>JARQZK010000003.1:1782500-1850000 GCA_030704885.1 Cynegetis impunctata
AAATATCTTTCTCAACCATCTCTCATTCACTCCTGGACATAGGTCTCCTTCAAAAGTCTCCACTCCGATCTCAGCAATCTCCTCTGCGGTCTTCCAACATTGCGTTTCGTTTGCCTTGGTCGCCAGTGTGTAAGTTTATTTGTCCACCTGTTAGGATCTTGACGAGCCACGTGTCCTACCCATTACCATTTCAGATCTGCCACGCGCTGCATATTATATCTACGACTTTTGTTCTTTGTCGTATTTCTTCGTTTCTCACCTTATCTCTCAAACTCAAACCAAGCATCGCACGCTCCATATCTCTCTGCATTACCCTCAGTTTACTTGTAGACTTTTTTGTCAGTGCTAATGTTTCAAGGCAATATGTCGCCACTGGCAATATACATGTATCAAAAACTCTTTTCTTCAGGTGTATGGGGATGTTCTTGTTCTTGAATATATATTTTAGTTTTCCAAAAGCCACCCATGTCAGTCTTATTCGCCTGCCTAACTCCGCTGTCTCTTTACCCAATCTTATTGCATGTCCAAGATAGATATATTCTGTCACGTTTTCTAGCTTTGTAGAGTGTAAATAAATGTCTTCCTCGATTTTACTCACTATCTTGGTCTTCGAGATGTTCATTTTTAAGTCAACCTTTTCCTCAGCATCCGCCAGTTCTTTTAGCATTTCGGCCAGTTCTTGGGCATCGCTACTAATCAGAACAATATCGTCCGCAAATCGGAGATGGTTCAGGTACGTTCCATCGATGTTAATACCTTTCGTTTCCCAGTGTAACGCGTTGAAGAGGTTCTCTAGAGCGAGGGTGAATAGTTTTGGAGATATGGTATCGCCTTGACGTACACCCCTGTTCAATCTGATTTTTTCTGTTTTCAACTCTTCATTTAACTTGACGTGAAAAATATGCAAATTTGTATTGAATAAATGGTTCATATCTAATTATTAAATTATTAGAATAATAAGAATCCCAAAGTTTTTATATATTCGACCAATATACATTTTGTCACATTCACAACATGAGAATTTATAGACACTACTTTTGGGAATTTATCCGTTTTTGATTTATTGTTCTTTATATATTGTGCTAAAAATGTTTGTACGGTATACGATATGGGTATTATAATGTGAAAAACTCTATCGCTGCGAGCAGCATTAGAAAAGCAGGTTTTTATACAGTATAAGTTTGAAAAATCTACTCATTTAATCAAAATTGTTTTACCAAATTCGAACCAGCCTTCCGTCTATTTAGATTACGAACTTTGAACCCTATTGCTTAAAAATTGTGCTGTTTATCGGATAAACTAGTTTTATTTCCTTTGCAAATCCCATCCAAGATATCATACGAAACTATCTACTCACAAACATTCAACCTTATTGCTGAAAAATTGCGCCCTTCATCGTCTAAACAAGTGTAAAATACATAAGCTCTTGCATACATACATACAAATATATATATATATATATATACATATTCATATATATATATATATATATATATATATATATATATATATATACATATTCATATATATATGTATATATATTGAACATATATATATGTTCAATATTTAATTTATATCCGTAAGGGCAGTGAAAACCTGCTTATTAAAATGGGTGCTATTAGCAAAGTTGGACCCAGGACCAAGATAGTTTTTCGTTTCATGACTTTTTATGATGCTTCGCAAAATATCCTTGATTATATAACTCATGGGTAAATAAGCCAATAGAATCCGTGAATTTTGCATAGTTACAGCGTATTGATAAGTGAATATACCCTTGACGACGTTGTATAATCGTTTTGGTGTTTCGCTTCGAACTGATTTTACAGTAGAAATCCTAATTGCTACTTATAACTCGAATGTAAAAAAAACAGGTTAAATTCGAAATAATCCAACTTCAATTTTTTCTTGTTTTACATTAAGTTTTTTCATCTTTTTTTTTTAGCTAGGAAACCATGACAATCGCAGAATACCCACAAGATTGTGCGCTGAAAATATAGATGGCTTCAACATGTTGCTGCTACTGCTTCCTGGCGTTGCAGTGACTTATAATGGTGAAGAATTCGGGCAAGAGGATGGCGAAGTATCATATGAACAGGGAAAAGATCCCTCAGCTCGTAATGAATCAACCTTCCTACTCTTGAGCAGAGATTTTGAACGGACTCCCATACAGTGGGATGACTCGGTTAATGGTGGTTTCAATGACGGTGCCGAACCTTGGCTTCCGGTAAGCCAGAAATATAAGCAGTTGAACTTGGCTTCACAACTGAATGAAAACAAGCTTAGTCATTATCGGATTTACCAAAAGATGGCCCAATTGAGAAGAGAAGAACATGCTAGAAAAGGTTCCACAAATGTTTGGGCAATCTCTGAGGATGTTATCATTTTAAAGAGAAGTGCTGGTTGTAAACATATAGTTTTGGCGTTCAGGTTAGGATGGGATGGAAACAATCAGAAAGAGAAAGTTTATGTACCATCTGTTCATGAAAAACAAGCCAAAGTGTTGTTGACAAATATTGAATCGTCTTATGAAATAGGGTGAGATTTTTACTGATTATTGAACCACATGAGAACTGTCCCCAGTATTTGTTAATTGTAATTTGAAATGTTTTGACTTTTGAAGGCGAATTTGGAACTCACTTCTTGCTGATATTAAGAAAAATTCAGTAGATTTAGAAAATTTAGAATGTCGCTATTGCTTTTCCTTCTTCTATACAATCCCTCCTATTCATGGAAATATATATATATATATATATATATATATATATATATATATATATATATATATATATATATATATATATATATATATATATATATATATATATATATATATATATATATATATATATATATATATATATATATATATATATATATATATGTATATTTATATATTTATACATTTTAATATACCTACCTAAACTTTGGGGAAGGAAGCGCATGAGCTGATATTCTTCAAATTGGTGGCAAAAGATGTGGAAATTAAATTAAAAACAGTATATCGGAAATTCAGTGTTCTAGGAAATTTTGGAGGGCACATAGAGTTAAAAAAAACCTTTTTAAAGAATTTTTGCAACATCAAATCGAGTTGAAAATTCAAACGTTGATTAAGTTGAAGTAGTTGAAGTGCCTTTTAGCGGTATGAAGTTGTTTCTTCAATCGCCGCTACAGAATATCAAAAACCACGACTAAACATTTCTTGTTTAGTCGTGGTTTTTGATATTCTGTTCATCCCCCCCAGCATCTGCAGATAGAATTGTTGAGTGTTGAAATTTAGTATGTGGGTTGAATTTATGTACGAAAAGTGCTTTCAGGTAGTTTCAACTCATTATTTAAACTGATAGCATTTCAATAAAGTGATTTGATGTTTTTTTGTGGTCTTTGAAGTTTTTAGTCCCGCCAAATTGATTTGGGGGTAAACAATTTGTAAGTAAAAAAGAACAAAAATAAGGGAACCACACGACCTAAGTGTCGGAACCCTGCTCATGAGTTTCTTTCAGTTGTTCATTATTAAATTCATGTATTATAAGAGAGTTTTGTATAAAATGTCATGAATAACATGAACTACTATGATAAGTATTTGACAATATAGCTTATTGAGCAAAATTGATGTTATAAGTAGCTAAGGGTAAGCTACTCTTTTTATTGAGAATCTTTCATAAATGAGAAACACGTTATTGAATAGTAAAAATAGTCTTTTGGAAATTGTGAATAGATTTTAACCTAACATACATCCAAAATACATTTTCACTATTTGGATGTTATATTTCACCTTTATCTGCCAAGCTAGTTAGTCGAGTACGTTAAGTACGCTGGTTAGTATTTGGTAGGTCTCGGGTTCAAACCCCGGGGCCGACTTGTCTGCCATGAGTTTTTTTCAGAGGTTTCCTCATGGCAATGTAAGTCACTGCTTGCAAACTTACAAGGCGAATGCTGCGCCAGTATCAATCCTCTGAACTCTACCCACACTTCCTATGTTCCATAAATATCCCGTCTCACCTATCCTTAATGCACTTGTACATACGAGTGTATCCTCTGATCTGGCTGAAGGAGTTAATCCCAAACTCAAGCTGCCCGCCTCCCTGACACATACTTCAGGGAGGAATGAAGCACGTGTGTTTTCTTTTTTCCGCCTTTATCTTCACAATTTTGATATACTATACTGAAATTAGGTGTAGATTTGATTTAGCATTTACGCTAAAACCTTATCAATTATAACAACAACTGCAGTAACGCAAATATTTGAAAATTAATGAAAAATCGTTAAAAGCCACTTATTTTTTTCAGATCCTCCATCAATCCACAAAAATTCACGTTGGATCCTCATGAGAGTTTAGTATTAGAAATTTTATCCTGTTAAAAATTGATCATTCCTCATAATATATTCAGTTATTTTGACACCTTCCAATGTGATATTATTTTGACGGATTATTAAACCTACAGTTTTTTTATAAGAGTTACTGTATGTAAATATATGTTTGTTTCTAATTCAATAAATGACTTCAATTATTTCGACTTGTTTTTGCTAATTAACTTTATACAAATTTCATGATGTTGCTTACATTGGGCATGAAATTGCATACCTACTTGAATAGTGTATCATATTTAGTGAAAGGTTTTGGGATGAATGATAATTTGAAACTAAGATTTATTTTAGTACATAAAGTGAACAAGGGAAATTCTTCAATAATTTGAAAAATTATCAAACAACTTTTCAGAGAGCTGGTTATATGTATTCCCCAACGAGAATTCTACATTCACAATCCAACAGTGAATTATAAAAATCGTCAAGTCACCCCAACACAACACAAGCTGTTTCGATCTTCTTAGATCTCATCAGTGAAGCTTATTTGACTCGGGGTGAATTAACAAATTTCTAATTGTTCCCCAATACAAATCGTGACCGAGCTACTATCTGGATAACAACCCAGAGCGCCCTCCATCAAGGATATTGGAAACCAACAATTTACCGCTCAGATCGAAAATGGAGAATCCCATCGGGAGAATACATAACTTCCTGACATGAAATGTCTACTCTGTATCTATGGCGTATGTGGATCCATAGCACGCTAATATAGCATTTTTCTATCACCGGGCATAGTCACGAGTGCGCTTCTGAAGTACTTGTTGCGTTGTACGCAAATATTCAAAATCATATAAGTGAACAAGGAATTCTTGCTGAGGAATACATATAACCAGCTACCCTGGAAAGTTGTTTGATAATTATTTAAATTATTGAAGAATTTTTCTAATTCACTCTATATATTATAATGAATTTATATTTATCATCATTTGATTTAGAGATTTATTTACTGTATGTCTTCTATACGGAAAATATCAACTTGTATAATAATCACTATATAGTTATAAATTAAAATTGAACTTTTAAGTTCAACCCTAATAAATTGTTCATATAATATAGTAGAATTGCTAATTATTTTGAGTTCGATCAGTTTATTTTGTCCACTTTTGAATAGTTTCCATCAATATTTCATATTCTTAGCTATAATCACCCTCCTCAAATCGTCTGGACCAGCAAACCTTGGTTTTTGTAGAAGCAATCTAATATTCTCTGAAATCTTGAGTAAATTTATTCATACAAACATACTTATTTTTTGAGAAATGCTGATCGTAGCAAGGAAGCGTAAGCATAGAAAAGACCTGTTTTAAAGTAACCCCATCGGCATCTTACTGTGATATTATTCTCTCGAAAATTTGTTGTTCCTTCTTAAGGGGATGTTTTGTTCGACAGAGTCTGGTGCTTCTTTTTGGTCTGAAACTGTCTCGAGGGCTGGTCTCGCAGACGCACGGGTCAAAGACTACTGTAATGAGTTTCCGATTCCCCCGAGGTCCCATCTTGTCCATATTGTGTGTTTCCAGTTCTCTAGTCCTTTGTTTTTCCTCCTGTGACGAAATTACCTTCCTTTTTTGTTACGGAGCTCAGTCTAACGTGGAGGTTTCTGAAAACAAACGACAAGTAGCTTTGAGTTCGAACGAATATAATAATTAGTATTTTAATTAAATATTCCTTTTTATCGAATCACTAAGAGGCTGATTCTCTAATATTTAGTATTTATGTAATGGAGAGGAAATTGGTGTATTTTTTATGCAAAATTGATATTAATAGAGTATAGAAAGGGTTTTCCAAAATTCATTGAAATGTTAAAAGAAATATATATATATATATATATATATATATATATATATATATATATATATATATATATATATATATATATATATATATATATATATATAGGATTATATATAGGATTATTCATAGTCTAAGGTATATTAGTGACCACAATACTCTCAAAAAGTTTTACTTTTGGGATATATTGGGGTCTATGATTGTTAATTTTCAAAATTATTTTCATAGTTTACAGTAAGTCGCAAATAACCTAAAAAATATCAAAGTTGTGTTTTTAAAATGAAACTCCCTTTGGATTATATATATTATTTTTCACTTGTATATTATTTGTTGATTTTACCTTAGATACGGTTGCTATAAATACACTCATTATGCCCTAGGACGTTATGAGCGGGCATAATGGATCATAACGCCCGCTAATTGTACGAGAAGAAATGAAGCAACTTCCATTGATCAAATACTTTATAATCCTTGTCGTATACGACTCCGGATTTCTCCGGCAATTGTAATTAAAATCATTTTGTTTATTTGTTCAGTTTGCAAAGTCTGTTTTTGCTATACGAATCTTTTTTGTAATTGTGGAAGTTTATATCGTTATCATTAGAATATTGTTTTGGTATACTGAGTCAAAATGGAGATTTATCAAATGAGAAGAGTATAACTGATGAACTAAATGATATTAATAAAAACAATAACCACCTAGATTCATTAGAACTTCAATTTAAAAAAGAAAAAATTCCGCAAAAAAATAATTTTTTGCGTATTGTGCGAAAACGAGAATACTATAACAATGGATAGGTAATTGAAAAAATTATTTCTTGGAATATTGAAACGCCTGTTATTGGTCTATTTGAATTGATCAAGTTATGTCCACTTACAGTTCTTATTTGATTTTTGGATACCCTATATACGATATGAATTTCAATATAATTGGGATATAAAATGTGATATACTGCTATATTCTACTATACAATTTGCTCTCAAATTCAGATACTTATGTATTTCAATTTTTCAAACATGAAAATCAGGTTGTATTTTGACAAAATTCAAATTACTGAAAAAACCTTACGATTTACACAGTAAAATTATAAAACAAAACGTACTATGATTCTGATCAGAAAATCCGAAGAGTTATTTATGTATTGTGCGTTAAATAGATCCTATAACGCCCGATGGGCGTTAAGCGCCCTGTAAACGATCAAACTTGTTTGTCAAATTTTAGGTGTTCGTCAAATTATTTGATAGTCTATGGCTTTGTTTGATGTGTTTGTCAAGCAATTCACGTGTTTGAAGTGTTTGATGAAAAATTGGATTGACGGCATTTTTGACAACTAAATTCAAAACCGTACTACTTAATTTTCGTGGAACGCGTCACGTCACGTCAACGAGAAAACCGTAACTAAGGAAGAATTTGAAAAATTTGTTTGATCTTTGGTTTGATCGTTTATGCCATTGCTTGAAGAACACGTGAAGTTTGTCAAACAAGTTTGTCAAACAAATTTGATCGTTTACAGGGCGCTATAGGATTTAGTAACGCACGTGGTGCATAGAAGATTTTATTTTTCACGAAAAAATTATTTATTTATAATGAAAAATTGGTTCATTGCTCCTATATTTTCCATTTTCCTTCTCATAGTAGGCATGTCATTTGTTGATATTTTGACGTTTGCGAATATTTTTGTCATCATATTTAGTGAATGTCATTGCTGCTTTCTTTGTGTAGTCTTATAGAAATAGTGGAAATGAAAATGAATTTACCCAAGAATATCATAGAAAATGCAGCCAAAGCTGCGAATAATTAATTGCCGGAGAAATCCAGAGTCTTATACGACAAGGATTATGAAGTATTTGATAAGTGGAAGTTGCTTCAGTTGTCCTCCTACAATGAGCGAGCGTTATGATCCATAATGCCCGCTCATAACACCCTAGGGCATAATGGGTGTATTTATAGCAACCGTATCTAAGGTGAAATAAATAATTTTTTGCACTGAATTTAGGATATCTTTAGTCAATTTACACATACTTGTTGACACTGTACTATCGAGAAGGTTCTTTAAGATTATGACGTCACAAACATAGCCACCCATCGTGAAGCGTTTGTTAAAAAATTTGAAGGGTTTTTTGCATCGAGTATAATTTATGATGAAGTTTTAAAAGACATATTCCTTTTCAAAAATCCAATTACGCGATTCTTTGTAACATTTAATTTTACAAATTAACTTTAAGATTGTTCATAAATAATTTGAAGAAATTTTTTCGGAGTTTTTCGTATCGAGTGTAATTTTATAATAAAGTTTCAGAATACACTATAAAAATTAGTATTTTTTTTTGAAAAATTCAATTATTTATTAAAAATACGCCAACGATAATAAATGACATGCCATTTTTAGATCTCATTTTTGCATCTACCATGTCATTGGAAATAAAGAGGCTAAGCACTAAAGTCAAATGGTACCTATTCGTAGCACATTGATTCAATGAACCTTTTGATCGATAAAGCCGCTCGGCAAAATGACAGTGATTTTAAAGGATTCCAGTTGAATATTATCCGGTTAAATCATGTAGTCGCGCTCGACAGTGACATATAAAGTTCGGTCGGGCGACAAAAACCAAATCTCATTCCCAGGAGTCGACCGGAGTCCGGGCTTATTTAAATCAGGAGGGCCTTGGAGACGGCTGATAGCTTCTGACGCCACAATGCCACGCTGGCCTGGCCCACACCGAAAATATATACGTATACAGATATGACAGTCTAGTCAATTTTGAGTTTTCATTCCGTACCGGAACGTATTTTTTTCTAGATGATTCAATTTTAGCCGAAGAGGAAAACGGTTTTCTTGTGAAAATGCATATATTAGACGTATAACAAAGAGATCAGAGATGGTTGAATTGGTTTGTCTGGATGATTTTTCTTGTTTCGGGTGATGGAAGTTGGAAATAAACAGAAATTGAATTCTCAAGAAATACTTCCTGACTTGTGCTCTGAAACATTTCATATATAAATATATATATATATATATATATATATATATATATATATATATATATATATATATATATATATATATATATATATATATATATATATGTACAGGGTGGCCCACCCCATTCGCCTCGGTGTTTCTATGAGAAATGAAAAGAGTGGGGAAAAATATTTAGCACAATGATATGTAGGTCCATGAGGAGCATATTCCAAAATTATTTTGAAATATACAGGGTGACGCAAAAAAGGTACATATACCAAAGTTATATTTTTTCTTATGGAACACCCTATATATTTTTATATTTTTAGATACTATAGACCAAATAAAGGTAAGTTACTGTTGTATTCCCTATACCTAAAACTGACCGTTTCTGAGTAATTTTGATAAATTAAAAAATACAGACCATAATTAAACAATTGTTTCCACCCTGTAACATGTAAAGAGCTGCTCGTAACTGAATACAAGATGTTCTATTTTAAGATAAAGAAATCAGTCATAAGTAGAATATAAAAACGTCTTTTGCGTAGAAATCATAAGAGATAGGTATAGGGAACCCTGATATAGTTTTGAAGGGAAGCTAATTCTGCGTCAAAATATGTCATCGTATACAGTATGTTCCTCTTAACTTCAAGAAGTTATTCAATATAAAATGTGCCCAAACTTTGATGCAATTTTTTTCACCACTCTGTACAATATTGAAATAGAACTTTTATGTGGAAGTTAACTTTAACCTTTCTGCTGAGCAGTGAATTCAGTTACGAGCAGCTTGTTAAATGTTACAGGGTGTAAACAATTGTTTAACTATGGTCTGTATTTTTCAATTTATCAAAATAACTCAGTTTTAGGTATAGGGAATATAACAGTAACTTACCTCTATTTGGTCTATAGCATCTAAAAATATAAAAAAATATAGGGTGTTCCATAAGAAAAATGTACCTTTTTTGCGTCACCCTGTATATTTCAAAATAATTTTGGAATATGCTCCTCATGGACCTACATATGACTGTACTAATTTTTTTTCCCCACTCTATAATATAATGAAAGAAAATCACACTATAAGTCCTTTGAAATATTAATGAGAAAATACTTATTATATGAGTAGGGAATTGAAATAATTCCTATCAACATAATTATATTTAATTATTGCCTGAGATGCAAGATATGCCAAAAGAAAGACTTTACAAAGTATGGACAATAAACATAAAGAATCTGCAACTTTTTTGATCTACTATAAAATCGAGGAAGTAGTTAAATCTTGGGATGAGCAAACGCCAGAAGGTCTACAGAAAAACTTTTTTCATACTGTTTTATGACTTGCTTGAAGAAGCAGTGAAGGTACAAAACCAGAAATCATTTTTCTTAAAGAAGAAATCAACGACATTGGAGAAAAAACTAAAAAACTATTTTTTTTTCGTAAACCAAGCAAGGTGGTAACCAAAAACTCACCCATACTAAATGGCTTGTAAAGAATAATTCAGATACTTTTACCCAATCATAATGTTTTCAGACTCCAAGATGAAAGAGGAAAATCTACTAGCACTCGACTATTTTTGACTACAAATGCAATTCCATTGGAAAGCCATCATCGGAAAGTTTTTCAAAATCAGTCCAGTAGGAATGAATAAAAATGTAATAGAAATCGAAGGTCCCTCATAGGTCAATATTCAGCTACTTGCGAGTTCAACAAAAACACCATTAAGAAATAACTGAAAAAATGAGGTAACACGAAACGGAACTTGGACCTAGACAGAATTCGTCTTCGTATCAAAATATCGTTCACAATTACCATAACTGCAGTTAATTCTTTTCAATAAATTAATCTTGTTAAGTTTGTTGCATTACGTAAATGTTTCACTGAATACATAAATAATTTGTTGCCAAACTATTTATCTGAATATTGGTTTGAAGTACATATTTTGTATTTTTATTCCAGAAAAATTCTTTCTAAATACTGAATGTGTTAAAAAATTTTGCGGATAATATTAATTGAAGCTTGTCTGATTTTACTCGTTTTTCGAATTTGTTGAATTATTAACAAGCTTTCATCAAAATTATCGGTAATTTTTAAGCACATAATGATATTACGACCGAGTAGTTACAGATTCGAAAACAAATTAAATTTACATTTGGACAATTATTGCACAAATATAAAAAATAAAACCTATATCTATGTTTTCTCTTGAAAAGAATGTGATAATGTGTGAGAGATGACAGAATCTTGCAGTACCCCATCCATAGTTGCAATATGTTATAAGAATGAAGCATATTAGTATTGGAATATTCTGGAGTTATTTTAGATGATTATATCAAGGAAACAAGGCGAGGAGACTTTAATACACTATTCAAGAACTTAACGGTAATACAAAACGGTAAAATACGACCTATATCTATGTTTTCTGTTGAAATCAATGTAATATTCCATCCATAGCTGCAATATGTCATTAGAATTAAGCGTATTAGTATTGGAATATTTTGGAGCTCTTTCAAATGATTCTATCAAGGAAATAAGATAAGGAGACTTTAATGCAGTCTTCAAGAATATAACGGTAATACAAAACGGTAAAATAAAACCTATATCTATGTTTTCTGTTGAAAAAAACGTGATATTCCACCCATAGTTGCAATATGTCATTAAAATTAAGCATATTAGTATTGGAATATTTTGAAGCTTTTTTAAATAATTCTATTAAGGAAATAAGGTTAGGAGACTTCAATACACTATTCAAGAACTTAACGGTAATACAAAACAATAAAATAAAACCTATATCTATGATTTCTGTTGAAAACAATGTGTTGTTCCATCCATAGTTGCAATATGTCGTTAGAATTAAGCATATTAGTATTGGAATATTTTTGGCTATTCGAGATGATACAATTAAGGAATAAAGTAAGGAGAATTTAATACCCTCTTCAAGAACTTAACGGTAATATCTCTGAAATATATAATATCCCAAGGAAAGTATGTTGGAGTATGTAGATATCCTGTAAACCTCATCGCATTAATCTTCTTGTTTTCTCAATTCTACTTCGTATGACGTGGCTAAAGAAAAAAAGAGACAGGAGTAGGAGAGGAATAACAGATAATCAAACTTTAAATTGAACTCCCGTATTTAAAAGTTTTACTGTCAAGTTAAACTATTAGTTTTCTAGCCGAACGACCGAATCCGAATATTTGTGTGTATGTTAAGTCCACTGGCATAACAAATGCCCCAACTTTCCGAAAGTTTCGTTATTTGTTAGAAAGCCGTGGGGGAAGCTTCGTTCCGTTTTCGGAAGTTGGCCGGCCCCGTCCAAGTTCCGGTTCGGAACGGAGGAATATTGGCAAGATCTCAAACACTATATAAAAGCTTATAGACGTCGGTCGAATTATTCCACTATTGCCGACTCCCTTTGACAAATATTCAATCCCATTTTGGGCAAGTCTACATCAATCGGAAAGTTTATAAGAAGTTTCCTCTCAATGATGTTAAGGGTTAATTGAGTTAATTTCCATTTAAGTAAGAAACTAAAATTAATTATTTCCTAATAAATAAATAAAACAAAAACAAAACTTGAATTTACTATGTTTATTATCACAAAAATATAACACTGCAATTGAAATTTCGGTCACTTGACCACGATCGGGCAGATTGAGTTAGGAACTGAATACATAATTACAGATTTGCGCTTACGGGTGGGTAATAATTATTGCAGGTACATGAATAGATAAGAGGAACATATTTCAAAAAGGGCTAATCGAATTGAATTTCCCAAATTGGTACAATGAAATGTTCTTAGAAAAATCATAGTTAGTTTGGTTACTTTTGGTAATTTGTGTAAAATTTGAAAATTATCTATTTGTGGAAACGGGTGGTGCTTTTCACGGCAATGATTTGAAAATGTTGAATCCGTTTTATTTTTCAAAAAAGATTGTTGGCGTTCTTTAAATCTTGTTTTGAACGGTCAATAATGTTTTTCTAAGAATATTTTATTGTACCAATTTGGGAAATCCACTTCTATTAGCCCTTCTTGAAATGTGTGCCTCTTGTCTATTTAGGTACCTGCAATAATTCTTTCCCACCCGTAAGCGCAAATCTATAAATATGTTTTCAGTCTTTAACTAAATCTACCCGTTGATGGTTTAGTGACCGAAATTGCAATCGCAGTGTTATATTTTTCGAAGTATTTTTGTGATAATAAACATAGTAAATTCAAGTTTTGTTTTTGTTAATCATGTTAAATTATCACGTAGTAACCATGGATTCTATCATATATAAATGAAATACGTTTTATGTTTTCTATTTTCTAGTTTCTGATAATTATCCGGAAAGAACTCTCAATAATAGATTCTCAAAAAAATATTTATCCCTATAATACTATGTGCAAGCAAATTTTATTCTTTCTCTATCAATATAAATAAATTTGATTGAAATTTCATCAAATGTTGGTACCCAAACTGATGCATAATATCCTGGTAAATACCCGGAAAAACTCATAATTCATCTAAACTAATTTTTAGAAATTCATCAAAATTAGTAATAATAATCTTACTTTTAGTCGTTTTTTTAATTTACCTCAGCATGTATTACTCAATATAAAGATAATAGAAATAGAATAATACTTCTTTTTACTCTGACATACCATCGTACCAACAAAGGATTCTCTATAAATTATAGCTTGAAATTAAGAGTGTTTGGAATATAGGTTATAAACTTATTTCCTGTTTCATTTTCTTTTTTGAAAACCGTTATTCTAGAATAAAAATGATTGATGCAACCTTAGAAGAGTAGTGAAAAAATATTACAATATTTTGATGAATCATTTTATTGAAGATGGAAAATGTAGGTGTGTTACAATCTTTGAAAGATTTTTTATTATTATTTTTTCAATATGGGATTACACTGCACTTTGATCTTGAGGTCTATTGCTCATCAGAGCTGTTCTCACTACTGCGCCATGTACAGATTGCCTTCTAGTTCCAGAGAACTAATGACGTCCAATATATGGAAAGGTTTTAAGGAGGTTGAGTCCTCACAACTACAATTTTCTTGTAGAAAAGCATTCTTTCCATCGGTTTGCAATGGCGAGACATTATGTAACTAGCAGAACGAAAGTTTCCTCCTTCTCACATAAATTTTAGATTAATAAATAAATATTTGTTTCCTTCAGACTACATAATTAGTAGTATGGAAAACGTCAACTCAATCTATATAAACAAAAAAATTATTTAAGAACATAATAATATAAAAATATTACATTAATCACAGTTAACTTTCAAAAAACCTGTAATCGCCGTATCATAAATCATAATGAACAAGACGAACAAACATAAATTTTGAATTAACATAATACATACCAGAAATTTCTCCAGAGTATTTTTATTTTTTCAATTGAAAATGTTTTTCGTTGATTTTTCTACAATTTCAAAAATGTTATTTTCCTCAAATCACTTGGTAGCTAATGGAAGACGAGAGGGCCTAAGTAAGAGGGGCTTATTCTCTCAACTTTCAGAAGCATTTCATAAATCAGCAGGTTGGTGCTGTTTCTAGTATTGATTGTGTACATATCTTTTAATTTTTTAGTTGTATTTTATCCCATAAAATACATACTATTGCAGTGTATCGAAGGAAAGCAGTCAGGTGTGGGAGTAGTTTTTCTACCCTTTTAACCCTCTCGCTCACCTTGTCCTCAATTGAGGACAACCTACTTTGGATTTTTTCCTATGAAGTGCCCCTTGCTCTTACTTCTCTGTCACATTGTTCTCAGTTGTGGACATCATATACTTCCAAATGAATATATGTGCTGCCATCTACAAGCTGATGGAAAAAAAATTCATTCATTTGAAATATAGGTTTCCGTAGGGTAGATGTGACAGCAGCGTAGCGCTCTACTGTTTATTTTTTTGTTGGTTATATTCGTTAGACCACGTGTTTGAAAACTGTTTGTTCACGTTCACAATAAGTGTAGACTTGTTCCAAAGTAATTGTGTTTGGTGATTTTTGTGCATATTGTAATCAGCGATTTTTGAAAGTGTGGTGTCCTAATTTGAGGACATTGTGAGCTAGCGGTAAACGCAACATCTAGGTAAATATAACAGCACTTTTATTTCATTTCTGCAAAAGTTAAATTTTATACATTTTAGTACTTCGAAAATGGACCATTCATGAAATACCATACCCTGTAATGTTATTTTAATAAAACATATTAATATTTTACCCTCTGAACATATTTCTGAAAATTTTTTGTCTTCCATCAGCTCATGATGTCCTCAATTGGGGACATGTCATAGTGCCCATCAGTTCATGATGTCCTCAATTGGGGACATGTCATAGTGCCTATCAGCTCATGATGTCCTCAATTGGGGACATGTCATAGTGCCCAAACGGAGCATTTTGAAAATCTGAATTTAACATCAAAAATTTTCAAAAAATCATAAGTTGCATCACAGTAAATTTCAGATTTTTCGCTCCAATAGTTTTATTTCGTGACCGAGAGGGTTAAGACCTAGACTACGATTTTCGAAAAAATTTTCATGTCATATATAAATATATATATATATATATATATATATATATATATATATATATATATATATATATATATATATATATATATATATATATATATATATATATATATATATATATATATATATATATATATATATATATATATATATTTATATATAGGAAAATATTAGGACCAATGAATAAGGCAATCAAAAAAAATAGCAAAAGTATCTATTATTCACAAAAATTCGACTACTCAATAATTAACTTGAATTTCTTTACTATAAGCTGAATTGCGACATAAATTCCGGTATTAAAAATATCATTTCTGAAATAAACATCACAGAATATTCGATCAATCAAATGAAATGAACCTCGGTAAAATTGCATTCAATTTTTACGTGCAATAATGCAGAAACTAGAAATCATAAAATTTTATACATATTGTTTGACAAAATTGGGTTTCTATTTCTACTCGGGAAGAATAAGTATCGGAATAAGAAGCGGAAACACATAATAAGACAGTTGTTGGTTTTTATTAGTTCACACCAGTCTTCTATAATGTGGAAAGAATATGTAGGGAAACAAATCCTAGTTCCTTGACATTTTATAGGACATCTGTGATTCCATAAGGATGAAAGTCACGTCGCCTGAGGCCGTAAAGACCACTGGACCAATAGTTGTGAAGGTGAAAATCCAGGCATTAGGATTTTCCAGTATCCGTTGTTCTATATCAGTTCGCTGGTCGGAAAATTTTCTACATGAGTTCGCTTATCTCTACTCAGGTAAGTCACTTATATTAATTGTTAACTGACTATTTTAGTATCGATAAAATTAATTAATTCCACATCGTTTTCAGATTATAATGTTTCTAACTGGATACCAAAAGTTTCATAATTTTTCACAAATAATTTAGTCACTGAGAACCTTTCGATAGTACGGCAAACTCTTCAATATTATGAAGTAGGTAGTAATAATTTTACTTTTCACTTGTATATTATTTATATTAAAACAATGGTTAAAAATAACAATTTACACATTTATTATAAAAAATAACGCATGACGCACGTTTCGGGGGAACTTCACCTTCTTCAGATGCTAATGGCAAACTAACTATGATTCTCTGTTATATCGAAAACAAGAAATGACAAATTATGTAGAAGGGGTAAATACAAAGATGGTTACAAATAATTATTAGAAAAGGAAAAACCAATTCTGAACTGCTAGTCAGGTAGTTCGGTAATTTTGAAAAGATTAAGAAGGGGGCTTGAAGTATGATCGATTTGGCTATTCAATAGGAGACCGGATTGCTTGTATTTATTTATCTGTAATGATTCTAAAAAATTAAGTTTAATTCCTTTACTTTCAGTATTTAATATTTTAAAATCGAAATTGAATGTGTGATTTTCTTGGATTAAATGGTTTGCATAATGTGAATCCGACTTCTGATTAACAAAGCTAAGTTTGTGTTCTGAAATTCTAGTTTGAAAACTTCTGAAAGTTCTACCAATGTAAAACTTATCACAATCGCCACAATTAATTTTATAAACTCCCGATTTATTATCTTTATGAACTTTGGATTTATTATTTTTTATATGATTTCCTAAATTATTACCGGTACGATAAGCAATGTTAATGTTGTGCTTAGATAAGAGAGATTTAAGTTTTCTACTTGAATTTCCGATGAAAGTGAGGCTGTTGTATTTGATATTATTTTCAGTAAGGGGGTACACCTGGTTAATCGCATTTTTGAAAAACTTTTTATCTATCATATTGTCTATAATATTACGATCATAATTATTATTTACGGCAATTTGTTTAATTATATTTTTCTCGAAATTAAAATTGGCATTTGAAAGTGGAATATTTACTAAACGATGTACCATACTATTGAAAGCTGCCATTTTGTGTTGGAAAGGATGTAAGGAAGTACTATGTATGACGCTATCAGTGTGCGATGGTTTGCGAAAAATTGAAAAATTATGTTTGTTATCTACTTTTGTTATTTTCAAATCCAAATAGTTAATCGAGTTATCTTTTTCCGTCTCTAAAGTGAATTTTATATTAGGGTGTAAAGTATTAATGAATGTTTGAAAGCAGTCTAAGAGTACCAGTGAAACAACAAATAATATCATCCACATATCTAAACCAATAAACGAATTGTCGACTAATAGGATGATTATGAATTAACTGTTCCAAATTATCCATGAATACTTCAGCCAACAAAGGGCTCAGCGGGTTTCCCATAATTAAGCCTTCAGTACTGCTGTAAATCTTATCATTGAAACCAAAATAATTCTGTTCCAGGCATAATTCCAAAAGTGACAATATATCTGATTTTATGAAAGGATTAACAAGATTGCTACTAAATCCAAAGTTCATAAAGATAATAAATCAGGAGTTTATAAAATTAATTGTGGCGATTGTGATAAGTTTTACATTGGTAGAACTTTCAGAAGTTTTCAAACTAGAATTTCAGAACACAAACGTAGCTTTGTTAATCAGAAGTCGGATTCACATTATGCAAACCATTTAATCCAAGAAAATCACACATTCAATTTCGATTTTAAAATATTAAATACTGAAAGTAAGAGAATTAAACTTAATTTTTTTGAATCATTACAGATAAATGAATACAAGCATTCCGGTCTCCTATTGAATAGCCAAATCGATCATACTTCAAGCCCCCTTCTTAATCTTTTCAAAATTACCGAACTACCTGACTAGCAGTTCAGAATTGGTTTTTCCTTTTCTAATAATTATTTGTAACCATCTTTGCATTTACCCCTTCTACATAATTTGTCATTTCTTGTTTTCGATATAACAGAAAATCATAGTTAGTTTGCCATTAGCATCTGAAGAAGGTGAAGTTCCACCGAAACGTGCGTCATGCGTTATTTTTTATAATAAATGTGTAAATTGTTATTTTTAACCATTGTTTTAATATGTTTATTAATTTACACGAAGTAACGGCCCAATCAATCCAAAATTTGTATATTATTTGTTGATTTTACCTTAGATACGGTTGCTATAAACACAATCATTATGCCCTAGGGCGTAATGAGCGGGCGTTATGGATCATATCAACTAATGACATGCCTACTATGAGAAGGAAAATGGAAAGTACCTATAGGAGAAATGAACCGATTTGAAAATCGATTTTTCATTATAAGAAAATAATTTTTTCGAGAAAAATAAAATCTTGTATGCACCACTTATGTGTTACTAGATCCTTACGCCCATCGGGCGTTAGGATCTATATAACGCACTTGGTACATGAATAACTATTAATACATTGTAAAACTTTGCCAAGTATTTTCTTTTATTTTTCAACTAAACTTAGGATCTATATAACGCACTTGGTACATGAATAACTATTAATACATTGTAAAACTTTGCCAAGTATTTTCTTTTATTTTTCAACTAAACGTGATGAATTACGCCTTACTTGCAATATCTTTTTAAGGTTGTTTCAAATCAACATTTTTAGTCGTATTTTCACTGAAGATACATATTATTGCAGTGTGTCGAAGGAAAGCAGTAAAATGCGGATGTAGTTTTTTTTATCTGTTTTATAAACTTTGGATTGTGAGGGAAATGTGAAATGGCCAATCTAACAGTGGTATTTACATTTTTGTCAGATCTTTCGTTTTTCTGTAAAAAAAATATGTGTAAATGTCAAAATTTTGGAGTTAGTAAAAATGCGTTACTGTGTTTGAATTAATGTTTTGAAAAAGGCTTGGAAACTAGCCGAAACGTAAACAAAATTGGAAGTAAATTTTGAATAATCAATAAACTCTAATACCCACTAACACTTCATCTAAGCATATATATATATATATATATATATATATATATATATATATATATATATATATATATACAGGGTCACTCACGGTGGATGGTAGGTTAGACGTTTACGGAGAACGGGACATATGATTATTCTGAAAATTTGATTTCATGGGTAATTGAATTTGCTCTATCGATCTAAAATAATAGTGGCGCTGCGGCGTTGCCGCTTATACTAAAAAGTGGCAGCAACTGTGAAATTTCAAATGAGACACCCTATATATTATTCCATTTTTTGCATCTCTACCATTTTCCAATTGTTTTTGTATGATACTTTCCTATACCTATCTCCAGAGGTTTTCGAGAAATTAAATGGTTTCCTCATTTTATTGTGCAAAACATAGCTTCAATTAAATGTTCATTACTAAGGTATTTGAATTCGTAGGACGCTGAAATTTTAGGCGTAGTTTACCAAGGTCCGACGTATTAGTAATATTTAAAGGAATTTGTTCTCCATTATACAAGGTCCTTCAAAATTTGCGATTTTAACGATAAATACAAAAATGGTAAAAAGTGCATTTTTTCAAATGTAATACCCTGTATATTATTGAATATCTCGGAAGAAAATTGAAATTTCTTTCAAATGATGTATCATGTTCCTCTACCTAAAATGTCAGGTTTCCGAAATAAAAGCAAGTTTCTATAAAAATCGGATTATTTTGCCATATTTTGTATTAGGTAGCTATGAAATGTCAAGAAAGATGTCATTATGAAAATTTGACAATTAGTGCATCAACAATAAAACATTCGCGCGTTCATTAACGAAAATTTGATTTGAAAACAATCAAAATGAAAGGCAATAACTATTCTCATAAAGTTTTGATGAAGCTATTTATTGTACATGGTCAATGTGACCAAATAATAGCAAGAACATGCAGAAGATTCAATGAAATGTATACCTATTAACAACCAATAAACGAGAGAAAATTTGTACGTTTACAAAATAATTTTATCACTTATGAGTCAATACTGAAAGCGAAACGAAATTTACCAAAACTTGTTACTTTCGTTTCGCTTTCAGTATTGACCCATAAGTGATAGAACTATTTTGTAAACGTACAAATTTTCTCTCATTTATTGGTTGTTAATAGGTATACATTTCATTGAATCTTCTGCATGTTCTTGCTATTATTTGGTCACATTGACAATGTACAATAAATAGCTTCATCAAAACTTCATGAGAATAGTTATTGCCTTCCATTTTGATTGTTTTCAAATCAAATTTTCGTTAATGAACGCGCGAACGTTTTATTGTTGATACACTAATTGTCAAATTTTCATAATGACATCTTTCTTGACATTTCATAGCTACCTAATACAAAATATGGCAAAATAATCCGATTTTTATAGAAACTTGCTTTTATTTCGGAAACATGACATTTTAGGTATAGGAACATGATACATCACTTGAAAGAAATTTCAATTTTCTTCCGAGATATTCAATAATATATAGGGTATTACATTCGAAAAAATGCACTTTTCACCATTTTTGTATTTATCGTTAAAATCGCAAATTTTGAAGGACCCTGTATAATGGAGAACAAATACTTTTAAATATTACTGATACGTCGGACCTTGGTAAACTACGCCTAAAATTTCAGCGTCCTACGAATCTAAATACCTTAGTAATGAACATTTAATTGAAGCTATGTTTTGCACAAAAAAATGAGGAAACCATTTAATTTCTCGAAAACCTCTGGAGATACGTATAGGGAAGTATCATACAAGAACAATTGGAAAATGGTAGAGATGCAAAAAATGGAATAATATATAGGGTGTCTCATTTGAAATTTTACAGTTGCTGCTACTTTTTAGTATAAGCGGCAACGCCGCAGCGCCACTATTATTTTAGATCTATAGAGCAAATTCAATTACCCATGAAACCAAATTTTCAGAATAATCATATGTCCCGTTCTCCGTAAACGTCTAACCTACCATCCACCGTGAGTTACCCTGTATATATATATATATATATATATATATATATATATATATATATATATATATATATATATATATATATATATATTATATATATATATATATATATATATATATATATATATATATATATATATATAAAAATATATATGATTACAAACTAATTTGTTTTTACTACGTTTATTATCACAAAATATTTTGAAAAATATAATACTGCGATTGCAATTTCGGTCACTAGACCATCATCGGGCAGATTGAGTTAAGAACTCAAGTTCTTAACTCAATCATGTATATATTTCAAATTTTCATTCAAATATCCTTTCCGATACATACTGACATCTTCAGCGGTACCCATCACACCAAATGAACTGAATACATTAGACTCGCATCTCGACGCGATGCATTTATTAGTGATAGAGTTCTGATACGAGTTTTTTTTTTTTCATAGCTTATTTACTAATAGTCCAGTCAATGACCATTTTCCCGTGTATTTATCCCATACAGCACCGATTTTCATAAAAAATTGGATTTAGGTTCTACCTATCATCTTTTTCAAAGTCTACCATGTGCCGCGGGTTGCTTTTTCCCTGGGCGTAGATGCCACCCTTTTTTGTGGGAGAAAATTTTTTCATTGAAAATAAGTACGGAAATCGATACTTTGACTAATTCTATGCAACTTTTGTTTCATGAAGTTTTTTCTGAATGTCATTTCTTTTCCACATATTCGCGAGTGAAATTGTCGGATTTCAGGCAAAAAAAACACGTTTGCAGTTTCTTTCTCGCGAATAACTGGTAAAATGTGAATTTAATCAAAAACAATGTGGAAAGAAAATTTATAGCCTATAAAAAAACAAAAAAAAACGTGTATTTATGATGTATGCAGGCCCAGTAAAAGCAGAATTATTGCTTTTTGGAAGTTGATTGGTATTTTCAATTGCCAAAATGGAAAGTTTCTACGTACAATAACCAAAAATCAATGCATTTTTCGGGGAAAACTCATGGAGCTTTGAAAAACCTTTATTTTCATTTCTTACTAAAGTTCCTAGCATCAAAACTGAGCGAGTTATGAAGAGAAAATTGTCGATTCCTATTTATTCGTTTGAAAAAAATAGTGAAAATCTCACCCTCTCTTCCACCCCATGAGAAAAAAATTATTGCCACAATTCACTTCATTCATATTTTAATAATACCTTCTGAATGTTTGACCAGTTTGATGTACTTATTTTTGAAAAAAATTGAGTTTGAAGAGAGAAAATCATTTTTGTAAATAACTCAAAAACTCTTAATGATACGCAAAATTTTGTAGTGTACGAAATTGTAGGTTTTTCTTATTCAAAAATTTTGGCGTTTCATTTTTTTTTGTAGGATATAAATTGAGTAATATATGACCTTTTAAAGCTTGCATGTGTTCGCGCAAATTACCTTTTTTGAGCCCTTTTAGCATGAACCTTTTTACAAATAAAATCTGAAAAAAAAAATTTATTAGATAAGCTCATAGCTCTTAAAAAAAACCTACAAAATGCTTTTCTGAAAGACTTGATTGCTTAAAAACTAAGCGAGTTATGGGGAAAAAAACAAAAGCACCTTTTTGTAGAAATTAGAATATGTAAGGTATATTAGTATATTGATGAATACACATAGTGGCAAATACCAATTAACTTTCAACAAGTAATAATTCCATTTGTATTGGGTCAGAATACATTATGAATACATTATTTTCTTCGTTTTTTTATAAGCTATAATTTTTCTCGATACAGGTTTTTCGATTAAATGAAAATTTTTCCAGTTATTCGCGAAACGTGATTTTTTTGCCTGAAAACCGACAATTTCACTCGCGAATAAGAATAAAAGTATTGACTTTCAGAAGAAACTTCATAAATTTGCTCAGAATTAGTCAGTTCATTGATTTCCGTACTTATTTTCAATGAAAAATTTTTCAATCCCAAGAAGGGGTGGCATCCACCCCCAGAGAAAAATCAACCCCTGGCAAAGGGTAGACTTTGAAATAGATGGTGAGTAGAACCTAAATCCAAATTTTCATACAAATCGGTGCTATATGGGATAAATACACAGTTTACACTTTTTTTACCGTCATTGACTGGACTATAAAACATTTTTAATTTCATTGTCAAATGAATTTATTGTATTGGAATTTACGTTGTATTTCATATTAATTTATTAATTTGTGAAAATCTAGAATAGCTTTCATATTTCTCTCTATATTTTGGTAAATATCCTATTATAGTTTGCTCTTGGCTCACATCTAATTGTGTGCCCCATACAAGTCTCAACACCTGAAATCTAATCCTATTGTGATGGTCAATGCGGTGGCCAGAAAACAAGATCAAAATTGGAGCGTGGCAATGTCAGAGGTCAGATGTTGCGGTGCAGAGAAGAGCAAGTGGATTATATTGTGGTCCAGCTGGCTCAGTAGAGGAATTCAGGGGTGCGAAGATTAAATTCGGATCATGTTATTCTCCCCTTACAAAGGTCAAGCATAACATCACACGCGCTTGGAATTTTTGTGAGCAGCATCATGGTACATATTGAAATTCAGGTTTTTATCTTAGTGAGGGGGAACATGAATGTGAAGTAGTAATGCCAGTGAAAAAAATGAATTGAGAGTGAATGAAGTCAGGTGATGGAGGTTGATGGTGTATTCCATAAAACGTCATTTTGTTACTGCTAAGTTTTGACTTAGTACAATAATGTCATACAGATTTAGAATTGAAGCATTCAACTGTTAGAACTGTTAGACAATATTAATATCAATAAAATTCGAATAAAAATTGATACAGTTAAGAAACAACTTAAATACGAAATAGACTAGAAACTTTTGTATCCATCATAACAAAAGTTCATTTTTTCTATAGAGCAGGAATATTGAAGTGTTCTCCCTTGAACCTTAGTTTGACCTATTCATTTACATATACATATATATTTATATATATATATATATATATATATATATATACATTTAATATATAAAATTCTCGTGTCACGGTGTAATTAAACTCCTCCGAAATGGCTCGACCGATTCTCATGAAATTTTGTGTGTATGTCGGTTATGTCTTCGAATCGGACAACATCTATTTTTAATCCCCCTAAATGTTCCTAAATTTTTTATTTTTTTACAGGCGAAATTTTTTGTTTTTTTCAATGATACAGTATTCAAAAATATATTCACCCCTCTACGATCAACCCCATTTTTTCCATCGCGATTTTCATTCATTTTATCCACATATCCGCAATAGGGTTGCAAGATAGCAATCGAAAATAATAATAGTCGGTATGAGAATAGGTCGTGATATATTTTTCATACTCCTAAGTGATTAGGATTTTTTATAAATTTTTTTGACAACATTTTTTATTTTTATTTTTTATGATGTTGCATTAAAAAATATATAAAACTTAGAATTTTCACCCTTCTATCAACAACCCATATTTTTTAATAGCCATTTTAATAATTTAAACAACAGAATTAAAGTATCTGTGAAGGTTGGTTTTCTATAAATGTTGAAAGTAAGAGAATTCAAATTCCTAGCAATCTGAACGTCTAAGAAACTCAAGGTACCGTTTTCGTCTTCTACTTATTTTGTAAATTGAATCGAGTTGTAGAAAGTGTTTATATATTTGAGGAAATTATCTAACAGCCTACCTGGATTTCAACAAAACCCAATTGTTGCATTCAGATAACAAAGGAAAGCGCCTTGATCTTCTTGAAATTCTTGAAATAAGTTCCGCCCATAATAGTTAATTACCCCTTGTAAACGAACAAATTGATTTTCCTGTATCGCCTTTGCTTTTATCTGTTTTATAAAATAAGATGTAATACTCTCCTGTAGTCAGTCTTGATGATGAGTTCTTAACTCGAAACATGTCGACTATCCTTTACTGCTAAATACAGTATCTAAATATTTTTATATAGTGAAACTTAAGCCAAGTGTGTTTTATTTTATTTTATTTTTTTAAAACTTTATTCTTTATGATGTTTCACCAATTGATGTGCGAGAATTCAATCTCAGTTATTAAAAAATTATTTTTATTTAGAAAGAAATAAAGCCATGAATGACTTGCAAACCAAAGAAGAAACATGTTTTGGTGTAGGTACTTTCCGTCTGGTGTAGGACAAATGTAAGCTGCTATGAAATATTGAATTTTTCACCCCTCCGTTCATGGAACTGGCTGCACGTATAATAAGCAATTCAGTTTGTGTCCGGCATTGCAGCACATGTTCGACCCCTAAAGACGAGTAAGGGTCGAAGCGTCGGGACGTCCAGACGGGCGCGGGGGATCGAAATCGACGTCCAGCCTGCCGCTAACCTAATGGCCGTGCTCTACCCACGAAATGATCGCTCCGTGGCCCGAATGACAAACGGTCACGGCTGCTTTTAATGGCCTTACTTTCAACGTAGCCTGCTGCAGGTCTGGCCTGGCACTGAAACATTCATACGTGTGCTTCCAAGGTTATGGGTATTGAATAACTTGTATTTGAAATAAACAATTTCGTTAAAATGCTGTTGAAGTACTAGGTATAATCATTTCCTGCTGATAAAAAATCCTTATTTCAAGAAAAGAACACTACAGCACATAACTAATTGATTGGGCCGATACTGGATGAAAATCCGTTATAAAATTGTAAATAAAACTTCACAGAACGTAATAAGATAATGATAAAAACTTTAAATTATTAAGGATAAAGTTTAAACTTTAAAATAAAACACACTTGCCTCAAGTTTCACTATATGAAAATATTTAGATACTGTATTTAGCAGTAAGGGATATATAGTGAAACTTAGGCCAAGTGTGTTTTATTTTAAAGTTTAAACTTTAATCTTTATGATGTTTCACCAAATGTTTTTGTCAAATCGAAGTTCAAAAATATCATTCAAAACTCAGAATACCATTGAAAAACATATTGAAAATTCAAAAGATAAAACTACACCACAAAATAAGACAGGAATCTATAAGCCAACTTGTGTTTCATGTCCTAAAGTATAATAATAATAATAATAATAATAATAATAATAATAATAATAATAATAATAATAATAATAATAATAATAATATATTCATACAGCTGCCATTTAACAATGGATATACACGTCATTCAAGAATATAAATTACATCAATATAAATTACATTAACAATTAACAAGTATATGTGTATATGTGACAAGACAAACAGAAATCTGAAACAAATATAAACAATTACAAGAAATACAACACCGATTCAAATTAAGTACTCTGACGTCGAATAGTAGGCTCCGTCCAAAAATATATTTTTTATTTTTTTTTTAAACGCTGTTATTGATAAATTCTTAATACTATTCGGCAACCTGTTCATGAGTCTTTTTCCAGTATACATTGGAGAATGTTCAAATTTTGTCGTTTTATGAACATCTAGTACGTATTTATTTGATCCTCTCGTTGAATACTGATGGTAATCCGAATTTTTAGGGTACTGAAGTTCTGTCATCTTTATATATGTTAATAGTTTATACATGTAAATACATGGAAGTGTTAATATTCTATATTTTTTGAAATATGGTTTACACGACTCTTGTTTTTTCAAGTTGAACAGCAATCTGACAATTTTTTATAAAAACCTTCATCCAATGTACACTGTTTCCCCAAAGAACAACATCATAATTCAAGTGACTGAAAATTAGTGAGTGTCACACTGTCAAAAGGGTCTGCATGTCATACACTCGTCTCAGCTTATCTATAACATGGTAACCGACACTCAACCTGCCACATACCTGCTATCAATACGTAATCCTAGAAAAGTTGTTTGTTCCGACAAGTTCACTGACGGCAAGTTTATGGTGCATTTAAGATGGCTGGAATGGAAATTTATGCAAACTGTTTTATTTAAATTAAGTATTATATTGTTCAATTTACACCATTCCTCAAAGGCATCTATTGACCTTTTTAGTTTTATTTCTAATTCCCCAGGAGCCCGAGCCGAGACCACCACCGATGTATCATCGGCAAACATAATAAGGAGACCACCAAGCAAATATTCTGGCACTTCGTTGACGAATAGCAAAAAGAGTAGTGGTCCCAAAACAGAACCCTGCGGAACACCTTTATCTATATCATGAGCTTCAGAAACAAATTCGCCCATTTTCACACATATTCTTCTATTATTCAGAAATGATCTCAGAAACTTGGATATCTTCCCTCTAAAACCATAACACTGTAATTTTTCAATCAACAAATCTCAATCCAAACTGTCATATATATGTTGGCCAAACTGGCAGGAACTCAATTCATTAGAAGCTCTTGAAATCAATAGTATGAAACAATCCAATAATTTGTCAAATGACTAATCAGGTATGAATAATTCACCGTTATTAAATCTTTTCTAAATGTAATATTGAATATTTGTACCTGTTGTGTTTTTCCCATGTCATTAATAGTTTGTACTATCTACCTGCTAAGAGAAAACGTTTAGGTTTTTCCCCATTCTTATTGGATATTCCCTTCAATATTCTTATTGTAAAAGTTAGTATGTACTATACCAGTGGCGGCTCGTGAGGTGTTGGTTTAAGGAGGCTACAAGAGGTGTTAAAAAATGAACCATAGGCGAAAATTTTTAGGATTTCAAGGTCAACCGCCTTATAATTTAAAGAAAATCAAAGTAAAACAAGCACTCTAAAATATTAATTTCTTTGGGAAAAATTTTTTTTTCACTTTCGAGTGTCTACCTTGAGACCTACAACTCCTATTTACAATATTCACAAAAACTCTTTTCTGTTAATCAATTCATCTATTCATCAAATTTTTTTTCTTTCACAGAATAGGTACCTACCTACCTACTTAACGAATTTGTTACCTATTCAAGGAATTAACCAATTGTTGCCCAGCAAGAACCAACGGGGAGGTGAGAGATTTTTCTTGCCAAAAATAAAATAGGGCTCTCCCAAAAATAGATTAAAATAAAACAGACACAGACATTTTCCTTAGTAAAAAGTAAACACTGCCAACAAAATAATTTATTTTTTACCTGTTATCCGGTCAGCCAAGCATGTCTCTCATAATTTCTGATATTAAAAACGCGATTCTGTTGTTTGTTACGCTGCACCAAATTGTTTAATTCCGGGGTAGGTCGCAATGTTTTTATCAAAACTTTATCGTCATAACTTAGTGCACTAAAGTTATGGGATAACAAATATTCCAGTTAGTCACCATTGAAATTTTTAAAATTAACTTCAGTAACCGAACTCATTTTGAAAACAATACGCGAGCAAAATAAATTAAATAAAACCAAAACAAACTCCACTAGTGAGTTCAATTAATGCTTTCCAACGAATTCACTCGATTTTACCCGAAAGCTTATAGTAGTGATTGGTTGACATTGTGTGAGAATTAATGCATCCTTTTTGAACCGAGCCAACAACACCGAGATATATCGGTGTTGTTGACCAAGCAGCTAGCTTCAATCGGTGTTGCTTTTACACGTCTTTTCTATAAACAATGAAGTGAGGTATATTTTATTCTATGCGTTTCCTTTTCTCTCTGGCATGACATATGGAATAATGAAAGCGTCTTATTAAGCCTCTGCAGCATTGCCACTTTTTATATAAAATCTTGAAATGAATGAAATGCAGTAAGCAGTAAATGTAAATACCTTCTATCGTAATTAATAAATAATATTATATAATGTAGGTTGAAAGGAAGGTAGGTGCATAAAATAATATGATTAATATGAATATGCCGAATGCTGACTATTCAATATAATATAGTAGTGATACACGGAATATTATTGAGGAGGCGGCTTAGCCTCCTTAGCCGCCTTCGAATAGCCGCCCTTGTACTATACGTCTGAAGAATCCACAGTGTTTGTCAAAACAATTGTCATGTTAACAAAATATAGTGAAAATCGAAAACTGTGAAGTTTTATTTACAATACTATAGCACATGTTCGGCTCTCCAAGATGTTATAAGTAACTTATGAATTATATATTCAAAACATTGTATGTTGAACATAATTATCAATAGTTCCTCAAATAATATGTTTCACAACTCACTAGAGTCTAAAAAACATCCATTTGAAAAGTTCGAATGATTTTCTATTAGAGTTTTTTGTTTTTAGTGGATTCATATACCTATCATTGTTTCTTCGAATATCTCCAACTGAAAATCAAGAGTAACTGTCTTTGCAATTCAGATATAAAAACGCCGCTAAGAAGGGCCCTTCAGTATTGATCAAGTATCTGAAAAAACTGTTTCGGTACAAAATATTACTTTGCTTTTCTTGACAGAAAATAGCTTGCAAGAGTGTAATAGATCTTCGCTTTGAACTGCTTTCTCAGCGGTTGTGATGCTTACTTAGTGAGTTCAATGAAAAATGTCAGTAAAACAGTTTCCACTCTGTTGGATGGTTGGCTAGCGTTCTAGAGGTATCGGGTTTAAATTCCTATGTCGACAAGCCTGGCATAAATTTTTCTTAGAGGTTTCATCATGGTGTAATTAACTCACTGCTTGCAAAGTCACAAAGTCGAATGCTTGACCAGAAGTAATCCTCTTTACCACAACCTATCTACCTCTTTTCTTCACTAAATCATTCAGTCTCAATCATATTTAAAGCAGTTATACATACAACTGTATCCTTTGATCTGGCTGAAGGAGTTCAGAACTCAGGTAGTTTTCTTCCCTCACACCTACTTGAAGGAGGAATTAACATGTGGTCTTTCTTTATGTAATATATAGGATACTTCCATCAGCGATGCTCCAGTTATTGAGGTTTTTGAATAATCTGCTGAATCCATGGATGTACAAAAAAATTAAGTTGACAATAATATTCCTATATTCTTTAGGTGCATCTCTGTAGTAGGAAAAAGAAGTGTCCAAGGATACTTCACCGCCCATGATGTTGATTGAAATGTTAATAAAGGGCCTCATTATCTACATATCAACCATCAGGCGAATCCTGGTCAAACCTTCCACAAGATAGAAAGAAGCAGCTCTTAATTCACAACTTTTTTCAAAGGTTGATATTCAAAGATGCTTAACGTCATATCATAATTAACTACTTGATCTATGTCTTCGGAAATCATACAGCTTTTTGAAGCATCTATAGCTCTGCGGTACAGTTCATCATTTGTCTACCAAGGATTATGGGTTCAAATCCCACCTTGTTCTTGGGCGTTGTTTATGTCCGATGAAATTTTGTGGTTGAAAAATGTGTATATGTTGAGTGATGACATAGATTTAAGCACATCAAACCTTTCGGAACTGTAGTTCCCTTGAAATAAAAAATCCGGACATCCTACTGCGTAGCACTAGGAATGATAAAACCCCTCGGCGCATGTGCATGTCGTAATGCCTATCTAAAAAACGCTATATTTTTTATTCTTCGTGGGGAAAAATTGGAAATAAATAATTCCTTTATGAAATCATATGTGTTTTATCGATATCCGCTGGAATTTTTAAAATCGGGCCAGATCCCAACTTTTTGTCGTGAGACTATAACCCCTTTAGCTTGGGTGTTCACGGAAGTTGGCTAGGCCTTATAACTTTTTTATTTGATAATAAAGTGAAAGTTGGAGGATCTATTTAACGCATAAAACTTCATTTTTTGATAAGCAACTCAACTTCGGATTCACCGGAAGTGACATGAACTTTACATTTTTAAATGGGAAACTTGGTAGATTTCCAATTTTTTTGTCTCCATATGTCATTTGAAATACAACCATGTAGATATCATTTGGTACTGTTTGTAACCGTATTTTCATTTGTTTTCTGTTGCTTTTATTTTCTGACCCAACGAGCCACCATGTTGCCATTTGAAAAATATAGTAGTAAAAATTTTGAAATCATACGTCACCTAGATGAAAACAGTAAAGTTATATTTTTACAAACATTTTAGGACTGAAATAAGTTATTAGAACGTATCCATAGCCCTCCAGAATTAAAATTTATTTCGAAAAAAAAATTAAAAAACGAATTCAAACAGTAATCAATGATATATGGGTGTATTTTGAATGTCATATGGAGAAAAAAAACTGAAAATATACCAAGTGAAATTCAATAGTTGAAAGTTTATATCACTTCCGGTGAAGCGGGATTTTGCATGAAGTTGAGTTACTTGTCAAATCATGCAGTTCTATGCATTGAACAGATCATCCAAACTTCATTCAATTATCTCCGAAAACAAATATACAGGGTGTTTCTGAATTGATGCGAAAGATTTCAATGGGTGATTCTTCAGCAAAAATTCAGGAGGGTCTTTCATATAACTTTTTGTTCAACACCCTTTTCCCTCCAAGTTACAGCCCTTTGAAATTAGGTGAAAAAAAATTGTTTTTATTCAATACATCCACTTAGGAAAAAACTAGAGGAATGAAATTTGGCAGATAACTGCTGCTAATAAAATGGCAGTTTTTGAGTGTTTTTGTTACACTAAAATGTTAGCACAAGGGGCTGAAAAAAACAACCCCTATAATATTTTGCATCAGAACTTTTTAATGCGCTGATACTTTCCTATTTAAAAAATATATTTGAAAAGACAGACTCAATCGGCAACTTTTTTATGTCTTGACTTTTTATCATAAAGTTGTTAGTTTGATCACAAAAAAATAAAATAGTGCTCAGACTCTTCCCATAAATTCACAGAGAGGTTATCATTTATAAAAAAAAACAAGTAAGCTGCTGTCAAATTTTTTCTAATTTCTAGACAGTTTTATAATGACTTCAAACATTTTTCACAACTAAATAAAACTTTATTGAAAGAATGGCATTTTTTTATTTAGATGAAGAATATTGCAAATTAGAGCGGATTGAACAATAATTGTACTACTAATAACAATTAACAAATTATTTGACATTTGACAGCAGCTTACTTGTTTTTTTTCAATGAATGATAACCTCTGTGAATTTATGGGAAAATAGTCTGAGCACTATTTTATTTTTTTGTGATCAAACAACAACTTTATGATTGAAAGTCAAGACATAAAAAAGTTGCAGATCAAGTCTGTTTTTTAAAAAGGAAAATATAGGCGCATTAAAAAGTTCTGATGCAAAATATTATAGGGTTTGTTTTTTTCAGCCCCTTGTGATTACATTTAAGGGTAATAAAAACACTCAAAAACTGCCATTTTATTAGCAGCAGTTATCTGCCAAATTTAATTCTTTCAAATTTTTCCAAAGTGGATGTATTGAATAAAAACAATTTTTTTCACCTAATTTCAAAGGGCTGTAACTTGGAGGGAAAAGGGTGTTGAACAAAAAGTTATATGAAAGACCCTCCTTAATTTTTGCTTAAGTATCACCCATTTAAATCTTTCGCATCAATTTAGAAACACCCTGTATATTATATATATATATATATATATATATATATATATATATATATATATATATATATATATATATATATATATATATATATATATAATCTCTTGATAATTATTAGCAATAACAGGCTTGTTCAATCTTAAAAAACTCGATTTTATTAAAAAGTTACAACTTTTTAATAAAATCGAGTTTTTTAAGATTCAACAAGCCTGTTATTGCTAATAATTATCAAGAGATTAGAAATAGTTCACAGGCAACAACAATTCGAATAAATAATTATATACAAATATATATAAATATATATAAATAGATATATATATATATATATATAAATACATCAGACATGAAAAAGTTTTCGAAAATCGTGGTTTAGGAGATCGAAAATGGATGAGAAAAATACTCCCGCAGCTGACAGCTTTCCTTCGATATACTGCAATAGTATGTATTTTATGGAATAAAATTCGACTAAAAATAATAACAATGCTTCAGATAGTCGTTCAATTCCATCATATTTGGTTAATGCTGATGAAAGGACTGCCAGGTATTGTGTTGGAAATTAGTTTGAAATACATTAGGCCCTTTCAGGGATACAAATGGAGAACGTTTGATCCCGAGTTGCAGAAATCCCTTTATAAATTAGTGTGCGGTCGAAGAGCATACTAATCTATTCTGGACAATAAGGATGGAGTTGTGTTTACTTTGCGGCGTTCCCGCTCCATTCTTGGAACGCTCCGGGGCCAGGAGCTTCGCCGGACCGAGATTGACGAGGTACATTAGCAAATGGACCCTCCCGCCCCTTTTTAGGCTTCGTCCCGCCAACGTCCCGGGTCTAAATGGACAGCTGATCTTGGACAATGTATTTTCCCACCTCCTTCTTGACAGCTATAGACGGAAATGGGCTCTTAGGACCAGGAAACTCTCACGTTCAACGTAAACTCGATTATGGTATCCAATTTTTTCGTAGTCGATTTATTACAAATGACTTAGGTTATGAATTCTAATAATTCCTTAAAGAAAAACAATGGAATATACCTTTCAGAGAGTTTTCTTCCCGGTCATCAATTTCGAATAAAACAGAAAAAACAATGATCATTCATATTTTTGATATATTGACAACATTCACAGACAGTGTAGATATAAAATATCTAACATAATATGAGTACAAGTTAAATATATATATATATATATATATATATATATATATATATATATATATATATATATACATATATATATATATATATATATATATATATATATATATATATATATATATATATATATATATATATATATATATATATATATATATATATATATATATATATATATATATATATATATATATATATATATATATATATATATATATATATATATATATATATATATATACATATATATATATATATATATATACATTTATATTATATATATATATATATATATATATGTATATATATATATATATATATATATATATATATATATATATATATATATATATATATATATATATATTTTTTTTTTTTTCGTATTCACTTTCCTGTCATTTAGTGAAAAATCAAACTGATTGAAAGGCTGTAAACTTTGTATAGAGCCACTAGCATAATTTTACACTTGGATTTAGGTCAAAATACTATAGATGAGAGAGATTATTTTCAATGCGAATAAATACTAAGGAAGGAGGAGACCTCCGAAACTTTTATTAGAGATTATTTTGATGAAACTAAATTTGTAATAGTTATTTTACCTCGCACTGCCGAACAAAGTCTAATTACATTATGTTGAAGCAGGTACCAAAAACCGAACGTATAAATATATATATATATATATATATATATATATATATATATATATATATATATATATATATATATATATATATAATGAAAATGAATATTTATTTGAGCTAAAATGGCGGCAGCGTATATGATAAAGATAATAATTCCTTATAAACCAAATCAACGGATCTTGTTTCATGAGAATCGATTACATGCAATTCTTGGCGATGGCGTTGCCTACTCGGTCGATGAACAGGACACTATTGATGAGCTCGTTGAATAGCCAAACAAGCTGTCTAGTGTTTCTACCGTTCGTGGACCGGGTCTCGAATTTTCTAAGATTCTCCCTTGAAGGATGGGTAGGAATACCATGTCATCAAGTCTCATCAAACTAGCTCATGCGAGGATTGATTTTATTGATCATCAACTGATTTCTTGTTTTGTATATGTGGGTTTGTTCTTCTAATTTCACTTCTGGGCTTTAAACTTTCTAAATATCATATTGAATGACTAAATCACATTTTTCGAGAATTTGGCTGATATCAAATTATTCTTCTTCACTTGTTGAGATTTCTTATATAACGTATTTTTGAGTTATTTGGATTAGAAATAAAATATACATATTCATTTTATTTTTAAATATATTTAAAATGAAGCCATCTTCGTTCTCAATCTTAGATGATATAATTAATAAAATTTTGTTGGTACGCTGGTGAGAAGTTCAAGACATATGGATTTGAAAATTGTTCACATTGCGTGAAAATTTCACGTAATCTAAACCAGAAGTAACATCGGTTCCATAAAAAGCATATAAAGTCGAGGAAAATAACATTGGAAGAATGTTACGGAAACAGATCTGTTATAAGGTCAGTAAAAATGGTCTAGGGAATGGTATTTCTGAAAATCAAAGAACGAAACGCCCTAATTTATATGCTAAGGGTGTGCGGAATGATGTGGCATCCACTTTTATTGCTTGATCAGAATATAACATTACATCGAAATGTTCTGGATATGTTATTTTCAGCTATTCCGCCCGATACTATAAAGAAAATTTCTTTCAGAGTAACTAAAGTTTTAGGACTTTTGCATTCAGCTCACGGAAACTTCGAAGTTTATATATTACGGTAATATTGGAGGGACATGAAACCCTTTTTATGAGAAATGTTGAAATGAGATATATAATTTGCCGCTACGTAAGTCAAGGTGACTTTTATTTTATCTTTGATGGCCCAATATTTGGACGGAGCGAATTAAATGTCGAAATTGACATAGTAAATTGAATTTTTTTTACCTCCAGGGACCTACAGTTTAACGCCAATTTCCAACGACCAATGGGTTGAATCTATGTCATTATCTATAACATTATTTATATTTACAAATTTAATTGGACAAACAACACTCAAAAGCAAAGTAGGACTTGAACCCACCATCCTCGATATGCAAATGATAAATTTTAAACAAAAACAAAACTTGAATTTACTACGTTTATTACCACAAAAATACTTTAAAAAATATAACACTGCGATTGCAATTTCGGTCACTAGACCATCATCGGCTAGATTGAGTTAAGAACTGAATATATAATTACAGATTTGCGCTTACGGGTGGGAAAGAATTATTGCAGGTACCTAAATAGACAAGGGGAACACATTTCAAGGAGGGCTAATCGAAGTGGATTTCCTAAATTGGTACAATAAAATGTTCTTAGAAAAATCATTATTGCTTGAATACACTAAATATAGGAGAATATATCAAGTCAATCTGGTCGTTCAGCAAGATATCTTTTGGATTATGATTGAGTTTAAAAATTTTTAATGATTCTAAGTGAGTAAATTTTGTTACTTTCGGTAATTTGCGCATAATTTGGAAGTTATCTGTTTGTGGAAACGGGTGGTAGTTTTCGCGGCAATGATTTGAAAACGTTGAATCCATTTTATTTTTCAAAAAAGATTGTTGGTGTTCTTTAAATTTTGTCTTGAACGATCGACCAGACATATATACACTTCTTTACATACAGGACAAATCAACCTATAAACTCCTGAATTTTCATATTATGAAGTGATATCTTTGGCATTGAATAAAAATTCTGAGATTTTTGTCTTAGGTTTGAAAGAAATTTTAATATTACATTTAGGTATGACGTTAGCAACTTTTTCTGTTAGAGGACCAAAATATGTTAAGATTTAAATTTTTTCGATTTTTCTAATTTCTGCCCGATGATGGTCTAGTGACCGAAATTGCAATCGCAGTGTGATATTTTTCAAAGTATTTTTGTTATAATAAACGTAGTAAATTCAAGTTTTGTTTTTGTTCATCATGGTAAATTTTCATGTAGTATCGACGGATTCCATCAACTAGATAAATTTTAAGATTATTTATATATACATACTACAATTTATTTAATGGGTATGTCGTCATACACGAGCCTCGATGAAATTGATATCTTTTTCGAGGATCTGCAATAGAAACCAAAAAAAATAATGTTGAAGTAATCACTTTCTTTCAACTCTTACATATGCGAGGATATTCTAATTAGAAATAATCATCCAAGAGGAACAATGAAGAAAAATATAAAGTTGGAACTAAAATAATAACAGTAGATACAAAAGCTAATAAATCAAAATATAACAATTTTTGTTCTTTCTTTTCGCCTATAATTGATGGTTTTCAAGCAATATCTGTCAGAGATCGGAGATAGATAGATTGAGTGAGATTTATAGTTATCTAACAGAACTTGACAAAGACCTGAGGAATGCTCCTCAAAATAATGAAAAACATACCAAAATATGGAACTATGTTTAGTCATTATTTTACTTCTAGTAAATAATAATGTTATGATTTTCATCATTGTTTCAGTTAGATGTTTATTCAATTATGAACAATTCTGCATACGTAAAGGCTGGAGGGATCGTTACATCACGATTGTTTGTTTTAACATCCATTTATATTTTTACTATTTTAAATTTTTGAAGAACATTCTAAGTTCATCCAATATTCGGATAGAATGAACAGTAGACAGAATTTTAGTCCTATATTTGACTGCATACGAATTAAATAAATATTCGTATAAATCCAACAATGATCTACACACACACACACATATAAATATATATACATATATATATATATATATATATATATTAATATATATATATATATATATATATATATATATGATTATATATATAAATATTAATTTTTATATATTATTATATATAAATATATATATATATGTATATATATATATATATATATATATTTATATAATCTCTTGATAATTATTAGCAATAACAGGCTGGTTGAATCTTAAAAAACTCGATTTTATTAAAGAGTTGACGTTTTACTTCGATATTCTTAATTGAAATTTCTTTGACATTTATTGATGTGAAAAAATTGAAAAAATAAGGCTGCTTTGTCTTGCTAGTTATTTATTATATACTATTCAGTCTAATATTAACATTCAAAAATGTTATGATTAGATGGTAAGGGAAACCAAAGAAACCTTTACCTACGTAATGTTTGAAAATAAAAATAATAGGGTATTATTTATCTAACAACAAAGAAATGAGTCATGGGAAAACATTAAAGATGTGGAGTAAAATTATCGGTATAGTACGTTTATATGGAAGCAGCCGTTGACACGTGTTTCGGACTCTTTGGTCCTCATCCATATAAACGTACTATACCGATAATTTTACTCCACATCTTTAATGTTTTCCCATGACTCATTTCTTTGTTGTTAGATAAATAATACCCTATTATTTTTATTTTCAAACATTACGTAGGTAAAGGTTTCTTTGGTTTCCCTTACCATCTAATCATAACATTTTTGAATGTTAATATTAGACTGAATAGTATATAATAAATAACTAGCAAGACAAAGCAGCCTTATTTTTTCAATTTTTTCACATCAATAAATGTCAAAGAAATTTCAATTAAGAATATCGAAGTAAAACGTCAACTCTTTAATAAAATCGAGTTTTTTAAGATTCAACCAGCCTGTTATTGCTAATAATTATCAAGAGATTAAAAATAGATCACAGGCAACAACAATTCGAATAAATATATATATATATATATATATATATATATATATATATATATAATATATGTATATATGTATATATATATTATATATATATATAATATATATATATATATATATATATATATATATATATATATATATATAACTTAAGCTAATGATACGTTAGGAAATTGATTTGAAAAAATTATCAACCCTCCAACGGAGCTAGTCAATTCCCATTCATCCTTCCAGGGAGAATGTAAGACAATTCGAAATTGGTGCCACAGACGATGGAAACACTAGACAGTCTGTTTCGCTCTTCAATGAGTTCATCAGTAGTGCCTAATAATAAAAATAATAATAGATCTTTATTGAAAGAGGATATCCTAATATACAAACAAGCTATATAAAATATAAAGTTAAAAAGGTATACATATTGAAATAATTCAAAAGACATGACAAACATCCGATGAACACATTATAAAGTCAATCAAAACATGAGCATAACAATATCTCAAAACAAAAATTGCAGCTAAAGGTAATAAACACATAATAAATAGCATATTTATACATTTGAAAAAACTTTTTTCAGTTCGTTTTGGAAAATGTTCAAAGATAGGCTATTTTTAATTACATTTGGTAATTTGTTGAACTGATCAAAACCCCTGAAAAACAAAGGTTCATGGTGTTTTTGTAATTTGATCTGTTTATTTATAAATTATTATTATTACGAGTGAAATGGTATGGTGAATATCATGATGGAAGATAATGTACTGTTTGAAATAAGATGGTCCTAAATTGTTCAATATTTTGTATACGAATATCATTGTCAAATAAAAAAGTCGCTGGGAAACTGATTGCCAATTTAAAACAGCATAATAGCAATAGGAGTATCCCTACGGCACCTCAAAATGATCCTCATACCACGATTCTGAAGTTTCTCGAGTTGAGACAGTTTATTCAGATTGAATAGATATAGGATGGAGGAACAGTAGTCAAAGTATGGCTGAACAATAGACTTGTAAACTGTGATCCTTGACTCATTTGAAAGATTACTGGCAATTCTAGAGAAAAGAATAATTTCTTTGGAATTTTTCTATGAATATAGTCAAAATGTTCATCAAACGATAAAGTGTCATCCATCTGGAATCCTAGATATTTAGTTGTATTCACTACTTCAATTATTTCATCATCAATGTTGAGGTTGATATTATTTAAGTCTATTTGAATGTATTATAAATTTGGTGGTGATTATCATGGCTTTTGTTTTCAATACATTCAGCCCAAGTTTATTGATTTTCAAGTACTTGTTGACATTTGCTAAAGTATTATTCACTCTTTGAATAGTCATTTCTAGGTTTTCATCACTACATGCCAATAGTGTATCATCCGCAAAAAAGTTCATAAATTCACAATCAGCAAACAATGGCATGTCATTTAAATATAGAATGAATAGAAAAGGACCCAAAACACTACCCTGGAGAACTCCAACATCATTTTCAATTTCACGAGAGAATATAGTGGAAAACGACATTGAATCCTCACAGACACCTTATAGTGCCTAAGAAGAGCATTCAAGACATGCGAACAAATCATAGTACTTGTCATTAGGCCTTTTCTGAATATATAAACCATTTCTCATGTGTTCGTCATATACATAAAACTTTAAGCAGAAATAATCCACTATAATTGAATACATACTTATTTTTATTTTAGATTCGGTTTACTTTAACAAATTTCAAAAATTTTAAAATTAATAAGAATATGAGAGTGTATGAAATCTAGTACAACATAAAAAGTATATTTTTTCTTATTAATTTCTCAACGAGAAACAAGTGAAGGTTCATTATCTTTTCAACCCTTTGCGGTAAAATAATATACCTACAGAATGTATAATATTCCAGAGCCAGAATTCGGTATCCTCCTTTCTATGCTATTCAATAGTACATAGAAATAAAAGGAAATGTCATCAAACTGGATTGGCTCTCTAAGAACAACACAATGGGCTTTTCAGTCCGACCTGAACAATCGGAGGAAATTTGATCACAAGTCCTTATTCAGTTTATTTAAACAAACTGCCCACATTATTTTACGGCTTTGTTCCATCATCAAAGGCTTTCACTCTTCTACTTCTTTTTGGCTGAAGGAATTTTATATCGAACAATATCCGCCAGGGACAATATGATCGATGAATTCTGTGCTGTATCCAGCTAACTCGGTAATTCGGATCAATGGGATATCCCGTTGAATAAAATTTTGGCTTTGACAAATATTTATAGATAATTTTGAATCTACTTGTTGACAAACATGAAACAGTTCTTATAATAGGTAATTCACTGAGAGGTACTTTCAAAAATAAAACCAAATCAAAAAAACCATTTTATTGTTTATTCTTCATTATTATACAAATGAACAATTCTCGAGATTTATATTCTGAATATTATTTCTTTTAAATGTTGGCCGTAACTGCGGCCCATAACAAGATCCATCCCAATATTCCAATTTTCAATGACGCCTTGCAGCATTTCGGGTGCTATTTGGAAAATTACTCGAGTAATGTTGGACTCCAATACATCTATCGTAGCCAGCTTAACCAAGTACCCTTTTGATTTCACGTAGCTCCACAGAAAATAGCCTAGAGTTGTGATGTCACATCATGATCTATGTGGTCAATTCACTGGTCCAAAGGTTACTAATCTAATATTCCAATTTTCAATGATGCGTTTCAGCATTTCGGGTGCTATTTGGAAAATTACTAGAGTAATGTTGGACTCCAATACATCTATCGTAGTCAGCTTAACCAAGTACACTTTTGATTTCACGTAGCTCCACAGAAAATAGCCTAGACTTGTGATGTCACATCATGATCTATGTGGTCAATTCACTGGTCCAAAGGTTACCAATCTAATATTCCAATTTTAAATGACGCGTTGCAGCATTTCGGGTGCTATTTGGAAAATTACTCGGGTAATGTTGGATTCCAATACATCTATCGTAGCCAGCTTAACCAAGTACACTTTTGATTTCACGTAGCTCCACAGAAAATAGCCTAGAGTTGTGATGTCACATCATGATCTATGTGGTCAATTCACTGGTCCAAAGGTTACCAATCTGATATTCCAATTTTCAATGACGCGTTGCAGCATTTCGGGTGCTATTTGGAAAATTACTCGGGTAATGTTGGATTCCAATACATCTATCGTAGCCAGCTTAACCAAGTACACTTTTGATTTCACGTAGCTCCACAGAAAATAGCCTAGACTTGTGATGTCATATCATGATCTATGTGGTCAATTCACTGGTCCAAAGGTTACCAATCTAATATTCCAATTTTCAATGACGCGTTTCAGTATTTCGAGTGCTATTTGGAAAATTACTCGGGTAATGTTGGATTCCAATACATCTATCGTAGCCGGCTTAACCAAGTACACTTTTGATTTCACGTAGCTCCACAGAAAATAACCTAGAGTTGTGATGTCACATCATGATCTATGTGTCAATTCACTGGTCCAAAGGTTACCAATCTAATATTCCAATTTTCAATGACGCGTTGCAGCATTTCGGGTGCTATTTGGAAAATTACTCGGGTAATGTTGGATTCCAATACATCTACCGTAGCCAGCTTAACCAAGTGCACTTTTGATTTCACGTAGCTCCACAGAAAATAGCCTAGAGTTGTGATGTCACATCATGATCTATGTGGCCAATTCACTGGTCCAAAGGTTACAAAGCCTATTAACTGAAACGGTGACGATTCGGAAGAAAAATCAGATTCAGTTCTTGCACTAATTGAATTTTATAAGTTTTTAAACCCAGGTTTTTATGTAAAATACGCTTGTTGCATATGACAATCCTCTCTGTTGAGAACGTCGACGAATTGATTCTTCGCGGTTCTCAGGAGCGCTCACCGTTACTGCGTCTATATTTTCTACACTAAGAGCTGGATGTGGTCTAGTTGGTCGCCTGTTATCGAATAATGAAAACTGGGTTTCAAACTTCTCGATTGTATAGCGAATTGTGCGTTCAGTCAGATTATTTATGCAGACTATAAGTGCACGAAATACATTCCTTGTAGAGCGCTGATTTTCATAATACAGCTGAACAATTTGTAGAAGCTGTGCCGGGCTGAGTCTTTCCATGATAAATTGTCAAACAATACAACAAAAATGCCATGACATGTGACTCGACGCATGCGTGATTTGACATTAGTTCGTCACCACAAAAAGTACCACTAAATGAATCAACCTTTATAATGGAAATCCTGAAAATTAGAAGCATGCACATAAACGAATAACCACAAAATAATTTAGTCTTCATGGAATCTTGATAGTAGGATGATAATTTAAAGCATATTGTGATGATTTCCAAATTTCTATGTCCAGTCAATGACCATTTTCCCGTGTATTTATCACATACAGCACGGATTTTCATAAAAAATTGGATTTAGGTTCTAATTACCATCTATTTCAAAGTCTACGCTGTGCCGGGAGTTGCTTTTTCCCTGGGGGTGGATGCCACCCCTTCTTGGGGATGAAATTTTTCATAGAAAATAAGAAGGAGAAATCGATACATTGACTAATTCTAAGAAATTTATGTTTCATGAAGTTTTTCTGAAAGTCAATTCTTTTCCACTTATTCGCGAGTGTAATTGTAAAAGTGGAGCAAAAATTTATAGCTTATAAAAAAAAAGAAAATCGTGTATTTACGATATATGCAGACCCAATACAAACGGAATTATTGCTTGTTGAAAGTAGATTGGTAATTTCAATCGCCAAAATGGGAAGTTTCTACATACAATAACCAAAAACCAATGCATGTTTCAGGGAAAACTCATAAAACTTTTTTTAAAGTCCTTCAAAAAAACCTTTATTTTTATTTTTTACAAAAGTTCCTAGAGTACGAAATTGTAGGTTTTTCTCATTCAAACATTTCAGCGTAAAATTTTTTTTGTAGGATGAAAATTGAGTAATATATAGCCATTTAAATCTTGCGTGTGTTGGCGCAAAGTGCCTTTTTTGAACCATTTTAGCATGAACCCTTTTGAAAATAAGATATGATAAAATTTTCTATTTAAATGAGCTTATAGCTCTTAAAAAAACCTACAAAATGCTTTTTTGAAGGACTTGATTGCTTGAAAACTAAGCGAGTTATGGGGAAAAATCCAAAAGCACATTTTTGTAGAAGTTTGAATATGTATATCAGTATATTGATGAATACACATAGTAGTAAATATCAATCAACTTTCAACAAGCAATAGTTCCATTTGTATTGGGTCAGAATACATTATAAATACACAATTTTCATAAGCTATATTTTTTTTCATAAGCTATAATTTTGCTCTCTACAGGTTTTTCGATTAAATGCATATTTTTCCAGTTATTCGCGAAAAAGAATCTGAAAACGTGGGTTTTTTGCCTGAAAACCGACAATTTCACTCGCGAATAAGTCGAAAAGTATTGACTTCCAGGAAAAACTTCATGGAACAAAAGTTATTTTGCAAATTCATTGATTTCCGTACTTATGTTCAATGAAAAATTTTTTAATCCCAAGAAGGGGTGGCTTTCACCCCCAGAGGAAAAGCAACCCCGGCACAGGGTAGACTTTGAAATAGATGGTAAGTAGAACCTTCATCCAAACTCTCATATAAATCGGTGCTGTATGGGATAAATATACAGTTTACACTTTTTTTACCGTCATTGACTGGACACATGAAAAAACATTTTGAAATAAATAAAGTTGTTTTGACTATTTAATACAAGAAAATTGCCAGTTAAGAGTAATTCAATACACTATCACAAAAAATAAAGATATCATTATATATTCCAATATATATAATATACACATTTTTATTGTATATTCAAGATTCCGGAGGTTTTCCTTTAGGATGCCCAAAAATTGACTACAGCTGATCTACATTTCTACTATTATTCGATGCCAGTCGTGCATAAAAACTGTAAACGGCGTGTTTTCCTTCGAATTAGGCACTTTTCTCGTATATGAAAACCCAAGGCATCTCAAATAGTCTCAAGTAGCGACGTGGCGTCTGTTTAGATACAGTTTTTGTTTAGATAATAGAGCGGTGGCCCTGGAAGAAGGCAGTATCTCGTTCCACTTAAGTACACAATAAATATCTGGGAATAGGCCAGCCCAAACATACATCAGCCGTCAGGGAAATGCCGCACCATCTTCGGCTTATTTCCTTAGGGTCGCCCTGCTTGGTAATGTGAGCTGACCCAAGCTCCGTCTATCTGTGTGCGTCGAATTGCCCGGACTCTCTATCCATCCATCCTAGGGACGCTGGCATCCGGACGCTATATAACACGGCCCTTTATGGCTTATTTCTACCTTTGAACTTAACGGCTAATGCTTTTTTTCAGATGTGTGCATAATTCATTATACCGGAAGAGGACCATAATTCGATATTTACTGTCGTATCTAGGGAGCAAAGTGGATGCATCAAATTTTCCAAGAAGGGAAAAATCTTATATACACGGTGTTTTTCGAATTTAAACAAGTTTACTTCTCGAAATGTACATCACTTTTCCTTTTTCTAGATGGAGTTTTGTATGGTTGAAGTTTACAACATTTATAGCAAATTGAAAAACGTATTGTTTGATGTTTCAGTGAAAAATCAACAATATTCAATCAAAGTAATGAAATACTCATTAAATTAAACATTTGAAAAAGAACAACTAAAGCTGAACGGGTAAAAAAAGTATTTAAATGTTCTTTTAGTCATATTTTACCCAAAATAATATACTATTACAATGCATTGAATGTTAATTGTGAGTGAGTTTTAAAGCTGTTTTAGATCTTCTGGGTCACGATTTTCCAGAGTTTTATGTCTGATATATATATATATATATATATATATATATATATATATATATATATATATATATATATATATATATATATATATCAATATATATATATATATATATATAAATATATATATATATATATATATATATATATAGATACTATATATATATATATATATATACAGGGTGTCCCACGACGTTTTGACAGTCCAATTTCTCGAAAACTGTTCATATGACATTTATGAAATTTGACAGATATAAATAGTCGAAACTGATGTTTATATTCATTATAAAATGACTTCCGTTTTTTCCTGTCATTTCGGGTCACGTGACCCAAACATAATTTTTTTTAAAATGGGTCAACCGGTATAATATTACAATTTTTGAATATATCATTCAAAAACAAATTCAACGGTAACCACACTTGTCATCATTGTATTGTGTTAGTAATGATAATAAGGGCTTTTTTAAGTTTTACTAAATTTATTGAAGCAATATTTGGCACTAAATTAATTTTGGTGGCTGTGAAACAAATAAACTATAGTAGGAACAAACATAGGTTGTCATTCATTTATTGTTAGGTGAAGTTTATTCAAGAACTGTCATTAATTATTAGTCATAATCTTGTAAAGACACTGTAATAATAAGAGTAAATAATGCCTTCAATTTTTAACTTACGATGAATTATGTTGACATGCTACTTATTTATGGAGAATGTGGAAAAAACAAAACTCATGCTTCAAGGTTTGTACAGAAATCGTTTTCCTCATAGAATAACTCCAAGCAAAAATACTTTTGTCTATGTCGAACTCGAAAGCTAAGAACTGGTTTTTTATGAAGGAACATTAACGGGGCAAAAATACTGTTTTCTTCAAAATATTCTACCAGAATTAACTCGAAAGAAATTTCCCTTTGATGAAAGGAGGGAAACAATGTGTGGCAGCAAGATGAGCATCTCCTCACCTTTTTTTGGGCCAGTTAGTGAATATTCTGATAACGGCATTTCCTCAAAAATGGATTGGTCGAAAATGGTGCGATTCTGTGGCCACCCCGCGTTCACCGGATATTACATCCTTAGATTTCTTTCTCTGGGATTATTAAAAAGGTCGAGTTTATGTCACACCCCCGATTGATTTAGATGATTTAAAGGATAAAAATAAGACAGGCTGTCGGACCCGTAACACCCGAAAATGATTTAAAGCAGCACTTACAAGTAATCTTTTAACAAGGATTGAACATTGTGTGAATGTTAATCATGTCATCAAATTTGAACATTTTCTTTGAATTTTTTAAATTACTTGTTCTTTTTAATTGCCTATGTAACCTATGTTACGTTTCTTTAATAAAATAATTTATACAGATGTTAATTTAATTGCCCATATTATCATTAATGCACAATACAATGATGACAAGTGTGGTTACCGTTGAATTTGTTTTTCAATGATATATCAAAAATGGTTAATAATATTACCGGTATGTCCCATTTAAAAAAAAATTATGTTTGGGTCACGTGACCCGAAATGACAGGAAAAAACGGAAGTCATTTTATATACATCAATTTTGACTGTTTATATCTGCCAAAATTTCATAAGTGTCATATGAACAGTTTTCGAAGAAATTGGACTGTCAAAAACGTCGTGGGACACCCTGTATATATATATATATATATCAATATATATATATATATATATATATATTCAACGTATATATATATATATATATAATAATATATATATATAATATATATCTGTACAGATATATATATATATATATATCTGTACCTCGGAGGGATACAACACTATGTCCATTTTCATAAACTTTACAGCGGAGAGGAGTTTAAACTTTTTTTCAACAAAAAGTGTTATTGGCACAGCTATTTATTGAGATGTTTGAAACAATATTTTACCAGAACATTCTATTTATTGTTATTTACATCATGCAGTTGTTATAAAATAAAAAAAAACCTTTTTTAAGGTTTTTTTTCACTTTTTAATGGACATGGTGTTGTATTTCCTCTAATAAAGTTATTTGTACTATAAGACCTAATGTGGGATATTCAATAAACAAAACACAATACTATTGACTTACAAAATGTATTTAACTATTTTTATTTATAATTCTCTTTACAAATACAAATAATACATCTATGTATTCAACTAAAATTGGTATTTTAGATGCAAAAAACTCAGTCCATCATCAGGTAAGTCTCCTTCAGGGTACTCACTAGTTGGTATTACTAGTATGCTTTAAGTTTTTATAAAAGTCATGGCAAAACTGTAGGAAACATATGGTAGTAATGCCAATAGATCATTATACTTTTGTTGTGATATTGGTATTGGACTTGGTTTGTTACCAGTTGCAAATCGTTTTGGCAATGTAAGGTGTTCGCCTTCGAAACCTAACAAGGTCCAATCTCCTGGTTTTCATCAGCGAAATTACTTTTTCAAAAACCAGAGTTCCCATGCTGTTCTGTTTTACTTGCAGTTGAACACAGGTTGACAGAAAGAAACTTGTTCTTTGTTGACATCTTTTTTTTTCTATTAATAAAGGGTGGATATTTCACATGTTTTTGACATCGTACAAAGACCTTAAATTTTTAAAATTCTTCCAGTTCCAATATTATGCCACAGTATATTTCATTTTGAGGTCTGTCTGACTAACTGCTGCCAATCCCAGGGCGTTAGAATTGTCATGTTGTTTAAGTTTTTTTCTCTTCCGACTTCATTTTCAAGGTCGTTGCTGTTTGTATGATTTGGTTTCTGAAATAAAACAAGTTCTTATAATATTACATGTAAAAACATAATATTTTGAAGTTTCGGTTCATAACAAAACATTACCATTAACTGTTTGAGGTTATGTATATCACATTTAAAAATAATGAGCAAAACAGTAGCTTACCTGTAGTAGAATCTTTTTAGAACTTTTCAATAGTTCCAGAATCTTTCTCCCACGAGAATTATGGTTCATTATTCTTACTATTACTAAAAAAGAGCAAATATTATGACTTAAAATACATCCAACTATGTAAACTCATCAGAACTGTCAAAAGTACTCTTAGTTCACTAACAATCCGCCAGGCTGTTGTAGAGGTATACAACACTATGTCCAGTAGTAATTCACATGCTTCAGAAGGATAAACACCAAGTCCACATGGTGTTCTTATCCCTCTAAATGGAAAAGTGGACTTTGGTGTTGTCTTTAAAAACATGCTATATCCGTTCTAACTGGTTTTGGACATAGTGCTCTATTCCTCTAAGAAATATGAAAAAAGCTGATTTATATTCTATAATAAAGTCAAAATGGAAAAAAAATGGACATAGTGTTGTATCCCTCCGATGTACAGATATATATATATATATATATATATATATATATATATAATATATATACATATATATATATATATATTATATATATACATATATATATATATATATATATATATATATATATATATATATATATATATATATATATATAAATACTTTTTTTTGTTTTTGTTGCTTTCAAGGTACGTTTTTTAACCTGACTCATCAAACCAAAAGAACAAAAATTAAGTATCCGGCGTTGATCTTAGATCAGAACGAAACTATCAAAATTCGATTACATTCAGTCAATTTTTTTTGGTAAGGTTGTAGCGGGATGATAGTGAGACTGACTGCTATCATTGAATGAAATTGTCAATTTTGTATCATTATTGGGAAGAAATACCCATAAAGTATTCTATGTGTGCAATAACTGCAATAATTATTTGTTTTTCTGTTAAACTAAATGTTCGATATTGGGACCTAGGAGAAAATAGCACACTATTAAGAACTTGATGCTTTGAAAAAGGCATTCGGAAAGAACACACTTAGTATTTACACATAGTACTTATATAAAATGATGAAGTCACATTTCTTGAAATAAACAGTGTTTGGAGAACTCATTTTGTATTTCTCAGTCGCCTGTTATTGCTGAAAAACGATAAAACATTGCACAGAGTGAAAAACTTTCCAATATATATATATATATATACACATATTTATAAAAATGAATATTTATTTGCGTTAAACAGGCGCTGCGTGTATGATAACGATAATAATAAGTTGGGACATTTATTTGAAAAATTTATGTCTAATCAAAACAGTTTCAATTTTTTAAATGAATTTCCCAACTTATTATCTTTATATATGTATATATATATGTATATATATATATATATATATATATATATATATATATAAATATATAAATATATATATAAATATATATATATATTATATAATAAATTATATATATATATATAATATATATATATATATATATTATATATATATATATATATATATAGGGTAAGTCAGGGTGAGATGGCCATGTGGGTGAGATGGCCAACACTCGGCACTCTGTGGTTTGCGTGTTTAACTCTGTGTGCGATCGTGCAAGCGTCCAGTTGCTCCAGAGCCCCCATCCGATTACACACAACGCCGCTCATAGTTTTACTCAAGCAGGTGAGTTTTTTTTACGAAAATAAAAATATAACGCATGGCCACAAATATGTTGACTTCTGTAATTCGTACTGTATTTTTTTGTAATATGTACCTTAAGTTTAGTGTTTTGTACCAAAAGGGTTGAGAAATGATGAATCTTCATTCCTAACCTAAAAATTGAAAACTTTGTTGACAATTCAAGTGCCTGTTTGGAGATGGCCATCTATCCCGTACACTTGGGAGAGATGGCCATCATAATACGGGTAGAGATGGCCATATTTCAATAACTGTTTTTTTCTCTTACAGTTAAATGCCTACGGATTATACACGTAAAACGTATTCTCGTGAAAATATTGAAAAGAGCTTAGAGAAAACTGTTTGAGAAAAGACAAGCTGAAGAAAGAAAAAGGACACAGAAAACGGAAGCAACCAAAGAAAGTTTCTAGAAATAAGAAAGCAGCTGATTTCAAGTTCAGAGTCGGAAGCAAATGAGAACATAATTCTGGACAGTGAGGACGAGGAAGAAAATTTCGACGAAAATGAGTGTGGTTGGTTGTCTAGAAGACTATTTTCAAAACACAAACGAAAAGATGACTGGATACAATGTGTCAAGTGCTCGAGATGGTTCCACGAGCAGTGCACAGGCTTTGCAAATATGTGCATGAGATGGTGGACGGAAAATGCGAACTAACCATAGGTAACCTTATGTTCCTAAGAGTGTTCTTTTACCTGCTTATTTTTGACTCTGAAGTTTTGCCAAAGAAGAATGTTTTGTTCTCGCTTTGTTCTTGAAATGTTTATTTTTATGAAATGAGTTGTGAAATGTTCATTTTTTGTTTAAATAAAAATATTTTATGCATGCAAATTGTATTAATTCGTCGAAATAAAATGTTTTTTTGGAGAAAAAAAGGGGGTGGCCATCCTCTACCGTCTCTAAAAATCATTAGTGGCCATCTCACCTGGCACATCCGGGAGTGATGGCCAGATTACATGTTTAAAAAAAAATGGTGTAAAGCTCATTGATGTAACGATATTCGGTAATTGCCCTTAGTAAAACATTAGTTTAAACTGTAATGAAAAGTTTGCCATAAAAATTGAATCAGTTAGCCAATATCATTCTCTACATATGCTCAAAAAATATACTTTTACTGGCCATCTCACCCTGACTTACCCTATATATATATATATATATATATATATATATATATATATTATATATATATATATATATATATATATATTATATTATTATATATATATATATATATATTATATATATATTAAATATACACACATATATGTATTTTAACTGTTGTTGACATAGCTGTAGAGCGATTAATGGTTGAACACCGATTTCATAGATAAATTTTTTAAGAAAAATGCTATCTCAACGGTTTTGGAAAACTACACAATAATTTTGCTCTCCCATAACTCTTGAGAAATTCATGAGTTTTGTTATTTATATGTAGATATGTATATAATTTCATAAAGATGTACTCTGATGAAGGAACTTTGCCATCACCTTCAGAAGTTCGTCTCAATTACCCGCTCCAGCATTCATGAAGAATTTGAAATTCAAATGGAAATCTGGTCCTTCTTTTCCGCATCCATTTGGACTTGGAAATGAAACAGGGATATGTGTATGTGGCACCGTCATAACTATAATACAGTTGTCTTCTACCCAATGCACAACGTTATCCACCGTTTTATTTTTGACTGTTCTGTGATCCCTGGTTATAAATGAGCATGGGGGAGTCCATCGATGTATCTGCAAAAAGGAAGTTCGATTGTGCACTGGACTAGGGTGTGGCTATTTATATCAAACACACCCTTGCCTGGGGTGGCATATAAGCTCTGATTGCAGCAATAAATGGAGTAAAATAGCGAAAAGAGGCGAAATGCCGATTTACGATATCACATTTCAGAAATTGAGTTATAAAATATTACTGAGATCGAATCTGAGTATCACTGCAAGATGTTGGTGTAAAATTTCCTGAACACCTAATTTCAGAAAGCTAACTTATATGTTCAAAGTAAGTAATGTTATACATTCAGTGGAGCAGCTGAAAATGTAAATATCACATATAAGTGATATATATATATATATATTGAAATCCTTAAATAACATAGATGATTTTTATTATGTTTCAGACACAATAAGATTACATACAACGTTTCATTGATTGATTCCTATTCTCGGTATATTAAGGTAACCAAACATCCCGTTTTGAACAGAATATTCTTCGTCGAGATGCCCATTTTTAACGTATTGACAGTATTTTTCACTGATATCTTCTTTCATTAATAGCTTTTACTTTGAAATAGTTTTGAAATGTTTAACTTACACAATGAAAATAGCAAATGTATTCCCAAATCTGGTCAAATTAGGTATATGAACTTGTTCCGAAAATATTAATTTACATTATAATTATTGAGTCTGGTATCGAGAAACATTCGATAAGTTAAATATAAGTAACATATATTTACTATAATGAAAAGACGTTTAAAAAGTAGGCAAGAAAAGATTGGGTTAATCAACATTTTTTTTTCATCATGGAAATGAGCTGATTAAATGATTTCAAAATATATTAAATAAATGAAATTTTCATTTCGAATAAATGTATATCATCAATTATCACGATTCAATCATGATATTATATATCTAGTAATATTGCTCCTTCTGTGATAAGTCATTTACTTTCTCTAATTTTAAAATATATAAGATATCTAAAGTTTTCATTTCGAAAACTCCAAAATTGTTCAAAATTTATATCACTAATTATCAGAATTCAATCATGATATTATTTATCTAGTATTATTGCTTTTTCTTTTCTGAGTCATCTACTTTTCGGTGGAAATAGTCTGCGAACAGGAATAAATTTTCTCTTGAAGGCCAGAACTATTACCCAAAGTGAATTTTATTTTTCATTAGTAGAAATTGAGATTGCAAGAGTAAGTAAATTGATGATAATCATATGGGACATAATTAATTAATATTTTATATGTATTCACTCTCAAACTCTGAAATACTGATTATCTTCATTGTTTTAGAAATAAATTGAGAAGGAAAGGTATCATGAATAAGTAAATTGACATAGTAGGACATAGTTATTTTAATTAATATCTTATACTTTGAAATAGTAATTATCTATTTCAATCAAGAAAGAAATTGAAATTAAAAGATGTAATGAACAAGTAAAATTGACAAGTAGGAGATAGATAATTTAATTAATATTCTATACGTATTCACCCTCAAAATTTGAAATACTAATTATCTATTTTAACCTAGACAGAAATTGAAATTAAAAGATGCCATGAACAAATAAAATTGACAAGTTGGAAATAGTTTTCTAAATATTTTTATATAGTGCAACATAAGCCAAGTGTTTTCTATTTTAAAGTTTATACTTTATTCTTTATGATGTTTCACCAAGTGATGTGCGAGAATTCAATCTCAGTTAGGAGTTAGTTATTTTAATTAATATCTTATACGTATTCACTCTCAAACTTTAAAATATTAATTATTCAGTGTTGTTCTAAAAATTAAGGTGAAATTACGCTAATTACTTTATAATTTACATTCATATTTTCCGCTCTTTTTTCTTCAACTATATTCATAGCATCTATCTAAGCTAACCATGACAGCATTTATATCATTAGTTATTTTTCCAGCGAACGGGTTACTCGAATATGATATTGCAAGTATTTATAGTAATATTTAAATGTTTGGAAAAAATTAAATTGATATGCATAAATGTTTAAAAATCAACTTCACTACAAATTTCTAATAGCGAAATAATGAAATTTAGTGTATTACATTTGCAAAGAAATTCTCCGTCTATAAAACTTAGAAATAAATCAATATTTGCATACATTCTTATAGAGTTAAATAAAGAAAAGAATTAAAAAAAGATTTATTAATCAAATTGCTGAAATGAAAAATAATGTGATAATTTTTATAACGTAATATATATTAAAATATCAACAGAAAGTCAAGTTCAATTATTTTGTAGCCGAGTCATTGTATGAATTGACTATTACATAAGTTTCATGTGTATTTCAAGCAAGATTAAAATTAAACTCTAATTTATAAATCAAGAGTAGATTCGTTTTTGAATCCAAGAATTACTTTTATTAGTATCATACTACAAGAAATACTTACATAAAAATAGAAAACTTCATGAAGATTATTAACTGAAAACAATATTGCCACGCAATAAATTCACAAAGTTACCGATATGCATTAATTTAACAGCGAATTCAGTAGAAGAAATTAAATGAACTAACCTGAAAATATTCACGTAGTAGAATTAACCTCACTATTCCATTATAACAAACACACGGTAAGTACTGAAATGATAATGGTTCAGTTACCTATATAGCCTGACATCTGCAGTTCGATCCAAAGGTAGTAGTACCTAGGCGTCACGTCAAATACCCCTTCTAACCCTTCAACCCCCTACTGCGTAGCTAGACTAAATAATACCCAACACTCTATACAACCACAAAACCCTTCAAAGATCCGATTATTTTTTGTACAAAGTATGTCCTAGAAAGGGGAGGTTCGTTTATAAAAAAGTTCAATTAAATGCTAGAGTCATGGAGAGACAGACGCGAGACGTACGATGACATGCATTTTCCGTACTTCATATTCTGAATTGAGCATGAACTCACCAAAAATACAAAGGCAACATTTGATCAGTAAAAATGTCATATAAGATAATGAACAAATACAAACCTTTAATTTACTACGTTTATGACCTCAAAAATATAAAACTGCAATTGCAATTTTGGTCACTAGATCATCATCAAGCAGATTCAGTTAAGGAATACATAATTATAGATTTGACGCTTACGGGTGGGGAAGAATTATTACAGCTACCTAAATAGATAAGCAGGAAATTTTTCAAGAAGGGCTAATCGAAGTGGATTTCCCAAATTGGTACAATAAAATGTTCTTAGAAAATCATTATTGTCTGAATAGTTACACTGTATATATAGGAGAATATATCAAGTCAATCTGGTCGTTCAACAAGATAATGCCTTTTGCTTTATGATTGAGTTTGAAAATTTCCAATTATTCTAAGTAAGTTAGTTTGGTAATTTGTGTATAATTTGGAAGTTATCTATTTGTAGAAATGAGTAGTGGTTTTCACGGCAATGATTTGAAAACGTTAAATCAGTTTTATTTTTCAAAAAAGATTGTCGATGTTCTTTGAATCTTGCCTTGAACGATCGACACGTCTGACCTATACACACTCTTACATACAGGACAAATCAACTTGTGAACTCCTGAACTTTCAATTTTTGAAGTTATATATTTGTTATTGAATAAAAATCCTGAGAGTTTTGTCAATTTTAGTATTACATTTAGGTACGATATTAGTCGTTTCTGTTAGAGAACCAAAATATGATAAAGATGTAAAATTTTACACTTGTCATCGAGGATACCTATATGCTGCTGTACGCTAGTTGACTACGTTTCTTTTTTATCATTTCATTTATCAAACTTGTATTAAAACCATTATTTAAAACAATTATTTTGTTAGTAAACATTTCTTTTGCTAATTTTGTGATTATAAACGTAGTAAATTCAATTTTGTTTTTTTTCATCATGTTAAATTGTCACAAAGTATATAAGGTAACTGAATATAGGAAATAATTTCCTAATGAAAGATCTCATAACTAAAAGGAGTTATCTTGTATTGAATAATATTCATTATCTTCTTAAATATGATTTTATGAGTATATTTGATTTGACATTTGATGAACATTTAATCAATTCTTCATAATATATTTTTACAACAATCAAAAGCTATAAAGATATTTAAAGCACATAGGAATAAACGGGACCAAGGGGAGAACAATTTTTGTAGAAATAAACATCTCAAAAATTGAAATGCAAAGATAGTTTTGTTGAAAAAAGATTCTGTGAAATGTTTTAACAATTCCAAATTTTGAGTTGTATTTTTAATTAATAATCTTATATTAGCAATAATGTAAATATATATATATATATATATATATATATATATATATATATATATATATATATATATATATATATATATATATATATATATATATATATATATATATATATATATATATATATATATATATATATATATATATATATATATATATATATATATATATATATATATATATTATTTTAGATTGGTTCGTTCTAATAGAAATTCCTGATTTCCAATGCGTTGTGACTTATAATTTTCTACGATTCTATTCCATTTTTACAAATTCGGTTGCTTCTTTTGTGGTATAAGTAGACATAAAAAAAAATTTGATGAATAATTTCCTTTTATTAAGCAACACTGATGGGAGGAAATCAAAGCAAGTTTGTTTTTAAGTGGTCTTTGTTATAAAATATATTCTGGAACTTAAACTGCCTCATCTGGGAAATGATTTTTTAATACCTATTGCATTTTTGTGATCAATTCAGGTTTTAGAAAATGAATAAATATTTTCGGAAAGATTAGTTCACTATTCCTCTTAATTCATACCCACACAATGAGAATCAGCAGTATGTTTATTTAAATAGGTACAGTGCAAAAGAATTGTTACAAAAATCGTATTTTTTCAACAAATTGAAAATGCGAAGTAAGGAAGTATGTGGGATCGACCGTAGTACAATATTCATGTGTGTTGATATTTGAAAAGGTAATTATGCGTCCCATTTTTCTTCGAAATTTATGGTCTCCGGGGATCTAAAAAGGATCGGAATATCGGCTATTCCCGACTCGGTATGGTAATGCCTCGTAAGGCTGGCCAGCCGCTGATAACGTGGGGTCGACGAGTCCGTCCCTCTCCTCCCACGTCCTCTTACCAAGGGACTCCCTCGCGCTGCAAGCTCCCCTAAGACCCTGGATTACTGGCTACGTAGTACGTCCTTTAAAATTTTTGATACTAAAATTCTCCCTGAATATATTATATTATTCATCCGTCTCTTTGGATCTGCTTTGTTTTGCCGGGGTTTTGCTTCGGGAAATATGTTTCGAATTTCCTTTTATTATTCAATTGGAAGAAACGTTTAGATTTCCCGCTAAGAGTTTGGAAGTCTTGAAAATTAAAAAAACATTCTGATAAAGGAAAAATGAATTCCATAATACTGTACCGATATTAAATAGGAATTAAGTATAGTCAAGAAAATTGAATGTAAATAATTACAAATTATGTTTTATTGATGATTTAATTTTGATTTTTAAAACAAAATCATCCGACAATCAATATACCAATTATAAAAATTACTAAGTCTATCAGGATACGTATAAGTATCAGCACTTCAAAATTGCAATAAAAACTTCAAAACGTTTCAGTACGCTGATCAGTGACCACGCATTAGCTTCACTTCTCTCAAGAGCAGATCGGAATGAATTCCAATAATTATTCTCTCAATAATGAGATACACCTAAACTAAATAACAGGTAAAAAATATAAGTATCAATTTGAAGATTTATTATTTTGAAGCAAAAACGTTGCGTTATTTATCAATAACTTTAATATAAGGACATAATCACTATTCAGCGCTTTGAAACTTCAATAAAAACTTCTTGAGAGTAGAACGGAATAAATTAGAACAATTTCCAATTAAATAATTAATGGAAACCAACTGCGGAAAGTCCTGTTAATTGAAATCTTCGCGGAATAATCCGTCAGAAATATTAGAATAATTTTCAAGATTAATTTTTTCAAAGATAATTTTTTCAAACATTGGTTGTATTTATCAATAACTTTGAAATAAGAACATAATCAATATTCAGCGCTTTAAAACATCCATAAAAACTTCTTGAGAGTAGAACGGAATGAATTGAAAGTTTTTCAAATGAAATAATTAATCTAAGCCAACTGAGAAAAGTCCCGTTAATTGAAGGTTTTGCTAAATAATTCGTCAGAAATATTAGTATCATTTCGAAATTTTATTTCTTCACAAGCAACTACGTTGGTTTGATTTATCAATAACTTTGAAATAAGTGCATAATCACTATTCAACGCTACAGAACTTCAACAAAAACTTCTTGGGAATAAAACGGAAACATTTTAAATGAAGTAATTAATCGAAGCCAATTGAGAAAAGTCCCGATAATTGAAGGTTTTCAAACTAAATAACCCGTTAGAAATATTAGTATCATTTCGAAGATTCATTTTTTTTAACACAACTACGTTGATTTTATTCATCAGTAAAATTTTTAAATAAGTGCATAATTATTCAGCGCTTCAAATCTTCGATAAAAAGTTCTTGAGAGAAGAATGGAATAAATTGAAATAATTTTAAATGAAATAACTAATCCAAGCCAGTTGAGAAAAGTCCTGTTAATTGAAAGCTTTGAAACTAAATAACCATTGAGAAATATTAGTATCATTTCGAAGATTTATTTTTTTAACGCAACTACGTTTTTATTCATCAGTAATTTTAAAATAAGGGCATAATAGTTACTATTCAGCGCTTCAAAACTTCGATAAAAACTTCTTTAGAGAAGAACGGAATAAATCAAAACAATTTTGAATGAAATAATTAATACAAGTCAACTGAGAAAAGTCCTGTTCATTGAAGGCTTTGAAACCAAATAACCATTCAAAAATATTATTATCATTTCGAAGATTTATTTTTTTTCAACACAACTACGTTGGTTTTATTCATCAATAATATTGAAATAAGGGCATAGTTACTATTCAGCGCTTTAAAACTTCGATAAAAACTTCTTTAGAGAAGAACGGAATAAATTAAAACAATTTTAAATGAAATAACTAATTCAAGCCAACTGAGAAAAGTCCTGTTAATTGAAGGCTTTGAAACTAAATAACCCGTCAGAAATATTAGTATCATTTCGAAAATTAATTTTTTTAAGGCAACTACTTTGGTTTCATTTATCAATAACTTTAATATAAGGCATGGTTGCAAACTAATAAACCGTCAGATATATTAGTATCATTTCGCAAATTTAATTTTTAAATGCAACTAATTTAGTTTTATTTATCAATAACTTTAATATAAGGCATAGTTTCTATTCAACGCTTCAAAACCTGGATGAAAACTTCAAACGTCTGGGAACCTCTACCAGTAGTAATAAGCTCATTTCTCTTGTCAGTATATATAATATAACAGTATAAATTATAGTAATTTTAAATGAAATAATTAATCGTATCTAATTGAGAAAAATCCCATTCTGTTGATTTCTAAATAATAAAAGGCTTTGGAACTAAATAACAAAAATGTTATTATAATTTCGAAGATTTATTTTACACAAGCAACTACGTTGGTCTTATTCATTCACGACTCTCCTACCAGACCATAATCCCTTTTCAGCGCTTCAAAACTATAACAACAATTTCAAACACCTCGATACGCCTGTCCGCTTATCTCGATAGCAGAAAAAATAAAAATTGAAATAATTCAAAATGGAATAATTAATAGAACCGTACTGTTGATTTCTAAATATTCAAAAGCATTATTAAAACTAAATAACAGGTGAAATATATATGTATCATTTCAAAGATTTATCTTTTTGTTCAACTCCGTTGGTGTATTTTAACGACAATATTACCATCAGAGCATTATCACGATTGGAATTAACACTTTACTCGATTCTTTACTGTAATCAAATTCCTGTTCAAGTGTTTCCATCTAAATTATCCGGGTAACCACCCAATAGCGATTTTAATCGTCCACTGAAAAGCACTGCAACTAATTGACTACGTTTGTAAAATCGATAACAATCTGAAAGTCAATTGGAATAGTATTATTGTGTATCTCACATCTCTGTTCCCCTACCAAGGGCATACACGACCCTTTTTATATTTTGGGTAAACATGCCGCCCGGGAGTTTACTGGAATGATGTTTTTCCAACAAAAAGCAAATATAACAATGATGTTTGAAATATGTGATTTAGGGGATAAATCTCTTAATAACGGTTTAGATTTCACGCATTTCGATAGAATATTGAGGGGACGTAAAGTGGCTGAAGCACAGGTGGATAATCACTTTTGTAATTCATTGAAAATTTTATTTGTGTTTGTGAATCTCTGATACACAGGTAGTTTTGACATTGAGAGAGGAAGAAAATATGCTCATATCATTCAAGAGACTATTTTATTTATGTTCTTCCGGGATTTAGGCGTTAACTTCTTCTGTTTTTGAAACATGAAAACCTTTGGTATAGAAAAATAAGTGGTTGTTTTTACAACAGGTCTTGATTTTATTAAATTTTGTTATTTTTACCGAAAATAAAAAACATGTAAGCAGCAGAGCTCCATCACTAAAAGCGTATTTTTCGCGCGAAATGCATCGCGTCGAGATGCGATTTCAAAGAATGGAATTATATTTATCTATAGAAAATCGGAATAAAAAGTAGAGAATAATTCATTGTATTAAAAAAAAATTCGGGAAGTGCATCGTTCTTCAAGAAAAAAAGTTGTAACCAACGAAAAAACGTACCTCCATATCTACTCAATCCACGCAGCAAATTTAAACATTTTTATAAAAAATTTTAAAAACCGCAGAAAAACAAGAAATAATCTAAACTAATTATCTAATTTTGAATTTTGCCTCTTTTCCATGGCAACTTTTTGTAGCCATTCCAAATATTTGAATAAAATGTATACACAAGGTATAGTACACATTAGTCCACCCTCAACTTTTCATTTTCAATACGGACCTGTATTTTTTATTGCATTTTTTCAAATGCCATAAGTCATGTGTCATATTGTCGTTTTATTTTTATCCAAATCATAAATTGTTTTGGAAATATTGAACTAATACTAGGCATTCTATAACTTATTCTATGATATTTTGTTTAATTACAGCTGAATTAAAAAAAATTATTGAAATTTTACTGGTAATAGTTTTTTTTTTAAAGAGGTGGGACGTGTGCCCTCTCACACCGCCCGATCCCCGTACAATTTGGCTTCGTCATCTATGGACATTAGCCATCAAATTACTAAATGAGGGGAACCACTGAAAACTCAGAACGCAGACAAACACCCAGGAATACGATGGGAATCGAACCCACCAACTCCGTCAACGAAGACGGCATAGCCCTACCTATAACCTCTCCGCCACTGAGCCTCCTTTGGTAATAGTTCAATATTTCCGAAACACTCTGTAATTCAGATGAAAATACTACAAGAATATGAAACATGACTCTTGGCATTAAAAAAAATGCAATAAAAAAAAAAAAAAAATATATATATATATATATACTGGGTGTCTCACCGTGAAAGAACGCGATCTGTATATGGAAAACTGCAAATAGGAAAATTTTGAAAAATTGACAGTATCTTGATAACGATAGGGGCAGCTCGACTAAAATATTTTCAAGATGGTGGCACTTCCGGTTATACCGGAAGTAGATACCAACTTGCTTATTTTAAATGGGATAACCTGTATCTTAATACGTTTTTGGATTCTACGCCAGATTCTAGGCAGATTTTATGTATTATGTCCTATACCTAAGCTTAAGCGTTTTTGACATATTCAGGTTTTTATGCCAAAAATCACGATTGTAAGCCCTAATATAATTATCAATTGTTCCTATAAGGAAGCCCTTATTACTAACTTTCGTTTAAACCCCTTGTTGAGAAAGACCTACTCTAATAGATTTTGTATAATATTTGGATAACTAGTCATGCAGGGTGTGCAAAAAATAAAATCTAAAATGAGATTGAGAAAACTGTCCTAAATCAATTTTTTCAAATGGAAACCCCCCATTTTTATTATTTTGTAATATTTAGCATCAAGAATTAAAGTAAATTGATTATTTCATGATGCCAACGTCAGAGCCAACTAAGAGTAACTTGAACGTGGCATAATCGTTATATAAAAATATTATTATTTTTATTGGCAATATTTCGAAAACTAAAAATTTTAGGTACAGATAACCTTATACAAAGTTACTTTAATTTTTGATGCTAAATACTACAAAATAATAAAAATGGGGGGTTTCTATTTGAAAAAATTGATTTTGGACAGTTTTCTCAATCTCATTTTAGATTTTATTTTTTGCACACCCTGTATGACTAGTTATCCAAATATTATACAAAATCTATTAGAGTAGGCCTTTCTCAACAAGGGGTCCAAACTAAAGTTAGTAATAAGGGCTTCCTTATAGGAACAATTGATAATTATATTAGGGCTTACAATCATGATTTTTGTCATAAAAACCTGAATATGTCAAAAACGCTTAGACTTAGGCATAGGACATAATACATAAAATCTGCCTAGAATCTTGCGTAGAATCCAAAAACGTATTAATATATAGGGTATCGCTTTTAAAATAGGCAAGTTGGTATCTACTTCCGGTATAACCGGAAGCGCCACCATCTTTAAAATATTCTAGTCGAGTAGCCCCTATCGACATTAGTATACTGTCAAATTTTCAAACTTTTTCTATGTGTAGTTTTCCATATACAGATCGCGTTCTTTCCCGGTGGGACACCCTGTATATATATATATATATATATATATATATATATATATATATATATATATATATATATATATATATATATATATATATATATATGTGTGTGTGTGTGTGTGTGTGTGTGTCCTTGCCCCCCTCGACACGCCATGTGATACGAATACAGCGTATGCGCATGCCTAGCAACGCTGTCGTGCCTGGTGCACATATTTTGGCATAGCTTTCCAATTGTTTGGACTGTACCGTGCGATAAGGTACTTCGTTCCAAATATTAATTAACTGAATAAATTATGGCACTAGGTGACTATGTATATTCTAAATACATTTGGCGACACTTGCTGAAATTATTTGCAATTCGGTAGAAGTATAATGAAAATATGACATCTCAATGTGGAACCAAATATGCTCTTCAAGTGGGAATTCCATCGTCATGTATTCGGCTTAATAATTCATGAATGCCATAAAGATATTTCAGGCACTGGTAATTTTCCTTTCCTTTATTTTAGATATTTCCCTCAATTTCCAAGCTTCTGATTTCTTTACTAGAAAATTCATGTTGGGAGTTACGTACAACAAAGACCACTTTTCTAAAAGGGGCATACATTATTCAAAACTTCTTAATATCTACTCTTTCATATTTCGAAATATATCTTTGGTCAGAAGAGCTCGACAGAATATTCGTCAAATCCATGTAGGCGAATATTCACGTTGGAAGTATTTTCCTGTTCCTTTATCGTGAAATCCATCTGTAGATTGAATTCATACGCGAAGTTGCACAAAAGAAATATATAATATTAAGCGTGGTATTAGGCGCAGCCAATCTGTCGTGGGATTTGGAGTGAAAAGCTCTCTCATAAGCTGTCTTGACGCATAAACCGGTGCCCACGTGGTTACAATTTTTCGTGGGTTTTGATATTCGTGCGTATCTACTTCTATATTGAAAATCTACGCACAATTAAGAGAATATGTTAAAATTAAAGTTTAAACTTTAAAATAAAACACACTAGGTTTAAGTTTCACTATAGTGAAATTATTTTTATATATATATAAAAATAATTTAAGATACTTTATTTAACATTAAAGGATTGTCGAAATGTTTCGAGTTATGAACTCATTATCAAGACTGTATCTTATTTTTGTATATAGTGAAACTCAAGTCAAGTGTGTTTTATTTTAAAGATAAACTTTATTCTTTATGATGTTTCCCTATAGTACGGTTATCAGCTGCGCTCCCGTGTGCGAAATTTTTCTCATGGAATTTTTTTGCATATTCTTATAAGGAGTGGGTCCCTTCAACATAATCCATCGGGTGCCAGAGGGTTCTATCGGTAGTTTTTTGTTTAAACAATTTTTTTTAATCAAAATCAAAAAAATTATTTCTTCTTGATTTTTCTCTAAAGTTGATAGTTTTCGAGATATTTGCGTTTGAAGTTTGAAAAATCGCGGTTTTTGCGATTCTCAAGGTCGGAAAACAAGGGGAAGAAATCTTAATTTGAAGGGTGCCGACGTCCTAAGATGAAGTTTGGACATTGTTTAACAAAACCACGATGCGTATTTGGCCATATTTTAATTATTAAGCCTTGTTTATTAATTGTTAAATATAGGTGCGCTCGACCTTTTTCTAACGCTTCCGTATGCAGCGCGCCGCGGCATCGCTCTCTCTCTATGTATATATATATATATATATATAAAGCGCTCGCTCTGTATACGTGTACCCAACACCTACACTTGTAATTAAATTTCAATATAATTTATTGATATTCTTCCGTCTGATAATAGCATATTTACAGATTGAAGATTATGAATAGTGCGCTTAATATAGAAAAAAAAAATGCTATTATCAGACGGAAAAATATCAATAAATTATAACAACTTATATTATATATAAGTTGGTCGATCGCTTTTCACCTGAATATTTTGTCGTAGATCGCCAGCATATATATATATATATATATATATATATATATATATATATATATATATATATATATATATATATATATATATATATATATATATATATATATATATATATATATATATAATATATATATATATATATATATATATATATATATATATATATATATATATATATATATATATATATATATATATATATATATTTATATATAAATATATATATATATATATATATATATATATATATATATATATATATATATATATATATATATATATATATATATATATATATATATATATATGTTCAGAAAGATTTTCGCGGTCGGAAGTATTTGAAAAACTTGGTTCACGGAATGAACCGCGTAAAAGATTTGAAAAATCTCGACGTTTCGGCTCCTTTTGCGAAGCCATCTTCAGGAGAAGTAAAAGGGAAATAATTCAGAATCGTGGCCTCAATCTGCCTACTCCACGAATCGAATTAGGAGGAATCGGAAACAATACGATTGCGTGGTCTCAACCTACCTACTCCACTAACCGTACTGCTTCCTGTCAACTCTGAAGTCTCAACCTGCCTACTCTTCAGAGTCAACTGACGGGCCGATCGTCGCGTGGCCGTCAAGGATAAAATTCCTAACGAAAATCACGGTGTTTATGAGATTCCCTGTTCCAATTGTCCTCGTTCTTATATAGGACAAACGAACCGACGAATTCAGGTTCGTGCCAAAGAACATTCACTTTCGGTAAGACACTCAGATATCGCTAACGCCCTTTCCCAACATCACACCCAAACAGGCCACATTATCGATTTCCCCAATACAAGAACTATTGCTCCCGTCCTATCTTTCAAATCCCGAATTTTCCGTGAAGCTGTAGAAATAGAAAAACGTCCAAATTGTTTGAACACCAGAGATGACAGTCACAGACTCCCATCAGCATGGAAACCACTTCTCAGTGGTCGCCATGTCACACCCAATCAGAGTGCATCCCGCACTGATGAGCGTGAGTACCCGCCCCCCTTCCCTATAAATACGGCCACGCGACGATCGGCCTGTCAGTTGACTCTGAAGAGTAGGCAGTTTGAGACTTCAGAGTTGACAGGAAGCAGTACGGTTAGTGGAGTAGGCAGGTTGAGACCACGCAATCGTATTGTTTCCGATTCCTCCTAATTCGATTCGTGGAGTAGGCAGATTGAGGCCACGATTCTGAATTATTTCCCTTTTACTCCTCCTGAAGATGGCTTCGCAAAAGGAGCCGAAACGTCGAGATTTTTCAAATCTTTTACGCGGTTCATTCCGTGAACCAAGTTTTTCATATATATATATATATATATATATATATATATATATATATATATATATATATATATATATATATATATATATATATATATATATATATATATATATATATATATATATATATATATATATATACATACACTATCTTTTTTTCAGGTACATATTGACATCTCCAGCGACTTCCATTGAACCAAATGAGTTGAAATTTGGTATCTGGAATTGTTTTCGAGGCATAACGAAAGTACCAAAACTCACGTAAATATTTCTTGTTTTTGCGTAATTTTTGAAAATTTACTCACCCCCACAGGATCTGCAAATTAGTAAGAAGGTTTAAATTAGGTAAGTGAATTGAGTTGATATCTAGGTATGATTTTTTGTGGATTTCGATTATTTTCTCAGCGGCGCTGCACTTCACGAAGACTATACCTCTTGTGTCGCACCGCAACCTACTTCGCTGTCAGTAGGCGCTGATGCATTTCGGGGCCATCATTTGTTTTCGAATATCATCTCGACCTGGTTTGCACTCAGTACGCGATGCTCTTTGCGATGATTATTACCAGGACCAAGCCAATTTTTATACGCTATAGGTATATTGGCTTAACCCTCTCGGTCACGAATTGAAACTATTGAAGCGAAAAATCTGAAATTTACTGTGATGCAACTTATGATTTTTTGAAAATTTTTGATGTTAAATTCAGATTTTCAAAATGCTCCGTTTGGGCACTATGACATGTTCCCAATTGAGAACATCATGAGCTGATGGGCACTATGACATGTCCCCAATTGAGGACATCATGAGCTGATGGAAGACAAAAGAATTTCAGAAATATGTTCAGAGGGTGAAATATTAATATGTTTTATTAAAATAACATTACAGGGTATGGTATTTCATGAATGGTCCATTTATGTACTAAAATGTATAAAATTTAACTTTTGCAGAAATAAAATAAAAGTGCTGTTATATTTACCTAGATGTTGCGTTTACCGCTAGCTCACAATGTCCTCAAATTAGGACACCACATTTTCAAAAATCGCTGATTACAATATGCACAAAAATCACCAAACACAATTACTTTGGAACAAGTCTACACTTATTGTGAACGTGAACAAACAGGTTTCAAACACGTGGTCTAACGAATATAACAAAAAAAAAATAAACAGTAGAGCGCTACACTGCTGTCACAGCTACCCTACGGAAACCTATATTTCAAATGAATGAATTTTTTTTCCATCAGCTTGTAGATGGCAGCACATATATTCATTTGGAAGTATATGATGTCCACAACTGAGAACAATGTGACAGAGAAGTAAGAGCAAGCGGCACTTAATAGGAAGAAATCTAAAGTAGGTTGTCCTCAATTGAGGACAAGGTGAGCGAGAGGGTTAAGAGGTCTGATTATTTTGAAAATTCGCACACGCAATAAGAACCGGCTATAATACAATAATTTCATCCCTCTGTCCAAATGTCCTGACCAGAATCATTTAGCTTGACCCACCTATATGTGACGGAAACAATTTTGTAAATATTTGACTTGGACGAATTTAGAGCTCATATGTATATGAGTTTAGAAAACTCTTTTCGTAGGGTGCCTAATATTTTGATATATTATAGAAAAATGTGAAAAATCCACAGGGGTTACTCTAATGATGTTTTTTGGAACGAAGTTCCTTACGGCAGGCTGGGAGGAGATGGGGGTTTTACTGCTCGACCAAACTGAAAAAAATGTGAGACTAAAACCGTGAGAAAAACATATGACGGAAGCGAAACGCGCATGCGTCATTCTTTTTTTTTATTTTTCTCTTTCTACCACGACATATACATGAAATTCTTGACTAAGCAAGCGGCGTAAACTCACATAATAAATTCATTTTACTCGTGAACAAACACGTTCATTTTTGTACAGTTTGACACCACATCTTTTTTTTTTCATATTTTGTGTCTAAAAATTCGTGTTATTATTTTCAAGATAAGAGTAGAGTGGAAATAAGCTGAATTTCAGAAACCCAAACTTTGGTAT
>JARQZK010000003.1:1857500-1887500 GCA_030704885.1 Cynegetis impunctata
AATTTAATATTTATAGTGAATAAGTTAACTACTAGTAAAAGCGTATATAAAAAAGTAGAAGTTTGAATTATCACAAAGTTTTGAATTTCTAATACTGAAAAAATTCAATTATTACCATTGTACCTATAATATAGATGACAAAAGTTCACCAGAAATTAAATATTTTTGGTTTTCAAAATTGTTCTGAATTTGAATGAGTTTAAAAAAAGAATATTCTCCGAAATAAAGCAGGTTCAACTATTTTTACAAATTATTGTTGAAAATAGGTTTTGGATTATATTTAAATTATACTAGAAGGTACCAATGTAACAAAAATACTCAGCATGCATCGTATCAGTATGAATTTATTACAATATTTTTTGAATCATTGAATAATTATCCAAAGTTTTCATCCATAATTTCTTATTTTTGAATGTCTATCATCGTCAGTTACTACTATGAAATCCTTCACAATCAGAAAAATGTAATTAACTAAGCAATTGTGTTTTTATAATCAATCTCATTTATTAATTGAAAATGCATTAGTTACCTTTTTTACTACAAATTTCAAGTAAACTTTTTGTAGATTAACAACGAGTTACATAAAATATAATCACCTAATCTATATACAGATTTCGACATTCAGTTTTTGTGATTAGTATACTTAAATACAGTGAAAAACTGAAAATAGTTGATGGATCCGTCGTTACTACGTGATAATTTAACATGATGAACAAAAACTAAATTTGAATTTACTACGTTTATTATCACAAAAATATTTTGAAAAATATAACACTGCGATTGCAATTTCGGTCACTAGACCATCATCGGGCAGATTGAGTCAAGAAAATAAAAACTCTTAACTCAATCGGCCCGATGATGGTCTAGTGACCAAAATTGCAATCGCAGTGTTATATTTTTCAAAATATTTTTGTGATAATAAACGTAGTAACTTCAAATTTAGTTTAAAAACTGAAAAACTCAAATATTATCAATTCGTCGCTTTTGGATTACCTAAGGTAAACAACCTCTCGACGATCCAAATGGACTCGTGGCTAGTTCTTGAGGGTAATTTATGAGAGCACTTTCTCGCAAGTCGATGCAAAGAAAGGTCCTGCCCCTGATCCCTTTCGGTTTCTGTCGAAACGTTCTCTTTGACAAATTGATGTAGTTTTCCGAGTAGGGTTCTTTATTTAACTCCTTGGGGGTTTCTGTGCCGTTAATTATTAAGGAAAACTAGAAATACTTCCCAAACGGCTCAATATAACTTTGTAGAAGAAAGCATCCTATTAAAGTCTATGGATCCTTCGTTGATCACTTGGTGAAACTTTATTCATAGAATAAATAGATTTAAATTTAAGTTACGGGTATAATTTGGCTCACAAGTATAAGACGAACTCGGCATATTTGTTTCGGCATACTATCTCATTTTCAATAGTATTATTTCGAATGAAAAATAGGATAGTATCCCGATGGTAAATTGAAAATAGAGAAGTATCCCGAAACCTAATCTCAAATTCATATTATATTTATTGTTTGAGAAATCAATATTATGATTATAATACATTTTTTTAAAGCGTTTTATAATTTATTTTTGTCAAGGATATTTGATAATTAACCAATAGGTAACCACCGTTTCAGGACATTTGACCATTTTCAGCGATTCAAAACTGTTCGTGAGGTTTTAAAGCTTCATGTATTTAATAACTTACTTGATATTTCAATTTCAATACTTTTTGGCCGAAATGAAGAATGTTCGAAACGTTGGGTAATCAATAGATTTTTGATAAAAGAAAAGGCGATCTACGTAATACGCATTGCGGGAAATATTATTTTATTTAACGAGCTATGATTTTTCTCCATATATAGCAAAAAAAGAGAGAGAAATGTTTATGTCGACACTAAAGCATTGACATGAATACAATCAGCAAACATTCACAATTTTTTAGATTCAGATGTATAGATGAAATAATTGTTGTTTTTTAGATATTTCGAAACAATTTAATGAATTTTTGAGTGTTCTGTATGAATCTTGTATTGATAATATTCAATAATTATAAAATTTCTCTTTTTTTTTTGAACAAAAACATTACTAATCAAATATATTTTTCATTAACCTGGTCACCACGTTCATATTCATAAATACATCTTAATACTTGAAAAAATTATCAACAATCAAATTATATGAAGAATATAAAGCTATAGCTATGAGTAAAGCAACAAATAATTTTTTTTATTCATAAAAAAAATTTCAAAACTGACGTGAAGTATCATATATTTCTGGCTAAAAATTTGGTGAAATGACTAAATCATTGTTGAAAAATAAATTTGTTCACTGCTCTGCTATCATGTAAAAGAGAAGTTCTTTGCTCAAAGCTCAAGAAATATTTGACATTCACTGGTTAGTTAAAATCAGCCATTTTCCAATTTAAACTCATAATTCTTGGAACCTCTGTAAATTTTGTACTCGATTAGCAAGCAAATGCAGAATCTCTTACAGTCAAAAATCCCCAGGAAGAAGAAATAGAACAAAAAAAAAATAAAAAAAATATATATAAAGATATATATATATATATATATATATATATATATATATATATACAAATACAATAATAATAATTTTATTTTGCTTTCAGACATATGTCTATACAAAAAGATTTCAAATCTATATAGAGGAAAATTTAGAATTTTATTTTTTCTGAAATTAATAGATGACAAATAAAATTTTTCTATTCAGTGAAAGCGAATTATCCGGTCTTAATGCGCTGATTATAAAGTAATATAGTTGGTCCATGTGTTTTTGAGACTTTATCGTTAGTATTTCTTCTACTTCTTCTTTTCCGACATTTGGTTTGATGTACAAGTCTCTTAAGTGTTTGTATATATATAATATATATATATATATATATATATATATATATATATATATATATAATTTCATATAACAATAGCCATAGGTCATATAAACACTGAAACGTCCATAATATCTATTCTATTCATCAACTGTAGAGAAACGGAATCGAGTGGGGGTGGTAACGGTGGGTGAAATTTATCGAAGCCATTTAACCTCCCAATGTATCATCTGTGTTTTGTGGCCGTGCAGGACGTCGTAACTGGCGAAACTTTTGCTTACTTTGCAATCTTCTTATTATTGATCAGTGTCCAGCGGTCAGAGATGCGCGCGCAAGGTCCGAACCTTTGGGGATTGGGGTGAGTTTGCAGGGACGAACGACGAGGCCAATAGACCATTGAGATGGATGTAAAGGAGAGTCTGGCCAAATAAAAGTTAAAAAATCAGCATAATAATCTGAATTGTTTCACGTTGAAGGAATGTAATAATGCATGAAGATACAAATAGTATATATTATTTCACTCTCTTTCTAGAATTTGGTGATCATGAATTTCACCTATGGAGGAAAAGTTTCAAAGTTTACTGGTTCCAGTCTAGTACTGATAATAGACGTCAAAAGTATTCTTGAAGCTTTATTCCAAAAGTTTTTTTATTAGTTACAGTGTTATAATTTTCAATAAAAATAAATTTTTCACCACATCAATTTTTACAGTTCATATATATATATATATATATATATATATATATATATATATATATATATATATATATTATATTAACTATAAAAATTTTTTTGGTAAAAAATTTTTTTTTTTTAAAAATTATAACACTGTATATAATAAAAAAAAATATATATATATATATATATATATATATATATATATTTCGAGTTATGAACTCATTATCAAGACTGACTACAGGAGAGTATTGCATCGTAATTTATAAAACAAGGGGTACCTAATTGACTATAATGGGCGGAACTTATTTCGAGAATTTCAAGAAGATCAAGGCGTTTTCCTTTGTTACCTGAATGTAACAATTTGGTTTTGTTGAAATCCAGGAAGTGATTGAATTTTATACAATTACTATAATATATATATATATATATATATATATATATATATATATATATATTTATATATATATATATATATATATATATATAGATATATATATATATATATATATACTACGACTATTTAATTTTTCTCAAAGAATAAGCAATTCAATATTTTAAATCTCTTTGTCGAATACAAATTGAAGATACTGAAAAACTTCCTATTCAACATGAATTTAATTTAAAAAAATTGAATTTCAACCCAATTTCCTTAAATATAATTAGAAAACGTAATAAATCATAACTTCTCTATTTTAATATAATCGAAGCCAAAATTATAGAACCAGAAACAGTGCTTCAACGTGAGCTTCAGGTAATCATAAATGAACTAGGAATATAAATAATTTCACAAAAAAAAAACTATATTTATCATGAAATATATAATTAGGTAATCTAAAATTTTTTCGTAGAAATATAAAATCCAATATAAAATAACAAATAAACAATACCATAGGAAAAGAACCCATTACTATGTCTTATAGACTGATTAATGAATATTTTTAAAATTTGTACTTGTAATAACGACAGACAACGAAATAATGACATGACTTTGTCCTATAATAATGTCCTGACCAGGATCATCAGTACCTATATACAAAATGAGATAATTGTAGTTATATGCTACACATATTATATACTAGAAATAGAATCTTCTGATTAATATTAATTTCGATTGCGTTTTATGACTAAAAAATATGAAAATAAATTATGCTTTGAAAAAACTAAAAATACACGTTGTAATAGGGAATCAATCTAAAAAATAGAAAATTATTTATTTTAGGTTCAAAATTGAGGGGTATTCGATATCAAATATATTATGGGTAGCTATTCAGAGAAGTAGAGTTATTATAAAAATGTAGTAAAAATCTCCCCAAGTTTTTTTTACAATATAATTAATTATATATAATATATTTTCAGTAATTTTTTGTATTTGTAATTAAGATGTAAGAAATTACTTATTTCAAAAACAGCGAATATTTTATTATAAAATTTGTACTTTTATCAATCAATGTATGTCAAGAAATTTTTGAGAGTTTTAGTTCCACATAATCTATATATATATATATATATATATATATATATATATATATATATATATATATAAATACTACTTACCTTATTTATAATTGAAAATGAAAATATATATATATATATATATATATATATATATATATATATATATATATATAAATACTACTGACCTTATTTATAATTGAAAATGAAAAAATTAAGGATATACTCAAAAATAACTCCTTCCTGAGTGAATTTTACAAAACAATAATAATAAAAAAAAAAGAATTCACAAAATTTATAATGACGGAAGTTACGAAAATGCAGAAATGAATAATAGCAATTTTGTGGGTATGGAATATATTATAGCCGGCTTATTAGAAAAGATTTGTAGTATGTTGAAGAAATATGACACAAAGGTCAAGCATCGATAATAACTCGACATTTCCACCAAATTTAACCTAAAGTGGAAAATAAAAACCCACCACACAATATGTATAAAATCGAATGTAGAGATTGCAACGGTTAATATATTGAAAATACAAAACAATATTTACATAAACGTATTTAATATGAACGTATAAGTACCTATTCAATCCAGACGAATAAAAAATGCACGGCACTTGTAAAACACGCAATTGAAAAAGTTCATCAATTTGATTTCGATAATCCAGAAATAATAATACAAGAGAAAAACCATTACAAGAGAAATATTTTAGAAATGATTAACATCCGAAAAGAAGAAATCAACGCTATTAACTCGAGAAGCGACATTGATGATTTTGGGAGAATATATATTTTAATATATTACGTATTGAGTTTGAAAAAATCTGGAATTAAGGCGGATTACTTCTCTTTCGCTGATGACACCGTATTATTGTATACGGGATCGAATGAGGATGAATTAAATCAATTAATAGATAATGACTTGAAAGTATATTCAGATTGGTTAATATTTAATAGATTAAAAATTAATAGAGATAAAACTAAATATATGCTATTCAAACAAAGAAATAAAAATATTGAAAATCTAAACTTTCGTATAAACGGTGAAAACGTGGAAAAAGTCGAAGATGTAAAGTACCTAGGACTTGTTTTGGGTTCCACGCTGAGCTGGAGACGACATATTGACCACTTAAGAGATAAGATTACGCCTATGTATACAATACTTTATAGAACTAGAACTTATTTGACTATAAATATTAAATACAATGTATATAATGCGTTCTTTCTGTCACATGTGAGATATCTGATTGCAGTATGGGGAACATGTAGCAATTCAAATTTAGGTAGAATGCAGATTCTGCAAAATAAATTTACAAAAATACTGTTCAATATTGATAGACGAACAAGAACAAAGCAAATTTACACCGATCTCAAACTGTTTGATTTGGCTTAGCTGAAAGAACTGGAGCAATGTAAGCTCATCTATAAAATAGTTCATGGAAGACAGAAATCGAACACAGAGTATAGGTTCTTGAGGGATGTTCATTCACATAACACCAGAAAATTATGTAACATATATTTGACTAATGTAAGGCCTGAATTTGGGATCAATAATCCTATTTCGAAGGCATTTTCTGTTTATAATCAATTACCTGGCTCAGTGAAGGACATAGATGGAATCAGAAAATTTATTAGAAGTATTAATATGTATTTGAGTATGACATAGTTCTGGCGTTGTGATGGTTCCTTTTCTCTAGTTTTTATTTTCACGGTTTATTTGAATTATTCTGATTTTGCTACAGATCTTGTTTTAATTTAGAAGTTTACTTAAGTTATAACGATTAGAATAAGGGTTTAATCTCATTTTCTGTACCTGTTGGTTAATTATAAGGTTGATTATTAGTTGGTTTTGTCACATTGTTTAGTAATCAGGTTAGTTTGTGTTTATCTAGAGTATTTATATTTTATTACAATTATATCTAAATTTAATTCAATATTTTTCAAACACTTCTGTATGTTTAAATACTTCGATACCAGTGCTCTCAGGCATTGTTTAGAAGTAACATTTAATTATGTAAATAAAGGAGATTTCAAAAAAAAATATTTTGCGTGAAACATAAAAAAGAAAACCTGATCTGAAACTATATTGCTACGATTACCTACCTTATTTGCACTTTTGAAAGTCCTCTAAATATCTCCTTTAACGAATTAGTACCTCACCTGAATCAGTACCTCTTGATTTAATTGAATATCAACCCCTTTGATGTGTTACAACAAATATCCGAGTTCCGTTCTTCTGCAATGACAAAGGAAATTAACCCTTTGATCAAGTTTTTGAGAGGAAATGTAGACGAAGGATATCCTGGAATTTATATTGGAATTTTCAGAATAAGTTTTCAGTGTGAATATGTGACGTGGAAGAGTTTCACATACTAAATGAAGGAATGTCTCTCATTAAGAAAATAGTAATATAATAATAATAATAATAACTTTATTTATCCTTTTAGACATTACAGAGCATGTATAGGACAAGTCGAGAGAAAGACAAAAAAAAATTAAAAGTTACAATGTATCTTGAAAATAATCTTTAACGCTATAATAAGACTTATACAATACTAATATAATAATACTTATATAATAGGCTCAATTTAGAAATAATTTACGTATCCGATATTTTAAAATGAGCAAATTATTTATATACCGATCATCCTGTATAATATGGTTCTTGAAGTTATTCTTATTGCCAATTCGTAGTATTTACTCTAGACTCTAGAACATAATTTTCTATCGACTTAAGCCACCAAGTGATTTTTCACAATTTTAAGATTGACATTATTAGTTTCTAAAAAAAAAGGAATGATAATCCCCTCGGCGCATGCGCATGTCGTCATGCCTATCTAAAAAACGCTATATTTTTTATTCTTCGTGGGGAAAAATTGGGATATAAAATTCCCTTATGAAATCATATCTGTTTTATCGATATCCGTTGGAATTTTTAAAATCGGGCCAGATCCCAACTTTTGTCGTGAGACTATAACCCCTTTAGCTTCGCGTCGGGGTAAAAAGTATGAGATAGAGGTTCTTTGATTTGTACAGATATAGATTATTTCACCTAGTGATTTTTCGCATTAAGAGCTGGTGTCCTTACACATCTAATATATTTAGTCACCGACATAAATTTTTTTTTAAATGTTACCACAAATCACCTGTGAGTATATCCCACTGATGGTAGCTTTCGAAATATCGTTCTAAGAGAATGATGATTCTACAAAAATTAAGAGTTCGCATACCTATGTCGTGATGAAGAAATTAAATTTTCCACCGATTTTAAAATACAATATAAATAGTGCGAATATAATAATCAAAGTAAAAATACCCACACACACACACACACACACACACACACACACACACACACATACACACACAAACACACACACACACACACATTGCAAAATCGGGCCATCAAAAGTGTTTTTGATCTCGCTTACGACACTAATTCAGAATTTTTGTACAAAAACTACAAAATATTATCTATAAAAAATCTGGTAATATAAGAGCAATGCAAGTTGATCCATAAGATACATAAGAAAAAGACTAAATCTCAAGTGGAAACCATGCAGAACTCGTGTGTACCAAATTATTGCCTGAGAGGACCCAACAATCTGAAAATTGATTGTAAGGTTCAAAGTAGGCGAGGTTTACACCTTACAAGCTATGCGGCTACGGATGTCTTCAATGGATTGCCCGAAGAACTCAAGAAAATAAATGAATATGGGAAATTTGAAAAGAGACTCAAAGAATTTATTGTACATAAGAACTTGTTGATGTGAATAGTCCAATTTATTGTATATATAATATTTTTCAGCTCTGTGGTAACAGATTCTACGAATAATCTGATTTGCAGTTCTATTTCTGAATTAATTAAATATATATATATATATATATATATATATATATATATATATATATATATATATATATATATTTGTATATATATATGATCTCTTGATAATTATTAGCAATAACAGGCTGGTTGAATCTTAAGAAACTCGATTTTATTAAAAAGTTGACGTTTCACTTCGACATTCGAAAAAATTGAAATTTCTTTGACATTTATTTATTTGTAAAAATTAAAATAAAAAAAGCGCTCTTGTAAAATAAATAAATATATATATATATATATATATATATATATATATATATATATATGTGTATATATATATATATATATATATATATATATATATATATATATATATATATATATATATATATATAAATATATAATTCATTGGCTTTTATTCATCCATGAAACATATTTGATAAATTTTTCTTAGGGAAAAGACTTATTAGTTTCCACCCTTCACATGCTATAAAAGAGGAATAATTTTATTGAAAACATTTTATCTGTTTGTAATCTTTGAAGCAATCGTATACTGGTCGAAATGTAGGAGAAAAGGAAATTGCATGAAGTCAATTTATCATTATATATTATATGAAGAGATATATATATATATATATAAATATATATATATATATATATATATATATATATATATATATATATATATATATATATATATATATATATATATATATATATATATATATATATATATATATATATATATATATATATATATATATATATATATATATATATAAATCATTTTCATTGTGAAAATGCCAATTCATAATTAGAAATTGGTCAACTATAACAATTATCGAACGCAAAACTGAAAAAGTGTTTTTCATTCAATATTTTGTGTCATTCATTATCACATTCTAACACTGAGAACCTTACTTTGAGTTGGATTAAGTTTTCAAAATAAAAATCATAATTTGGTCAATAATACAAATCAATTAATACTATGTTTTAAATAAATCCAATAACATTGTAAATAAAACTTCACAGTTTTTGATTTTCACTATATTTTGTTAACATGACAATCGTTTCGGCCAAACACAGTGGCTTCTTCAGATGTATAATACATACATAGTATGTATTATACATCTGAAGAAGCCACTGTGTTTTGGCGAAACAATTGTTAACAAAATATAGTGAAAAACGAAAACTGTGAAGTTTTATTTACAATATCATAATGGATTTTCATCAAGTATCGGCCCAATCAATTAGTTATCCAATAACATTAACATCCGAGTTCAGGTTGTCATTCGGGTCATGATGCCGATTTCCTCCGATTTCTGGTCACACGAAACTTTAAAGCAAATGCTTTCGCGACCTAAATAGTATGCTCACAAAACCCTTTACAACTCTTTTCACCCTCATCAGATTCATATTCCCATTTTTGAAGAGTAATATCCTTCCAGCCAGAAAGGATAATTTATATCGTCCTGTCAACGTTCGGCCTCGTCTGATTCAAACAGGAGGTTTATTTTTGCCATTTCTTGTAGGTTTTGAAAAAGCTTCATCAATCTAAGGGACACCGAAGAAGAAAAATACCCAGTCATTCAGGCGTTTTTTGCCCCCCCGTGGCCGCCTGAGTCAGCACATGCTATCGCGATTTTTTACGCTACGTAATTCGAATCCGATAGGGCGGATAGGCGCCTTTTCGAATATCCCTACATATTCATGTTACAAATATTTTATAAAAGGATCCCGGTCCATCGATATTAGTTTTCCGCCGGATAGGCCTGGTCGGAGGAAAATTGCAAGTTTTCCGATTAACTCAGACGTGAGAAAATGTAATACGTATAACTGGAAGATTATAAGATTTGCGTAGGTACTATGTTCCCTCAAAATAATTATAGAATGTTCACAAAATTCGAATTAATATATATATATATTTATATTAATATATGTTATATATATATATATATATATATATATATATATATATATATATATATATATAAATATATATATATATATATATATATATATATATATATATATATATATATATATATATATATATATATATATATATATATATGAATACCTATTCATAACTTTGTACTGTCTAACACTAAGAGTGACATTTCAGACCGAAAAATATATATGTGCTTGAAAAAGTCTTGAAGTCTGAACGTATTTTTCATCTACAACTGTCAAATAATTACACTTTTCTGAATGTCATGATGATGTTCATTACTATACTAGCACTTTTTTGAATCTTTTCTCTATGATTTGTACCCAAAATTCTTAATAATATTTGTGGACACCGATCTGAGGATTTAATCTGACATCTGCGAATAGCTTTGTTTATACCCCTTACGGTTATAAAAATGATCACAATCAATGTTTTTAATTATTATGAAAAAAGTCATGAGTACGTCAAAGTGGAATATTAAAATGATATTTTAAAAGATTACTAATAAAAGTTTTGACCTTTGTAGATACAATTTTGAACGCAACGCGTGGGATTATGAATCATTATAACTCACTTATATGATTACTTTATTCTACTTTACACGCAATTAACTAATAATTTGTTTAATTAATTAAAAAATGAAAGAAATATTTATATTATTAAATATTATTTTAAAAATACTTGCAATATGGTGTAGTTCATTGAATTATTTAATTTTAGAAAATATTCTCACATTTAAAAAGTATTAATACAGGTATTTAGAAAGTCATTAGGTCAAATTTAATGAAGAGAATAAATTTAATATTTATTTATATAATAAGTAAGGAAGAGAAATAATTTACGCCATTGTATTCAATATTTATGTTATCTTGAGTCATTGATGCCATTTTAACAGTTTGGAAGAAATCTCACATTATTTCTGTTTCCATAATTGAACAGCTAGTAGATAATTCCAACTTACAACTTTAACAGGATTTATCAAACTAAATTTTCAAAGCACGTGCCATGTTTTACTGGCCAACTGGACAGGCTGACTTCAAAAGGGTGTCCCGGCACGTGGTGGGAGCGTCCAGTATTCTACTCATACTCACCCCTTAGTGGTCAAGAAAGAACCCCTTCATTTTTACATAGGGCATGCGTCATGATAGGAAAGATACATCTAACAACCATTAGACAGCTTTAACTGGTATTGATTGAATAATATGCTTCAATTTTAGAGCACGTTCTGAGGGATAGGGATGAGAAGTTATAATGAAAGAATGGCTGTCAATATTGACAGTAATTTTAGTTCTCATCAATGCATGGAAAATAATCATCCACTCATTGAAAGTTGAAAAGCAGAAAGAATGAAGAAATATAAATGTTCAACGTTGATAAATTTATAAGTAATGTTAACTTACTCTGAATATATTATATTCTGATAAGCTGGGTTTTTCTAGAAAATTATGCATTTAAGTTCTGTAATTCGATTACAACTTTGTATATAAATTTGTCGAAAGTTATTACTATAATATTCCTAAATAACTTTCATGAAACAAAAACTCAGTGCTTTCAATGATCTATCAATGTTATTATATACATTCAAATAATCTAACTGATCTAGCTGGTATCATTATTATGACACTCATTAAAAATGTTTACTTCCGCTTTGAAAATTATTGGAACAATATATCTGTTGAATTTGAGAAATAAAAGGTTTTTTGGTTGTTTTTAGAATTTATATTCTAAGAATGTTTGAGCTTTATATTCTTTTTCATTATTGCTTGCTATTTAAAGTCTACTTTACTTCAACATATACCGATATGTTTGGAAAAAAATTCGTATCTTCACCTGAGTAAAATCAACTTAGGTCTAAAGTACTTATATAAAATATATTTATCAGTATGCATCATTTGAAGAAAAATAATTTTTTTATAATAACCTTCAAAGAAGCCATAATTTCAGGTTAATAACAAAATGGTCATAACAAAAACCAGGAGGATATTCGAAGATCACAACAAAAGAAAGCTGTGTTTGGCTGTATGAGTTCCAGAATCGATAAATTTAGATATATATATATATATATATATATATATATATATATATATATATATATATATATATATATTTTATATAATTATAGATATATATATATATATATATATATATATATATATATATATATATATTCATATAAAATAATACATAATATAATTCGTATCGTTGTAATAGCATAGTTATTCATTATTTCCATTTGGTAAATGTTTTCCTGTTAAAATTGTTATCAGAAAGTATATTGAAGATTACCTTGATGGGAATATTTTTTCTACTATATTCTGAATAAACTCTGCTGTCCTGTAAAGATAATTCTGTAAAATAGTTTCCATTTGCTCTCGAAGTATAACCTATATAAATCCTAAGATAAATAGTTCTAATTTTTTTAATCAGAAGATTCATTTTATTATGCCTGCTATTCAATACATAATATATAGTGAAAGGAACTGCCAAACTAGTAAGCCAGGTACATAGGTACGCTGACTAGTATTTGGTCCAGGGTTCGAACCACATGGTTGACATACTTGAGAAAGATTTTCTTTATATTATCGAGGTGAAAACTTCAAAAGCGATACTGATTACGAACCCGGCCTGTGTGGGCTTCAACTGCTGCAAATGCAAAAGTCGTATACCCACTAAAACACACCTCTGTTCTTTCGGTTTCCAGGTATTAGCCTACGAAACCTCCAGTCTCGCACTTAGATTAAGACTCTCGTGCTGCGGTCAGCACTAGAACCTGTTTCCTTCATTGACTATGTTTCAAGTCCAAGTGCGTCGTGGCGCTTTTTTTTGAAATCAAGTAAACATATCTGACTACTTCCCGTGGCATCCTCTGTGTACGGAAAGAATGTTCGCTTCATTCCAGGTCCATTCGCTGTTGAACAATGCTCAACATTCCGACATCGAGATCCAACATCCGCCTTCACTCTTGTTGTCTGCAGCGAGCACCGTTCGCCTTCGAACCTATGATGTTCCGCTTTCTTTCCACCGTGCCGATCCTCTGTTGGACGCTGCTCCTTACTAGCGATCTGAGTTACTTTGTGTCTAATAACTAACATCTCTGCCCATCGAGGTCTTTTTCACTTTCGTCGCTTCAGTCTCACTTGCCGTTGAATTCACCGTTTTCCGTGCGCTGATGCTCTCTCCGTGGTCTGGTCTTGAATGTTACTTACAAGGCGAATGCTGGGCCAGAACTGTACTCTGAACCCTATACCCACACTTCCACTGTTCCATAAATATCCTGTCTTACCCAACTTTAAGTACTTGTACATACAAGTGTATCCTCTGATTTGGCTGAAGGAGTTCATCCCCGATTGAAAGAAACTTCATTTCAACCGAGTGTCCGACGACACCTTTCGTCTTTTTCCTTCAGTCATCAACACCAAATAATAATTCTTATTTACAGATTGAAATTTGCTATACAATTCTCGGGAAAATTTTCAATAACTATAATTTGACGTGTTTCTATTTGCTACCTTTATAGTATAAATGAAGATTCATAATCTCCTTTTGCAGCAGGGGTAGAGTGACTATCTGCGAACCAGAAATGCTGGGTTCGAATCCTGGTTCAGGTATGGATGTTTTTGTATGTCTATGAGTTTCAGTGGTTCAAATAATTAATTAGTAGGGTAAAGTACAGTATTCATAATCTTATTATTGGCCGTTTGGAACCGACATTAAATCGTCCCTTGTTAGTTAAAAAAAAAGTGCGTGCGTACAAAGTACACATGTCAGAAGTGAAACTTCTTTGGCAAACTAATTTTTTTATTTAGTTTATATTAATGATAATCTGAAGCTTTAGTAATTCGAGGGAGGGAAAAAGGAAGAATTTAAAAAAAAGAATTTATGAAATATTTTTCTTTTATATTTCATGAAAAATAGTATATTAAGTTCTCAAATGACGAGTGGCAAATTGAAATGCCACATGTTATTTGTAAATATTAAAATTTCCTAACCTTCAAACGTCAACAATAGCGTGTATTTGTTCTCGATCTCCCTTCCTCTCTCGTTCTCACTCGCTCTCTCCCTCCTCTCGCTCCATGGCTAAGTGCTACATGCTACGTTCGCCCTTTCTCACTCTCTCTCTCAATCGCTCTATCCCTCTTCTTGGACAAAAACGTGACGCGTTTCATCCGTAAGAATTTTACCCTTATGTGAGCAAAGAAGTTTCACTTCACAAAAAGATTCATCGGTGTTGGAACTTAAATAAACAGTTTCCTTGGGTTATTAGATGATTTATTAAAATAATGGTCAATAATAACAATTTACACATTTATTAAAAGAAATATAACGCATAACGCACGTTTCGGTGAAACTTCACCTTCTTCAGATGCTAAAGGCAAACTAACTATGTTTCTCCGTTATATCGAAAACAAGAAATAAAGAGATGACATTTTGTGTAGAAAGGGTAAATAGTAGGAGGGATACAAATAATTAGAATAATAGGAAAAACCAATTATGAACTGCTAGTCAGGTAGTTCAGTAATTTTGAAAATATTGAGAAGGGGGCTTCATGTATGATGGATTTGGCTATTCAATAGGAGACCTAAATGCTTGTATTTATTTATCTGTAATGATTCTAAAAAATTAAGTTTAATTCCCTTACTTTCAGCATTTAATATTTTAAAATCAAAATTGAATGTGTGATTTTCTTTGATTAAATGGTTTGCATAATATGAATCCGACTTTTGATTAAGAAAGCTACGTTTGTGTTCTGAAATTCTAGTTTGAAAACTTCTGAGAATTCTACCAATGTAAAACTTATCACAATCACCTCAATTAATTTTATAAACTCCTGATTTATTTCCTTTATGAACTTTGGATTTATTATTTTTTATATGATTTCCCAAATTATTACCGGTACGATAAGAAATGTTAATGTTGTGCTTAGATAAGAGAGATTTAAGTTTTTTACTTGAATTTCCGATGAAAGATGATTCCCAATAACTGAATAATGTTCCTTGTTCAAATACTGAAGGGGTAACAACAAGGGCGCACCCAGGATTGAGTTTCGAGAGGGGAGGTCTGAATGAAAATGTAACATTTAAGTAAGAAATTGAATAATTTACTCATTAAATATAAACTTACATATATGTTGTTTATGAAACAAAACATATATTTACCTATTGTACAAAATTCGCTAAAACAACATGTAAAATTTATGTAAGAAACAACATTTACTCCTCAAATTTAAATAAAAAACGCACGACCCGTACCGGTACATCATAATAGATCTAATGAATGACCGATAATGACCAGTGGGCTTATTTTATATTAGTAGATGAGCTCATTATAGAATTATTATCTTAGCAATCTCAATTCTTTTGTTACTATTATAAATCTCGGGCGGCTGAAGCCCCATGGCTCCCCCTGGGTGCGCCACTGGGTAACAACATGAACTATCTTTTAGTTTCTCGGCTAGAAAGATTAACTCGTTCACGGAAACTTAATCAAAATTATAAGAGCACAATATTCTTAAACTTCCCGGAATGACCAGGGCAACACCCTGTAAATTCCCTCGATTTCCCCCAAGAAGTCGGGACAAGAAAGTTTAGTGCATGCCATCGCGGGCGGTGTTCCGTTAACGGCGCTGCGTGACGAGCACCAAGGGAGGCCTCCCTTGGACACTTTCGAAATTTCAATGTCTCCTCTGGGATTCTTTTAAATTTTTGACACATACTAAAGTAAGGAACGTGGTCATTCCAGGAAATACGATACTCTCGCCGCGTCGTCGTCGGCGGCAGTGCGGCCAATACGGCCCGTCAAATTCCCCTGAATTATTGACGTTTCAGTTACGGCACACTTTGTAAATGATATCTTAATGCGTTTTTATGGACAGGAGACGAGGGGTCAGTAATTCGGAATGAATTTCGTCGATTAAGATAATGGAGATTATTTCGGGAAGCTCATTTGTAATGTTTGAAATCAGATTCTCCGGAAAGGTTTCAATATTTTCATTGGTTTATTCTCAATTTTCGAAACTTTTAAATATTCAATGTGAATATATTCTGATGAGCTATGTTTTTCTAGAAAACTATGCATTTAAGTTTAGGAGCTTTAATAATTCGATTGAAACCTAGTTTCTTTTAAAGTTTTAACTCTAAATTTGTCGAAAGTGATTACTATAATATAATCAAATAACTTCCATGTAACAGAAAAAAACAGTTATATTATTCGTCTATCAATGTTATTATATACATTCGAACAATCTAACTGATATAGTTTGTATCATTATTATACGCAATAATAAATTGCCACTCTTAACTAATGAAAAATGTTTTGTCATATTCATTTCTTTCCGATGTTGTTTAACCTTTTATTTCTTATTTCTAGCAAGGAAAATAAATTGACAACTTACAAATTTTGTAATAAATGAATTACATCAACAATATATAAAAATATTTCGGCATGAATGAACAAGTAAAATTAACATAAAATAATAATTCAACAGTTTAATAGTTTTCTTAACTACTGAATGAATTTTTTTGAATTTTGATAATTGCATTGATTATGAATATTTTGCTCAGACATAATCAAAGGCACCAATATTTGAATCTAGTTCAAAAATCATCATAAGAAAATTAAAACCACCAACAAACATTCTTAATTTTGTATGTATAGGAATACTCAATGTATCACAATATGTAAAAAAATATTATGTATTGTTTATATTCATGGTTATGAATAAAAATTCTTCAAAAAGATGTTTTTAGGGATTAAATATATATATATATATAAATATATATATATATATATACATATATATATATATATATATATATATATATATATATATATATATATATATATATATATATATATATATATATATATATATATATATATTATATATAATATATATTATATTTTATATTATATATAAAATATAATATATTATATATTTTTTATAATATATAATATATTTTATATAATATTATATATATAATATATTATATATATATATATATATATATATATATATATATATATATATATTCAAAATGTCACCCTGTATACACACACACACACACACACACACACACATATATATATATATATTCATTATATATATATATATATATATATATATATATATATATATATATATATGTGTGTGTGTATTTAGGGTGACTTTTTGAAAACGATCAGCACTTAGTATTTCTCAGAAATTTGACAAAACACGTCAATTTATATATCAAGTATATTAAGGAGGACAATTTTTGAGGCATAAGTTGTATTAAATTCAACCTCATCAGCCAAGTGTACCTACCCCTAAAATTAAAATTAAAAATAGAAATTTCTATTTTTTTTAGCTATTTTTGAAATTTGCATGTAATTCTAGATGAGTTACATCTATTTTTAATTTTTTTCTTCAAAATAGCAGTACTCAACCTCACGAAATTTTGGATGGTTACCTATCAAAATTCTTTATATTGCTAGATGAATTTGAAGAAACTAGATCTTAGAAATAAGCCGAGGGTGCTCAATGAGGAACTTTTGAATGGCCACCTAGGTCACCAGATATGACACCACTCGATTTCTTTCTATGGAGTAACTTGAAATCCGTTATATTCAAATCTCAACCAGAATTTAAGAACTATAATCTTGCGAGAATGTAGGACTATTTCACCAGAGACCCTCCAAAAGATCTTCGAACAGTTTTGATTTCGGCTGTACTTGTGCTTACAAAACAATTGAGAGTATTTTGTAGAATAATAAAGTAATTAGTTAGGTCAGTAGGTATGTCACTACTTTCGTTTATCATAATAAATTAAAATCCAAAAATTAAAGAAATTTCGAGAAAAAAAAATTCAGAATAGATATAGTTTATCTGGCATTACATGAGGATTTCAAAAATAGCTAAAAAAGTTGTCCACCTTGATATGTAAATCGACATATTTCGCCAAAGTGTCATTAGTTCAAGAAATATTAAGTGCTGGTTTCAAATTGTCACACTGTATATATATATATATATATATATATATATATATATATATATATATATATATATATATATATATATATCTATATATATATATATATATATATATATATATATCTATATATATATATATATATATATATATATATAAATATATATATATATATATACAGGGTCACTCACGGTGGATGGTAGGTTAGACGTTTACGGAGAACGGGACATGAGATTATTCTGAAAATTTGGTTTCATGGGTAATTGATTTTGCTCTATCGATCTAAAATAATAGTGGCGCTGTGGCGTTGCCGCTTATACTAAAAAGTTGCAGCAACTATGAAATTTCAAATAAGACACCCTATATATTATTTCAGTTTTTGCTTCTCTACCATTTTCCAATTGTTTTTGTATGATACTTCTCTATACCTATCTCCAGAGGTTTTCGAGAAATTAAATGGTTTCCTTATTTTTTTGTGCAAAACATAGCTTCAATTAAATGTTCATTACTAAGGTATTCAGATTCGTAGGACGCTGAAATTTTAGGTGTAGTTTACCAAGTTCCGACGTATAAGGAATATTTTAAGGACTTTGTGCTCCATTATACAGGGTCCTTCAAAATTTGCGATTTTAACGATAAATACAAAAATAGTAAAAAGTGCATTTTTTTAAACGTAATACCCTGTATATTATTGAATATCTCGAGAAAAAATTGAAATTTCTTTCAAATGATATATCATGTTCCTATACCTAAAAAGTCAGGTTTCCGAAAGAAATGCAAGTTTCTATAAAAATCGAATTATTTAGCCATATTTTGTATTAGGTAGCTATGAAATGTCAAGAAAGATGTCATTATGAAAATTTGACAATTAGTCCATCAACAATAAGACGTTCGCGCGTTCATTAACGATAATTGATTTGAAAATAATCAAAATGGAAGGCAATAACTATTCTCATGAAGTTTTGATGAAGTTATTTATTGTACATGGTCAATGTGACTAAATAATAGCAAGAACATGCAGAAAATTCAATAAAATGTATACCTATTGACAACCAATAAACGAGAGAAAATTTGTACGTTTACAAAATAATTGTATCACTTATGTTATGTTATTCTACGTAACGCAAATTGTTTTTTATTAGTTTAGTAAATTTCGTTTCGCTTTCAGTATTGACCCATAAGTGATAAAATTATTTTGTAAACATACAAATTTTCTCTCGTTTATTTGTTGGTTGTCAATAGGTATAAATTTTATTGAATTTTCTGCATGTTATTGCTATTATTTGGTCACATTGACCATGTACAATAAATAACTTCATGAAAACTTCATGAGAATAGTTATTGCCTTCCATTTTGATTGTTTTCAAATCAAATTTTCGTTAATGAACGCGCGGACGCTTTATTGTTGAATTAATTGTCAAATTTTCATAATGACATCTTTCTTGACATTTCATAGCTAGCTAATACAAAATATGGCTAAATAATCCGATTTTTATAGAAACTTAATTTTATTTCGGAAACCTGACTTTTTAGGTATAGGAACATATATCATTTGAAAGAAATTTCAATTTTCTTTCGAGATATTTAATATTATACAGGGTATTACATTTTAAAAAATGCACTTTTTACTATTTTTGTATTTATCGTTAAAATCGAAAATTTGGAAGGACCCTGTATAATGGAGAACAAAGTCCTTAGAATATTCCTAATACATCGGAACTTGGTAAACTACACCTAAAATTTCAGCGTCCTACGAATCTGAATACCTTAGTAATGAACATTTAATTGGAGCTATGTTTTGCACAAAATAATAAGGACACCATTTAATTTCTCGAAAACCTCTGGAGATGGGTATAGGGAAGTATCATACAAAAACAATTGAAAAATGGTAGAGAATCAAAAAATGAAATAATATATAGGGTGTCTCATTTGAAATTTCATAGTTGCTGCTACTTTTTAGTATAACGGCAACGCCGCAGCGCCACTATTACTTTAGATCGATAGAGCAAAATCAATTACCCATAAAACCAAATATTCAGAATAATCTCATGTCCCGTTCTCCGTAAACGTCTAACCTACCATCCACCGTGAGTGACCCTGTATATATATATATATATATATATATATATATATATATATATATATATATATATATATATATATATATATATATTATATATATATATTATATTATATATATATATATATATATATAAACATTGTCATGTTTTATAAAATAACGCTTCAATTTACGGTGTTAATATAGTATGATAAACTTTCCCATGGATTTGAAACTAATGGCTTTTCACTAACGAAATTAGATTTAGAAATTGAATTGAAGCAATTGACATAATAGCCTTCATTGACCCCTTCCTAAAATTTTAAAACATTAAATTTCTTACCCACATATGTGGAATACGTTATTCAATTCACTGAAAAAAAAATCACTATAATATATCATAATAACCGTTCATATTGGCACATCCACAATTTCCATTGGATGATTAATAGTAATAGAATGAAATAAATTTGGAATCACATTTAATTCCAACTTTCCAGAGTGGTTTCAATGCCAGAGTCAACCAAAACACGAAGGGATTACATTTTTAAGTCGAATAGGGGACATTGATTTCGACCTTAAATTTCGAAATCGTCATTGACTTACAAAAAGATTTTTCAGGATCGGAATCATAAAAAATGGCATTATTAATAGCCAACCTTTCAATGCACAGACAATGCAGGTAAAAGAATTGCGAAAAAAGGTGTAGGGGAAGTTCTCGCTCTGTTTTTTTTCCACGTCCCTTCAATACAAATATGATAGTTATTGAACAAATCGGTCGAGTCACAAGTGCTTGGAATAGGGTTATGTTTAACTTGTTGGGGTTAGTTCTCACGATAAAAACTATTTACTTTCTCCGAGTGTTATAAATATTTCCTAACGTATTTTTGCTTTCAATGCATCCTAAACTACCGCGGGTGGAAAAAAAAATAAGAAGTGAGGAGCAGAGTGAAAACATGTTATAGATTTGATTACAAGATTTTATTTTGTATTAAAAATTTACTTCATTCAAAGTAATTCAAAATATCATTTATTATTATTTAATATTATAATATATTTAATATTATTATATAATTAATATTATAGCAGAATATTGAAACATATTATCTATTAATTAACTGTTGATTGTTTTATATTTATTGCATTTTCTTTGCCCAACTATTTTCGGAAGATCTTTCTCGTATAATGCTATATCGGTATATAATAAGATATCTAGGGATATTAAAAAAATTTCATTACCTAGTTTCAAGAAGATGATCAAATCAAGACTACAACCTGCACAGAGGGCTGTTTAGTTTTGGTTATTGGTCAATGCATAAACTTTATGTTGTTGTCATTTTATATTTAACATTTACATTTTCATTGATATCTAATAATTTGCGATAAATTAAAAGTTGTATTTTATATCTGGTCCTCAATTTTTTTTTTGTATTTCATTTAACATTTCGTTATTTTATTCCATCAATCATTATTCCATATCTTTTATTGGTATCACTCTGATGTGAAAAATATAAATAATGTCCTTTATTATTATTAATTACAATAATTAGATTACAGATAATAATAATAACAGATATTATTATATTTAATGTAATAAAATCTGTTATATCGAAAATAATCCCATTCTACACTCTTAAGTAGTATTTTAGTCACATGATCCCTTTTGTCCATGATTCCCTTCTCGACAGCACTGACGAGATTCAATAAGATTGAAATAGTTATATGTTATTAAGTTAGAGGGATTTGCCTGGCCTGGAGAAATCGTAAATTCTTGGTGTTGGGATATAACCAGCAACCTCAAGAAATAGTTTGATGGTTATTTTCAAATGATTTGATCACATTGGACTGTTATCGAATTCGTTAAAAACTATAGTTTACCTAATTTCATTTCAAATGCTTGCTGTACTCTTACGCTAGTATCTAGCAATGCTAATATAAAATCATAGCCCTTCATTAATAATAATCCCTGTTACATATTATGTCAGATTATTTCACGTTACTGTACGTTTTTGTAGCACAAAATTTTTCCAGATTTTGCAAAGTTTTGGTGAAGTAGAACTTTCAATAGACTGTATGATGACCTTTTGTTTGCCAAAGATAATTTGCCAAATATTAAGACGAGGTGTATTCTGTGCATCATTGTTATAAGATATTCAAGTTCATTTAGAAATCATTTGGAGAAAATTAAGATTTTTACGTCTGTTGAATTTGTGGAAAATTTGTTTATCTAAGAAGAAAAAATTGTGTGTGTCAGCTCCTTCCTACGCATGACTAAAGTTTTCTTCCAGTCGTGGGTATGTTTTTTAGAATATATTTCAATATTTTATTAACTTCAATCACTTAATAATTTTGTTTATTATGCACAAATATAAGTATCACTAGATATAAATAAATGAACTGCACTCTAAAATCAAAACACAAATTGACGGTTAAGTTGCTGTTGTATGTGTTGTATCATATATAACCAGCATACATGCAACAACTGTTGCCGGTATACCCTTATATATCAGCGTAAACTCCACTACTATACTTTTACTACAATATTTTTAATAACATAAGATATAATATAAAATATAAGAGATATATGTAATTAATCAAAAATACCTACATACATTAAATTACAGACAGCTGTTCGTTGCTTCTATTAATAATAATAATATAGTGATAAAATAAACCGCATCTACGTGTTTTTCAGATTATTATCTTCGTTATTCATTGTCATTCAAATCAGTGCTTTTATATCTTTCAATATTTTATTAACTTGAATCGCAAATTTTTTTTTATTTTGCACAAATATAAGTTTCTTTAGATATAATATTTGTTTATGTACCTACCAAGTGCGTTATATAGATCCTTACGCCTGGAGGCAAACATTCGTCCCAAGGGCCTTTGGCCTGTGGGATGAATGTTGACCGATGGGCATAAGGATCTAGTAACGCACGTGGGGAATACAAGATTTTATTTTTCACGAAAAATTATTTTATTATAATGAAAAAGTGATTTTAAAATCGGTTCATTGCTCCTATCCATTTTCGTTTTCATAGTAGGCATGTCATTTGTTGATATTTTGACGTTTGTGAATATTTTTGTCATCATATTTAGTGAATGTCATTGCTGCTTTCTTTGTGTAGTCTCATAGAAATAATTGAAATGAAATGAATTTACCCAAGAATATCATAGAAAATGCAGCCAAAGCTGCGAATAATTCATTGCCGGAGAAATCCAGAGTCGTATACGACAAGGATTATGAAGTATTTAATCAATGGAAGTTGCTTCATTTCTTCTCGTACAATTAGCGGGCATTATGATCCATAACACCCGCAAATGCGGACGTTATGGCCTAAGGCAGGCCTTCTTAAACTATGAATCGCGACCCCAAATGGAGTCACGTAGCAGAATTCTGTGGTCGCGAGAGATTTTAATGCCAAATAACCTGCTACTCAAAGCTCAAGAGGAATTTGCTGAGCTTTCGAGTTACTCAAACCTAAAACTCCAATTTCCAAAAAAGCCCTTGACTGAATTCTGGATCGGAACTAGAACTGAACTTCCCACAATCGCTGATATGGCGTTAAATGTTCTGCCATTCAACACCACATATTTTTGTGAAGTTACTTTCTCAGCTTTAACACATATTGAATCCCAATATCGTTCATCGCTAAAAAATGTTGAAGAGATCTTACGTCCAGCAGTGTCAAACATTCCACCAAAATTCAATTTGTTATTTAATCAAAAACAGGCACATCCATCTTGTAAAATTTTTTTCTTTCATTTTAATTTAATACTTACCACTCACTGCTTTCGAATATTTTCGAGCTAACTAAGACGGTCAGAATTCCCTTTCATTTATGTTATTGAAAAAAATGTAATTTTGATTGAAAATAGGACATACAATTTTTTGGATTGATTGGGCCGATACTTGGTGTAAATTAATAAACATATTAAAACAATGGTTAAAAATAACAATTTACACATTTATTATAAAAAATAACGCATGACGCACGTTTCGGTGGAACTTCACCTTCTTCAGTTTGCCATTAGCATCTGAAGAAGGTGAAGTTCCACCGAAACGTGCGTCATGCGTTATTTTTTATAATAAATGTGTAAATTGTTATTTTTAACCATTGTTTTAATACATATAATTTTTGTAACTATAAAAAATAGAATCTTACAACTTTCGGTGCAATTTTTTAATTTTCGATTTTTGTATGTTTCTAAACGAATTATTAAACTATTATTTCATATGTATATTGTTACCTAATAAATAAATCATCAAAAAATATTCATTCATCTTTCTTTTATATTTATATGGGGTTGCCAGGAAACTCGCAATGATAAATGGGGTCGTGAATGAAAAAAGTTTAAGAAGCCCTGGCTATAGCAACCGTTTCCAAGGTGAAATAAACATATAATATACAAGTGAAATAGTATATTGTATAATTAGTGGGAAAAGCATAATATTCCCAAACGACTGTGATAATTACCAGACGAGGAGCGTAGCGACGAGTCTGGTAACACAGGAGTTTGGGAATATTATGCTTTTCCCACGAATTATACATACTATTTTTTCTCCGATCGTTGATTTACATTTAAAAAATTAATTAATTAAAAAATATTTCATCCAAGATGTAATCAAGTAAGTTTAAATAGGTTTCTCTATGTTCATATTGAAATATAGAAGTAGTAACTATGGAAATTACTCTGTTATGACAAAAGTAAAATAATTTTAAAGCTGGTTTTGTTTGATTCGTTGTATTTTATAAGGAATTAAAAAAGAATTAGTAAACATGAACACTGATAGTGATTATTTGTTGTCTTGCACGGCTCCTAAACTAGTAGAAGCCGCGAGCGTGGCTTCACTTAATTTACTTCCGGCGAAATCCAGAGAGAAGTATGAACTTGCGTACCAACGCTTCATGAATTTTTGTAGAAAAAACAACAGTGTATCCTTTTCTGAGAATGTACTGATGGCGTATGTTGCTGAATTGGCTAAAACAATGAAATCTTCGACGTTGTGGGCACATTATTCCATGCTTCGATCAACATTGTCTGTTAAAAATAATATTAATATTGCCCAGTACCAAAAACTGAGAGCAGTTTTAAAACGTCAAGCTACAGGATACAAAAAATGTGAATATTAACAACAATTAAAAAAAATCCATACTTTGTTTCATTTTAATGTAATAATCCATTTGTTACATTACCGCACGCTACAGCAGTGCGGTAAGAATATTACCGCACTGTTATTTTCTAATTGCTTAGCAACTGACCACTATTCAGGAATGTTGAGCTTTTCGCATAGAAAACAGGTCAAAATAGTGTCACTTTTCCCACGATCGCAGAAAAAATAAATACCTATACACGCATCAACTGTTGCCTGTATACCCTAATATATGCGGCGGTATACTAATAATCTCAAGTAAAAGATGCGCAAAGTACGTTGCGCAAAGGACGTAATAATTCACTTTTAGTCAACGCTCGATTTTACTCCCCATAAAATTATCATACCTTGGGCTAAATATGAAAATCGTTTCTTAAGGAGTAAACTCCAGAAATTATACGGCTTACTTCCGGTTAACCATTACAAGAGAAGAAAGAGTTGCGGAGTGCCTTCTAATCCCTCGCATCGCTGGGAAAGTGGTATTTGAACCCCGCATTTATATTCGTATTTTAACATATGTTTTCTACGCCATCGATATATCAACAAAGTGTAGCGACCCTGATATTTTGTGGAAAGCTGAGTGGGTATATTTTTCTCAAAGCAAGTATATATGCAAATAAACGTACGGCAGGGAATCGTTATGCTGGACCAGTGAAATATTGCTAACAATATCCCGGCGGACATTGAAATATTACGGATTTTACAATGACGTATCATCAAAACATTTGTGCTGGGGATTTTGATTTATATTCTATGCTTTTTGTGACATACAAATATTTTGTATTGTATGGTCGTGGAATCGATAGAGTGTGTGGGTAGTTCATCATCCATTGAAATCAATTTTTCGAATAGGTGGAAAGATTTTATTTCGGAGAAGTTGAGTAATGCAGAATCTATTTCAGTCCATTTGAATTTGAAATTGGTTTCAACTGGTGTTTACTATTGAATGAATATATTTCTAATTAGGTAGCCCTGTGATACAAATTGAAATATCTTATTCAATTTAATTGGTTAAACCTCGAGTGTTATCAAGTGACAAAAGTACTGAATTGCATATTTAAAGAATAATGATTTGATCATTGAACATCTTCCAACAACCTCTTAAGTTAAATGGCTTTATGAGTACCAATACTGAGAATTCAAAATGGTAAATAAAATAAATCTTTTGTGGCAATAGGGGATAGGTTACAAAACGAATATATATATATATATATATATATATATATATATATATATATATATATATATATATATATATATATATATATATATATATATATATATATATATATATATATATATATATATATATCAGAGATCTGATATGTGAAAAATATAATTTCACGTACTTGCAGAAAAATATTCATTTGAACATCATAAAATTGTACAATATCATACTTGTACATGTGCGAAACTAACCTTTGAGGTCCTCCACCATAAAATGAAAAGATGTCTTCCGGAAAAAGCATGCTACTCAGTAGACGAATATATAGGAGATGGGTTTATTATTGGCTAGTATTTGTTTTGCTTTGTTGGACTGTCATATTGGTTGATTTTATTCTGTATACTTTTTAGTTGTGGTGTTTTATAAATGTACAGTTTGAACTGATTTTAGATTTATCTTGTCTAATACTTAGTACTATTTTCGACTATATTTTACTGTGTCTATATTTTATAATATTTTATTTTTACTTTATTTATTCTGACATGTTCCTCAGTCAGATATAAGCTCTATTAATTTTTGGAACAAATAAATTATTATTTTCATTATTATATATATATATATATATATATATATATATATATATATATATATATATATATATATATATATACATATACCTGGTGAATATTTCAAGTTGAATCAGTTGAAAATCTCGAAAAGGCATCATCTTATGGAAAAATGTTTCGAATAAAAGGTTGATGGTTTTGAGGGGGAAGTCCACTCATGTTGAAAACTCTTCCATTTCCTTCGCCCTTGTGGGGGAAGGGTTCAACTCTGAAATGTTAAATGTTAACCTCTGTTTCGTATTCTTCTGGCAAAAAATACAAAAGTTTTTAAAGTACTACTACAATTTTTTATGAAGCTTCATAGATTGCTCTGTAATTGAATTTGAATTTTTCATCTGAACGACCTTAACTAATCATTCGAATGAATTTCTGGTCGATGGATAGGCAGTTCTGGTCCTGTAAACCGACCAGCCAAATTCATCACTCCACTCAATTTTCTTGTGTGAGGATACTTGATAGAAGAAGTATTTCAAGAACTGCCAACTACTCGGACGCCTGTGCTCAAATTGCACCAAAACAACTTTCAGATTGTGTAGATTCATTTGAAGCATGAATCGATAAATGCATCGAAGTTGAGGGGCACCATTTTGAATATTTAGGTGTTATTTAGACGTTTTAAGTTTTTCATAATTGTAATAAGGAAGTTCCTACTAGATTCAAAATCAAAGAGATCCATTTCGATTTTAATTTTATCAGTTCTTCCCAATTAATGAAAGAACAAGAACAAATGCTCAATGACAGTACATGATTCCATTGAAATGATTAATAGAACGGATAAGTTAAGGTCGTTCAGACGGAAAATTCAAATTCAATTACAGAGCCATCTGTGACAATTCGTAAAAAATGTCCGTACAGAACTTTTGTATTTTTTGTACGAATACGAATTTGCAATAAAAAGCAAAAGCTCCCATTTAAAACTTCTAAGTTGACACCTTCACCCCAACAGGATGCGGGGAATGGAAAAATTTATACTTTATACAGCATAAGTGGACTTCCCCCTCATCAACTTTTCATAGGAAACATTATTCCGTAAGATATTTCCTTTTCGAAATTTCCAACTGTATCAACTTATAAAATTCACCCGGTATATATATATATATATATATATATATATATATATATATATATATATATCTATATATATATATATATATATATATATATATATATATATATATATATATATATATATATATATATATATATATATATATATATATATATATATATATATATATATATATATATATATATATATATACATATATATATATATATATATATATATATATATATATATATATAAGTATAAATATATATATATAAATATATATATATATATATATATATATATATGTATGGGGTGTCTATATTAAGCAAAACTACAAAATGACAAACCAATCAAGATTAATAGCTATTTTAAGATATGAAAAAAAAAGATATAAGTGATTTTGAGATATATATATATATATATATATATATATATATATATATATACATATATATATATATATATATATATAAAATCACTTATAGCTTTGATTTTCATGTCTTAACAAAGCTATTAATCTTGATTGGTTTGTCATTTTGTAGTGTTGCTTAATAGAGAAACACCACAACGAAAAACAAATTTTGTAATTGTCTGAGGATTTATGAGGACAACTTCGAAAGTAACCTAAACAGATATGAAGCATTATTCTATTTTTTCTTGCTTCACAAACTGTGAGCTTTCATTTTCTGACATGTTTTACAGGTTGATAAACTACTATTTAATTTCCTTAGTAAATAATTGGTTCAAAAAACCGTACACATAGTAATTTTGATTAAGTTTATGTTTAACGTAATGATAATTATATTATTTAAGCATGGACCAGTATTAAATATGAAATTTATGTTATTTGCATCTAAAATATGGATATATAATATCTTTGTTCTTGTTTCAACTTTGCTATCAATGTAAATAACAAAATAGTAATATTTCAAGGCATTTTTAATATCATAAATGATAATCTAACTATTGATGACTACATTGTTATTTGTGACCTTTTGTCATCTTTATAAGAGATTGTTTGATGTGTAACAAACATAAGGACGTAGATTTTCCGAAGAACTAGTATTAATTAGTGGTTATTAAAATAGAAAGCTGAAGTCACTAACCCACTATGAACAATTTTAAGGAAAAAAATGTATTCAAGAATAATATATGATAACTATTAATCTAAAACTACTCAAAAATAAAATTTAACATTGTACTTATCTGGATATATCATTAATCAAGATTGAC
>JARQZK010000004.1:0-292500 GCA_030704885.1 Cynegetis impunctata
CTATTAATTTAAAATGGATAACGTAAAAACTAAATACAATTTACACTGCTTACTTTCAAAGGATATTACGAGAGATCTAAATATTTATCACGATTTTTGCATACTTTGATAAAAACTATAGGAAACATGACATGAATAACGGATTAACTATTTAATTTGTAAAATTGTAAGAAATGTTTTCTCGAGAGATCGTGAGAAACGAGAAATTCTCGACGAGAGAGGGGCTTTCTCTCGTCTCGTCTCGAAATTTTTTCGAGAGAAAATATCTCTCTCGTCTCGTTGAGACGAGACGAGACGAGACGAGAGACGAGAATCTCTCGTCTCGGCGGCATCACTAATTTCAGTGGCAACGAAGACGTAAAATCGCTGCTTATTTATTATTTAAAAAAATACAGAATAAAATATATGGTCAGTTGTAGCTTCCGAAATTTTTAAATTAAGGATGCAGCAAGGGGCGTATCATAATTTAGTTCAAAAAATGCGTTCCAAAGATGAAAAAAAATTTAGAAATTTTCATAGGATGTCAATACATGATTTTGATGAAAAATCCAAAAAAAAACAAGAGCAAAACAATTTCTAAAACGAAAACAAACAAAACACGTGTCAATTCAGCTCTCAACTCACGCTCAACGTTGAACACAATAAGATGAGCTAAAATGCGCATGTGCTAACCATAAAACGGTCGGTCCTAACAACAATTCGCGCGAATATATTGAACTCAATCCAATTTTCCCGCCCCCCAAATTTTAAATTTTGCGGATTCGCCAAATATTAAAAATTTTGACAGGCTGCCATATTGATTTCAAATTGGCCAATCAGAACATTATTCGCTATTCGCAATTCGCGTCTGTATGAACCAAGCTTTACTTGTCATAAACTATAGCATAGAGATCTATAAAGCAGAGTGGTACTAGCGATTCTACAACTTAATATTGAATAGTTGAATACTGACAGATTTATGATATATTGTAGGTAATACAACTGAAATATGTAGTATACAGAAGCATATCAACCACATTGGTGTGCCAAAGTATGTAGATTGGCCGTCAAAAGATGATTATCAATGAAGCAGAGAGCCATCTATAAGTATTACATCTAGTGAGTTAAGTTAATATTGGAGTGTAGAGCTGCAGAGCTATACGCATAGGAGTAGACCTCGTATGATATATACCTTACATGAAATATAAACAAATTGAGTGCCTATAACAGAATTCGTTTCACCAAACTCATACATAAAAATTTATAAAAAGTACACATCGGTACGTAGTTTTATTTCTGTCAATTTATGTTTGAGAGTATTAGGTATAAATTGAATATTAGAGGTCATTACTTAATGTAAACCCGTTTCTATTGAAAACTAAATAAAGATTGAAGTTTATTACATTGTGACGCACAAAGGTCTCTGAAGAAGCCCTTGTAAAGGCGAAACGTGAGTCATAACGTGATAAAATCTATTGTTGCTCTGGTGAAAACGTGTTTTTATTCACTTTCTAATTGAAGGTATCATGGCAAACAAAAAATGTCATTTTATTTGTAGGCCAAGGGTAGTTTAGGAGAATTTCAAAAAGATATACCAATATGTTCGCATGAACGAACTTTCTTACTTAAATGGAATTCAGGGTTACACTGGTATACATAATGGGGAAAATTTTGAGTATTATGATTGTCACCTCGCCAAAAAAATATAAAACACATGGTATAAGCTCTTACATTTAAAGGTTGAAGCTGTAAATCGTTGAGAATGATCAGTTATATACGCGCTTGAAGAAACAAAAGCAAATAAAATTATACAATATGTAAATACGAAATACGTTATACTTTCAGTGTTATTTTTGTTCAATACTTCTATCTATATTTGTACTTATTCAACTGAAGATGATTAATGACAAAAATATTATACCTTCCGTATATATTCACACATAATAACGGAGTTCTATTTTAAAACTGTTAGATATAGCTATTGTTAATTATAGAACTCCTATTATTTGGAAAAATTTCAATCAGATAAATATGAGAAACAAGAATTAACGCTCAACTACATTAAAATTGATTAATATTTTCGGTTCAACAAGTAACACTTCGAATTAATATGAACATTAAATTTCACAATAAATAGTGAGTATATTGTTTTGTTAGGAGTAAAAGTGTTACTTTTTGTGGTGAGTCTAAATGTTTGTCGGCTGAACGCAGTGAGGCAAACGGTGTTCCGCAAACGGTGTTCAAACGACAGAATTAAGATGATATTTCAAAAGAGGATTAGATGTGAAGAAACGTAAAACTAGAATGCTTTGCTTACTGGTTTTGTAGATATCAAGGAAACACAAATTTGACAATTCAACAAAATAATTGTCAGAAACATTTAAAGTCACTTATCTACGCATTATAGGACTGTGCGTTTTTGGTAAGTACTCGAGTATTAAGAAATGACTTGTATTAAAATATATAAAATTTTCCTTACAGATTACATTATGTCGGATTCGTAACCCAACTGTACGCCGCCCGACATTATTGATATTGCCGTGGGAGTACAAAAAAGTCTACTTTTTTGTACGCTCACGGCCGGACAAAAAAGTAAAAACAAAATGACATCTGTGAAATCAAACTCCAACATTGATAATAGGTTAGAAAAGGCGTCATTTTTTGACGTTTGCGGAAAAAAGTAATTTTTCTACCGCGATTCACATCGTATTAACGAGTCTAATGATCTTTTCTGAATTCGCAGAAGCGCCCCTCGCAACCCCCAATGCGCCTACCATGCAAAATGCTACACTTTCATAAATGACTATTTGAACCACGATGGGGCAGTAGCTTAGGCCTCAAAAGCCATCTGCCTTTCGTGTCTTGTATTACAGGGGCACTTATTGACAATCAGGTATACAGCGACAAATTACGAATTTTAATGTTAGTTCAGGAGATGATAATGACGGAGCCCCTGGCAGAAAATTTTTTCATCATGATGATGGCGTAAAATGCTCTGATTAAAGAGATATCGAGGTCGAGTGCCTTTTTGAAAGCATAATGGTAGAATTCATTCAGATAGCGGACTTTTAAGCAATTATATCTACGCCGGTAATAACTGTAATCAGAATCTTAGGTAGGTACCTATTTTCAATATAAGTGTCTTATATTACTTGTCCACTCCAAATAGTATAGGTACTAATAAATTATTTTACACGACAGATATATAGAAATAAGATATAGACGTATAAGTAAAAAATAAAACTTCCATAAAATGAACAATACTAACAAGTAAAATGAATATATATATATATATATATATATATATATATATATATATATATATATATATATATATATATATATATATATAAATATATATATATATATATATATATATATATATATATATATATATATATATATATATATATATATATATATATATATGCAGCATCTCATCGTCAAATACCATAGTTAGCAGTGTTTCATCTGGACAAAAAAGGTAGGTACATATTGAGAAAGTCTTATACAATATTTTTTCTTATTTCCATGTCACTGCTACATTTGGTGGCATTTTTGCATTTTTTTTTTGGTTTCTATTTTCTCACAAAGCTTTGAGTACGTGGCAGGTAGGTACCTATATGGAAAACCTTTTCATAGCCTTATTAAAAGTTTTTATCGTTTTGAATTTATTTTTCAAGCTCAATCGGTTCTGTTCTCGAACTATTCACAAGCGTTAACTAATATATAATAAACTAAGATAAAATCATAATTTATGAATTCATGACTATATACATATTACATAATATGAGCAAAATCTAAAATATCAATCAATATCATCTAGTAAGTTATCAAACCAAATTTCCCAAAAGTGGTCAACATTATTCTATGCATTGGAGGATACGCAGGTAAACAAAGGATTCTATGGCCCAGTTATATTCGTAACGGTAGAAGTCGCACTTCTATTGTTTTCTGTGAAGTATGCAGACTCTGTGGACATGCAGTCAGCACGACAACTGGCAACATTGTATGCTTCATTCAAAACTATGATAATATGTACAGCGTATCGAATTATGAACTTAAAATGTGTTCAGCGGCTAAATGTAAACAGTCGGGTCGAACTATTACGTTATTTGGTCTGTCAACGGTCGACGGTCATTCAGACGTGACGCAGAAATGCAATTCACGGTCCTACGAAAATCGACGCTAGCTTCGACAAACCATCGATTGAAATTGAAAAATAATCGATGGCCAAATGCAGGGGATCGAAGCGGCGTTTTAATGGCCGACCGTGATCGTTCGAAAACGCCGTTTCGAATTGAATCTAAACGATCGTGGCGCGGTGCAGTTCCCTCGTTCTGCGAAAATGCACGTAGCAACTTTCGCGCGCCTCGGTCGCCGGTTGCGACGATTTCTCAGAAGTGCATCGTAAAAGTTTCCCGGTCGCGGTGGTAGCGGGTCATTCCATTAATTGCTTAGACGGTTTTAAAGACTGACCGACACAACGGGTCCACCACGAGAAGAAGATCGACCGAACAAATCGCAAGGACTATCCTAATATACGTCGAGTCGCTGGCATATTCGTTATAGAAATATTATAATTCTATATAAGAAAATTCTCCGAGAATCCACTGAATGGCAAAGATTATGACGAAATGAGATTTTTTTATTAGCGTATTTTTTTCTAGACCCAAGACAGTTTTTGATCATGAAATTAAATTTTCTATACAATCATGAACATTTTATGATACTGAATCGGCGAAAATGTACTTCATAATAGAGTTGAGCTTCTTGCAAATAAAATATAGGTGTAACAATAAAAATTTCATGAAATATAATTACGCAATTATTATAACGAATATATATAACGAATGACAATCCGTCATTCGTTGTTTATTATTAACCTATGAAATTAAAACTATATACCAGTATGGTCTTCTCAAGCATTCTTATTTGAAAAGGATTTTAGTATTATAAACAGTTTATCAAAGTATTTCCACTCAGATATTTCAAGCTAATATCACTTTCCTGAAGAATTAAATAAAAACGCGTGGGCAGCAAAGCTCCGTCACTAAGGTCGTATTTTTCGCGCGAAATTTATTGCTTCGAAATGCGATTCGAATTCGTAATAAATTATGATTTAAAAACCACGCTTTGATAGCAAACCAAAATGAAAAAATAATGCATTTTACTTTTAAAAAAAGTGCATCGCATAATGATAGCGAAGCTGATCGAGATGCGATTCTAAAGGAATAACCTCCGGAAATTGCAGCGCGGTTTAGGAAAATAGTTGAAATTCACAAAGAATCGTATCTGAACATCAACTCAATCCACTTACCAAAGTTCAACCCACTAATTCAATCTGCAAAATCTACGGAGGTGAGCAAATTTACCCAAATTTTGATAGTTTCGTACTGCCTCGAAAACAATCCCAAATACCTGCTTATTTGGTTCGATCGCAGCCGCTGGAAATGCCGATATATACCTATGTATATATATATATATAATTATATATATATATATATATATATATATATATATATATATATATATATATATATATATATTATATATATATATATATATAATTATATATATATATATATATATATATATAGGGTGTCCCGAAATTAGACGTCAATATTTCGACCACATATTCTACTTCCAAAAATAGAGATAAAAGTTTATATAAACTAGGATCCACAACTTCTTCGTTTTTAAGATACAGGGTGTTAAAGGTGTAAACCTGATGGTGGTTTTTTGTAAATATTTTCGAAACCTGTAGAGACAATTGGATAAAATTTGGTACAGTTACGAAACTTTTTACGCTCTATTCAATGTACTGTGAGTTAGTACTGCAGTATTTTCAGGAGTGCGTAGTGCAGGGGGGTATTGGCGAAACATTTGGCCCAAAGTTTTTGGTGGTTAAGTTTTAGTAATTTTGACTTCAAAATTTGAAAATATGAAGCTTTTTGTACAAATAAGGTACTCCTCTTATACTTCGCTAGAAAGCAGCAGTTTCGAGAAAAATGCATTTGAATATTTCTTCACGAATTGATTTTTGTCCCAAAATTAGACGTCAATATTCTAACCAAGTACTCTACATCCAAAAATATATATAAAATTTCATATTTACTAGGGTCCACAACTTCTTCGTTCTAAAGGTGAAGACCTGATGACGGTTTTTTTATAAATATCATATTTGAAATCACTATTCTAGTCTAATGCGACGTGTGGTGCTTCATTTTCTCAACAAGGTCGGAAATTCTTGGTGTTATCTTTGAAAGTGCGCAATCAATATATTCCTTTTTTATTAGAATTTGTCAAATATGAAATTTGTCATTTTAAAGCCCAAAATTTGTAGGCTCCCGAGCCTCCCAATGCCCTTCCCCCCAGTTTGGGAACCACTGAACTAAACATTAAGGAGCAATTATTTGAAGTTTACTTATTCTAACATTTAGATAAGATGCTCGAAAAGGTTGCCCTGCTCATGAAAGCATATTTGAGCTCTGCCGGTAATCGCATGTGAAGCTTGCGAAACTTCAAAATGGTTTTGCCGTATTTGATTCCTCGCCACACGTATTCTTTCACACAACTCCTCCTCCTTGTCTACTTCTGTTTCGTATACTATATCTTTTATACGGACCCAAAAATAGTAGTCTAGTGGATTTAAATACGGCGATCGGGGTGCCCACGGAATAGGAACACCTCTTCTAATCCATTTACTCGGAAATTACTCGTCTAGCCAATTTCTAATATTCACACCATATTGAGCTGGCTCACCGTCTAGGTCTGCCATTGCATAAACCACGTACAAAGTGGATATCTGCTAATTCTCTATTTGTAAACCTCTGCATTACTACTAAATAGCTTCTTTTTCGGCAACAAGCACCACAATTAAAAACTGGGCGACTAATAATTGACAGCTAATTTTCCTTTACCTAGCAAATCAAAAAACGTCATTTGTTTCCAGGTCTACTGATTATTTTCTCTTCGACTTGCACATTGAAAAACAAAAAATCAATTCGTAAAGAAACATTCAATTGCATTTTTCTCGAAAATGCTGCTTCCTAGCAAAGTATGAGAAGAGTATCTTATTTGTACAAAAAGCTTCATATTTTCAAATTTTGAAGTCAAAATTACTAAAAATTAACCACCAAAAAACTTGGGCCAACTTTTTTGCCAATACCCCCATGCACTACGCACTCCTGAAAATATTGCAATACTTACTTTTAGTACATTAAATAGAGCGTAAAAAGTTTCGTAACTGTACCAAATTTTATCCAATTGCCCCTACAGGTTTCGAAAATATTTACAAAAAACCACCATCAGGTCTTCACCTTTAACAGCCTGTATCTTAAAAACGAGGAAGTTGGAGACCCTAGTTTATATGAACTTTTATTTCTATTTTTTGAAGTAGAATACGCGGTTGGAATATTGACGTCTAATTTCGGGACATCCTGTATATAGTGGAAAAAAAGTATGAACTTACCCTAATAATTTGGTAATCTCAGGTTTTATGGAAAACGCTCGAACATTTCAATTTAGTTTTTCGGTGTCCTACAATTTGAGCAAATTATTTTGTTCATTTATTGATATCTATCGAAACGTCATCGACATTTTTCTCAAACAAGAGCATATAGCATGCGATACATCATTGGAAAGCTCTTGCTTCACTTAATATGTTCCAATATTTTTATGCGATTCTATAGCTTTCATTCAAAAAGGCGACGGTCCAATTGAGAAAATTATTTTCACTTGACTCCCAGTAAAAGAATAACTCTTTTTCGTTTTATCAAAAAAAAAAAAACAATCAATCAATCATCATACTCAGACAGCACTGAGGATTTGTCATTCAATTCCTGTGCTTGCATTAAGTTTCTTGGCCTGAGCTGTTTTTTTAATTCCATAATGAAAAACGAAATTGAAATCTCAATGGCATTGCAATAGAAGTTTTGGACGGCCGCTATTTTGAAACAAAGCTACAGAATCGCATAAAAATCTAGAAACATACTAAGCGCAGCAAGAACTTTCAAATGATGTATCGCATGCTATATACTGTCATTTGAGAAAAATGTCGATGACGTCATATTTTTGACAGATGTCAATAAAAGAACGAAATAATTGGTCGAAATGTAGGAAACCGAAAAGCTAAATTGACATGTTCGAGCGTTCAAAGCCCATACTTTTTTTTCGCACTACATATATATATATATATATATATATATATATATATATATATATATATATATATATATATATATATATATATATATATATATATATATATATATATATCAAACAAATTTCGAAAACCGCGGTCTAGAAGGTCTAAAGCGGATGAAAAAACTACTTCCGCATCTGGCTCTTGACTCTCGATACGCGGTAATAGTCTTGACTTTGACATAGTGACATCCACTTCAAAAACTGTTAGGAACGATTTTGCATTATTTCATCGGATTCAAAACCAATATAAAGCTGTTATTACTATCATTTCGTCGTTGAACGTTGTTTCATCTTCAACCTAAAACAGGCAGAACGACTAGAGCATGCAAACTCTGCATGTGTACAACCCTTTAATACCGTCCATCAAATTATATCAATTTGGGTAACATATGGACGATTGCACTTGGGTTGTCAATTTGAATCGAGTGGGTCATTAGTCACAATCATTATATTATCGTGCAGTTTTTCCACAATACGGGGTCGAGATGTTTCTTTCGTAATTTTTTTCATTTATAAAACGTTAAAGGTGGCAACGCGTGCTGATAGAGGCCTCGGTAGACCAGCGGTAAGGTGAACTGCCTTATACCGTTTGTAAACCGAGGATTGTGGGTTCGAGTCCCACCTCGCTCTTGGGTGTTGTATATGTCCGGTTTTCAGTGGTTATTAAAATTAAAAAATGTTGGGTAATGTACACAGAATACAAGCCCATTGGTCGTTCGGAACCGGCGTTAAACTGTAGGTCCCTCGAGTTAAAAAAAAAAAAACGCGTGCTGATTATTAGTTTATTGGATAACGACTATGGAATTGTGTATTTTTGTTATCGATTTGGTCTTTCCCCTTCCTTACTAAACGGTGATCGTGGGAAATTATTAATTCATGCAGCAGAAAATTTATATTCATAGTGATACAATATTCAGAACAATTTCACATATGACTATTTACTTAAAAGCATGACAGGCGTTTCGAAGTACAACTTCTTCGTCAAATATTGAGAGATATTGAAGAAACTAAAACTTGAATATTCTCAATATTTAATATTTTTATTTTTACTCTAATAATATGAAACTAGTTATTAACTAATGTGATGGATGAGCCTATAAACGATTGCGTATTCTGTCAGAACGTGAAATTAAACTGATGGACAGGCAACCCTCCTTTGCCCTTTCAAGTTGATTTCAACTATGTACTTGCTTTTCATAACAGCGACCGCCGGAAATCCAGATTTTCACAGATACGTCGCCGAAAATTTAATAAAAATCCACTTCAACTTTCACATTTTCTCGACGCCACTAGATAATACAGAAAATAGTGCCTTAATAATGTTAAAGTTATAATCTCATAACTTCACAAATAATCATGATATTCACACTTGTTGAAAAGTGGAAAATTCGAACTTTTTTTTATAACTCGAAACAAAAAAGACAATTTTGGTTTTCGCCAGTGAAAAAGATATCGAGAATGCGCCCTATAATTTTTTGTATCTCCTATAGCACATTCACCATGTACAGGGTGTCTCCGCTATTTTTGAAAGTAGAGGGTTGCGGTTTTCGCGACACTGTGCTACTTTTTCGTAAAACTGAAGATGCCGTCAACAGAATTTAGCAGCCCCTTTTGTTTTCAAGATACAGGGCATTTTTGAAAATGTTGCATTTTGGGATCGCCGTTATCCTCCATCTTATAGAAAAGGTAATATAACATTCTTATAGATTTTTTTCCGTAGAATGCAGAGGTGATAATTTTTGTAACATTTACTTTTTTCGAGTTATAAGGCACTTATGTATTTTAAAATGGAATACCCTGCATATTTATACTATGACTATAAAATTTGTCTTTTTTTACCATTTCAAAAATATATGATAGTATGAACTTTTACTTAGAAACGCCCAAAAATAAGGGCAATTTTCTGAAATTAAATGCATAATTCAATAGTAGGCCATGGATATTGTGCACGACAAGAAACAAAAATAAATGTCAAACCATTACCATCGGGTTTTGGATCGACTTTTGGTTTATAAAGGTGTTTATTTTCGTTCTTTTGGTATTATTATTTAATTGATATTAATCAATGTCTTCGAATAATGCAGAGTATGGAAATTATGAAAAATAGGATATGCTGGTATGTTTTATACAGAGTAGGTAATAAAAATTCTGAAGAAGCTTCGAATTATATTTTCTAAGGTAAGTAAGCTATAATGGCTATGAAAATCTCTATTATCATTTTAATTCTTTTCTTGTTAGATATCCAGAAAGAAGGCAACCGTTTTTTGAGATATTTGCTCGTTTAAGAGCAAATTTAGTTGAGCACGGATCATTTGTTCACCCGCGTGCTAAAATATACAACAAAGAGAACAGGGAAAAAAAGAGATAGATACTTTGGGATATATAGAAGCAACACCCTTGTCCTTATAGAATAATTGAGAAGGAAATTGGTGTTCCAAAAACTGACAGCATTGCAGAACTTCGAGAGGCAATTCATTCAGCCTTTCGAAATCTGCGAATGGGAACAAAGGTTCTTTTAAACGCTATTCAAAGAATTACAAAGATGTGCCAATTTTGCATCAGAAAAAATGGTCGTCAACAGTAAGTTTTATCGAAAATCATCAATTTTTTTTTAATAATGTTATTTATTTGTGTTTGTAATATTGTTACTTTACGATACAAAAGTGTTGACACAAACTTACTGTTTGAAAAAAAATCTATAGGTATTTTTTAAGTAAAAGATACCTTTATGCAAGGTATCCAATTCTTCGTTAGTAATATGTAACTTTGACTTGTTCATTGTTGTTATCCATGGCCTTCTTCTATTGATTTATGCATTTAATTTCAGAAAATTGTCCTTTATTTGCGCGTTTCTGAGAAAAAGTTTATACTATCATATATTTTTGAAAAAGTAAACAAAAATTTATAGTCTATAAATATACAGGGTATTCCATTTGAAAAAACATAAGTTTGCTTTATAACTCGAAAATAGTAAATATGTTATAAAAATTATCCCAAACGGATCCCAAAAAGCAACATTTTCAAAAATGTATCTTAAAAACTAAAAGGGCTATTAAAATTCTGTTGACCGCATCTTCAGTTTTACGAAAAAAAAGTACAGTGTCGCGAAAACCGCAACCCTCCATCTTCAAAAATAACGGAGATACCATTCAAAAGTACCCAAAATCGGACACCCTGTACATTTTGGCAATTCCAATGGTCACCTCAATAGCAAATGAGCTAGGTTGTTTGTGGGTTTAAACAAAACCATCAAAATTTGGGCGAATTCGGTCAAAATATTGACAGTTTCAAATTTAGGAGGGAGGTGTGATAATGATTTAATCCTAAAACCTGTAATTTAAGTTTTATCGATTTTTGAATATCGTCTTCCACACTTTGGCAACACCATTGATATCATGAATAAATTTCTCGTTGTAATTTTGCGAAATATAAAATTCCATAATTTCGAAAGGTTTTCCAACGCTAATTTGATTCATCCTGTCAATGTTCTTCGAATTTCTCACAAGAAAAAATTTATTCTAAGAAAACTACTAACATCGAAAAATAAATTCATATCCTTAAAATTCAAATCCAGATTCCAGATAATGAAAAACAAAATAAAATTCGTTTAATTGTCGACAATTCGATATTATTCCTTCATAAAATAAATTGTCTGGATCTCATCTGCGGTTTGATAATAGTATATCAGTACATAAAATAGGACTCACCTCTTCTTGCCCGATGCTACGGATGGCTCTACGACTAAAGGAGATCCGTTAAAATTGAATCCTGAAAAACAACATCAAAAATTCAACGAACTACTGAATTCGACTATTTTTGAATTTGACAAATTCGTCATGAATTCAAAGGATATCTGCGTTTTCGAAATTAATACATAAAGGCTGAATAAAAGGTGCCATCATGTAGAAAATTTCGATCAACAAACCATCCAATTGGTAGATACAATATTAAGCATGTTTAGATATTTGCGAATCTAATTTCGACCATGAAATATGAAAGGGGGCATCCATTAACTACGTGAGGTGTTTAGGGGGGGGTCGAGGAAAATCTCACTCAATCTCACGTGGGGGAGGGGGTGGTCTCATCAAATATCACGTAATTTTTTTCTTCAAGAAAAAGTATAAAATTGCGAGAAAACTGGGTTAACTTAAGTAAAAAATTATTATCCACTAAAATATAGCTAAATCATTCATAAAAATATTAATCGCGGTTTAATTATGCACTGATGGAAGAATTTACTGACTATAAATAAATTCATTTGGTGGGAAACAATTTATTCATTTATTTAATATGAAAAAGTATTTTTCTAACATTACTCGTAACTATTGATAAATATTTATTAACAGTAAATACTTTTTTTGGAGTAAATATTTCTTCTTCATATACGGTACGATGTGAATATTATTCATAAAAAAATAATGCCATAACTTTCTATAATAAACATACGATGCACTAATAATTTTCACTGAAAAAAACTGACTTATTACAACCATTGTTTTATTATTAACTTAATTTTTCTCACATTTTTATAAAATACTACTGATTTACTTGAACTAATAGAATCAGCACAGATCAACTCATTCATATAAGAAATATGCATTTAACAAAATCTCACGTGAGATTCGGTGAAACGGAGGTCGAGCAAGAACTCAACGACATCTCACCAAGGGGGGACGGGGAGTCAAAAAATCGCCACAATTATAATGGATGCCCCCAAAGTTAGAAAGTGAAAATTCTTGTGAACAACTTCAAATTAAAAATATACACTCTTCATTTGAAAATAAAAAAATTTCGCTGTCGCTGAGATTAATCTGATAGACTTAAAAGTTACTTCTTAGTAATATTTTCCCCGAGAATAATAGACTATTGCACTGTATCGAAAGTCAACAGTTAAGTGCGGATATATATATATATATATATATATATATATATATATATATATATATATATATATATATATATATATATAGGTATATATATATATATATATAATCTCTTGATAATTATTAGCAATAACAGGCTTGTTGAATCTTAAAAAACTCGATTTTATTAAAAAGTTGACGTTTCGCCACGACATTCGTGGCTTTATCAAAACTTTTGAAAAAATTGAAATTTCTTTGACATTTATTGATTTGCAAAATTTGAATAGAAACATACTATGTTTCATTAAAATTTTTTCGGCTGTGGCCGTTCTTTGTTATTTATTACGTGCTATTCAGTCCAATATTAACATTCAAATTTGTTATTATTAGATGGTAAGGGAAACCACAGAAACCTTTACCCACGTAATGTTCGAAATAGGTTCAAATTATTTTGATTTTGAAGAGTCAAAGAATAATAATAATAGGGTACTACCTATTTATCTTTTTTTCAAAAATTTCTCATTGCGGCTGTGGCCGTCTTCAGTTATTAATTACGTGCTATTTAGTCCAATATAAACAGATAGGTCTGTTGATATTAGATGGGAAGGGAACCACAGAAACCTTCACCCACGTAATGTACAAAATAGGTTTAAAATATTTGATTGTTGTCTTTGAAAAGACATGACTTGTGATTTTGGAGATCACATGTTCTAAACTATACTTTCTTTCTAGAAAAATTGAAAATTCTAGATGTTTAGATTTTGTCTAAGAAGATGAGTTGTTGTGGTTAAAGTTTGTTTGTTGAATTATTTTGTTTTGATTTATATTGTTTCTTAGAAAAATTAAAGAATTAAATCTGCGTATATTGAACTCAAATGTTTGATATCTGTTCTATCATTTACGACTTCATATTACATATTCAAATTTTTTTGAATATGTAACATTTCTAAAATTTCTCTGCGTTTTTGATCTTTTTCTATTTCTAAAATTTTTGTGCTATTAAAGTTGAAAGTATGATTCTCATTGTTTTTATGTTTTATTAGTGCTGTGGTTTGTGTTCTGGTATATTTGTGTGCTTTCAATCTTTCTTCTAAATTTTGAAAAGTTTGTCCTATATATGATTTATTACAATTATTACAGGGTATACTATAAACCACATGAGATTTTTGCAGAAGAGGTGTTTTACTTTTTAATTTAGAATATATTTGTTAAATTTGATTTTGTGCGGTGTGGGCTACTTTAATATCGTGTGGATTTAAAATTTGTGAAAGTTTATTACTTAAATGAGGAATATATGGAAGAGGAATATATTTTTTGTTAATATTTTCTTTTTTTGAAGTTTCTAATGTTTTTAGTGATTTTCTGCATAAGTTTTATTGGGTAATCGTTTTTTATGAGTAATTTATGGACATCTTGTAATGTTTCATGTCTGTGTGTAGGTGAAGTAAGTTTAAGTGCTTAATAATTCGAATAAATATATATATATATATATATATATATATATATATATATATATATATATATATATATATATATATATATAGATATATATTTCTTTCACCATACATATTGGCATCTCTAGCTACCCCATCAAACCCAATAAGCTGAAATTTACGGTGTTTCTTGCTACAGAACAGAACTATCAAAATTTGGGCCAATTCTGTCGAAATTTTCTTATCTTCAAACTTTGGGCAAAGATATGGATAAACGAACATTTTTCAAATCGACGGCAGAGGTTGTGGAATTTAATTAAAGAAAATATATATATATATATATATATATATATATATATATATATATATATATAAAATCAGCCTTCTTGGCCTTTTTTGAAGGTGCATGGAGGTAAATAAAATTCCCCCAATTTCAGTAAGAGAGCTGAACATTTTGAAGTGGATTGAGTTCTCATGTAGATTTTATTTTTGTGGTTTTTGGGATTTTGCTCATCCAGATGCAGGGAGACAGCTGAAATACCTAACGTGGAGTTTTTGAGTTGATGTTGATTGCAGGGAAGTGGTTTTAAGTTTTAACAAATTTTCCTTAACCGCTACCATTTTTATTTTGAAATTTCATTTTTTCGCAGTTCTTTATTTGGATTTGTGCACATCCAAAAACAGCCGCAATTTTGATGTTGAAATTACTACTAATTTTGAGGATTTTTGAACATTGCGGATCACTATAGCCACTCCAAATTCAGTTAATTAGCTGAAAATTTGTAACTTTCAAATATTTTCTTCCACCTCCGCAATTTTGATGTAGAAATTGCATGAGTTTTTGTAGGTTTTGTCTCCATTTCTTCAGCCTCTCCAAATTGGGGGTTAAAATTTTTATGTAAAAAACAATGAAAATAAGGGTAAAATCAAAAAATACAAAGAATCTCTACTGATCACTCATTTTATTGAAAATTAAATGCATAATTTGTAAGTTATCTATTGACAGTAGTTTGAAAATAGCTTTAAAATGTTTACATATTCTGTCAATAAACTGACAAATTTTAAAAAAACTCGTGAGCAGCAGAACTCCACCACTAAGGCCGTATTTTACGAGCGAAATTTATCGCGTCGAGATGCGATTCGAACGGATTGAATTATATTTTGAAAAATCAAGCTTAAATAGCACAGCGAATTAAAACGTAGAAACTAATTTATTTTATTAAAAAAAAATTCGCGAAGTGCATCGTGGTTGATGAAAAAAGTTGAAACCAACGAAGGATTGTGCCTCATCATCAACTCAATTCACGTACCAAATTTCAAGCCACTATTGTAAAAAAAATCGCGAAGTGCATCTCGTACTGAAGAACGTAAGTACGAATCTAACGAATATATATATATATATATATATATATATATATATATATATATATATATATATATATATATATATATATATATATATATACATATATACGAACGTTTTAAAAGAACGTAAGTACGAATCTGCAGTAACTTATTTTGTAAAAAGATGATTTAGTTAATACAAGGTAATTTTCTTTATGATTTAGAAATTAATAGCGGATTCAGATAAATTCCGAATAAACATTTGTTGTTCACTCAATTCCTTGTGCCTGAGACAATAGATTTTTATATAACAAACCCGTAAATATCGGCTCATTTTAATTTCCATCACGACTCCTGAATATTTAGTTCTCTTGGAAGGAATAAAGTTGCATTCCTGACCATCGGAAATGTTTCAAATATTTGGCGGAGATTTATGACAACATACATGCTAGCAGATTCTACAAACCGTGAGCAGAATGGTCATGGTCAAATCCCCACCGCCAAAAACCGGCTTCCTGTAGAATGCCGAGTCGGTCAACACGAATAAGTAGGTAGGTATTTCATGGAAAAGCTACAGTTTGAACCATTTTTAAATATTCCTGTACTTTCAATGAATTCAAGAAACACATAGGTAATACCTACAATTCAATCGGTGTATTGAATGTAATGATAAAGTACTTAACAAATAAAGGTAATGTAAAAATAAGTAGTAAAATGAACCAATTCGCTACTTTACAGTAGTCATAGTTAATGTATGTAAAAAGTAGGTATGTGACATGTAAGAAAGTGATGAGTGAATTAGTATACCTAGGTACCTCTAGAAAAATAATAAAATATTAGAGAAACCAGATTGTATTTACCGTTCAATTTATCAATCGCCCTGTCAGCGGAAGATTGATCTGCACAGTCAACAAAGGCATAACCTCCACGTTTCACAAGTATATTAGTGCAAGACAAATTCTGCTCCAAAAATAGTTGTCGTAGATCGTTTTCATTCGTTTCCGTTGGTAAGTTTCCTATGTAAAGCTTACTCATTGTTATGGGTGGTGTTTTAGCTACTGCCGTATTCATAGACACTTAATTAATTAAACACTAATTAACAACAAACTAGCAACTTCTTCAGAATACGTCCGCCAGCGCGTACAACAAACTTTTTTGACATGCGCACTCTTGTCAATAACAAGAATTGGAATGTTGTTCTGTGCGAGCGATTGGTTCTCTGGACGCACGTGACAATTTCATTAATGAATCTATATGTTATTTTTCTTTGATTGATGAAATCGGATTCAATTAATTATTAACCTAGAACTGACGACAAATGATTATAATTTGCTCACTATCATCAATAGTATCAAGACAGTATAATAATTCATATTTTCTTTGTATCAAAATTTATACTCTCATACAAAGTTTTAACGTATATCAATAATTGATAGATTTGATCATATTACAATTAAAGTAATGTAAGTAGGATTATCTGGCCGAGAATCCGACATATCAACATAAATTTCAATGATAAAATACTTTGAAACATCGGTTCCCTTAAATGCATGGAAATAGATCTATTTCTCACCGGCGCCGTGGCTTAGTTGGTTAAAGCGCCTGTCTAGTAAACAGGAGATCGAGGGTTCGAATCCCTCCGGGGCCTTGTGTGTAAATGTTACACGTAACAGTTTTTGTACATTTGAAAATAATTACCGATGATTAACAAATAGTTATTTTTAGTTCAAACTAGACTTCAAATTATCCTTTTGAAATAATACGTTAAACCTTCATTACTTTTCAAGAAAATATACAAACTGAATAAAGTCCAAAAAAGTAAAAACACTTCACGTAATGAATAGTATAAACTGCAAATATTTTTTTTATGTGGCTTCATCAAAAAAATTCAGAACTTCATTCATTAATTCATGAGAACAATGTTTATTTAAAATTTCAAAATATTGATTGTAAAAAAACACGTTTTATTGATTCCCGAAGTTATAAATGATTCCCTAGTTTCGATTAAGTTATTTTTTTATTCACCTTTCTCAATAGAAGTATACCATTTTCACCAGAAATTTTGTGTGAGTGTAGGTAGCAGGGGCGTATTCACGGGGGGATACTGGGGGGTAATTACCCCACCCCCCAGAAGAGAATTTGCAACACTAAATCTTCGAATGAAATTGAAAATATAAAATATATCAAACATTATCCAAAAACTAACGAAAAAGGTTTTTTCATATTATCTGATATTCCACGTAGCATATAAAAGAAATAAATAAGCAAACGAAATTTATCAGAATAGATAGATCCTAGATAGATCATACCTAGATCAGTGATTCGCATGCGAAAGTTTGTGTGGTTGCATAAGTAAATTTAAGTGAATTGGCGCGATGCCTCGGCTTTACTCATTCAAGAGCAGAGAGTTTGGTCCAAATTCTTCAATACAAATTATGAAAATTATACAAATTCAGAACATTTGTTATACATACTCACGATGATGGAAAGAATTCCGCCCGATGACGATTTCTTATCTGCAGAAATAAAATCCACTGAATTTAGATTAACATCTCTCGAGTTCTATGTTCTATGTGAATTCCCTACATCTGGTAAAACCTTAAGTAACGTACGTACGTTATATCTGACCTGATGCGCATTTCTTCCAGTTCATAGTTGAGACTTAAAATTGCTGATTTCTGAGAGATTATTAAGTGAAGAAAGATTTTATAATTTATAGTGAAGTGATATTGCTAATGAACAAAAACAAAACTTGAATTTACTATGTTTATTATCACAAAAATACTTCGAAAAAAATCCGGACACCCTACTGCGTAGCACTAGGAATGATAAAACCCCTCGGCGCATGTGCATGTCGTAATGCCTGCTATATCATTTCCTATGGAAAATTCGAAAATTTCAGTTAATTCTTAGAGAAATAAGTTTGAGCTCATTTTAAAGATAATTTATCGCAGATCATTTTTTCTCATGGTGACTATATCGGGAAATGTATAGTATTTGAGAGATAAACAAAAATTTGAGTGAAATTCATAATTTTTACTAATTTTTTTTATTTCTAGGTGCGCCACGTCATTATTTTTTGAATGTATTATATAAATTAAAAAACTACCCATTAAATGCTATCATTTTATTTCATTATTGTAAAAATCGATTTAGGTTTAAGATTTATAGATGGCACCACATGTCTATGGACGAAAAAATCTAAAAAACGCTATATTTTTGTTATTCTTCGCGGGGAAAATTTTTTTAAGTCACTTTCCTTATGAAATTATATGTGTTTTATCGATATCCGTTAGAATTTTTAAAATCGGACCAGCTACTAACTTTTTCTCGTGAGACTATAACCCCTTAGCTTCGCCTCGGGGTAAATATAACACTACGATTGCAGATGTAAGCGCAAATCTATAATTATGTATTCAGTTCTTAACTCAATCTGTCCGATGATGGTCTAGTGACCGAAATTGCAATCGCAGTGTTATACTTTTCAAAGTATTTTTGTGATAATAAACGTAGTAAATTCTAGTTTTTTTTTTGTTCATTATGTTAAATTATCACGTAGTAACGACGGATTCCATCAAATATTTGATATTGTTAAGTTTACAGGTAAGTTTAATAGTAAGAGTCAATAACCAACTAACATCCAATTCATATACTTACTCTTTTCACCTGATGTGATCTTTTTCACCTTTCTGATATTTTTCCTTTAAATTTTGAATTGCCCATTCCTCGGGTTTTCATTGGGTCCTCGCAATTATTTTATATTTTTTTGATGTAGAATTAAAATGTTGAATTATGGATGAGCTAAGATCAATCAACACCCCTCCCTTCCCCGCTTTCGCTTAGGCTGATGATCTTATAAATAGTTCAGGTCAACTCCCTAAAACTTGCCACAACCCCCCCCCAAACTCAATCTCTGGATACGCCACTGGTAGGTAGCTATACATCAAATTTCTATTCATTCATTCATTATATGAAAATTGAAAATTTATAGCCTAATCCTTACGTCATCTTCGTGAAAGTACTCAGGGTGATGTCTAAATCTTATCTTAACTGTAATTGAAAATCTATGTACCTAATCATGCATCACAAGTGATCACTATATCATTTGAATTCATATATGAAAATGAAATACTTGCCTTGATTCCAGTTACAATTATAATACGAAGTCGGCATATTATAGTATTATAATTCGGGATACTTTTCCATGAAAATGGGTAGCATCAGTGGCGGATTTACAGATTTGCCGCCCGTAGGCTATTCAATTTTTGCCGCCTCTAAATTTTGATATCGTCCACAACAGTGGCGTATCCAGAGATTGAGTTTGGGGGGGGGTAGTGGCAAGTTTTAGGGAGTTGACCTGAACTATTTATAAGATGATCAGCCTAAGCGAAAGCGGGGAAGGGAGGGGTGTTGATTGATCTTAGCTCATCCATAATTCAACATTTTTATTCTACATCAAAAAAATATAAAATAATTGCTAGGACCCAATGAAAACCCAAGAAATGGGCTATTCAAAATTTAAAGGAAAAATATCAGACAGGTGAAAAAGAGTAAGTATATGAATTGGATGTTAGTTGGTTATTGACTCTTACTACTTAACTCACCTGTGAACTAAACAATATCAAATATTTGATGGAATCCGTCGTTACTACGTGATAATTTAACATAATGAACAAAAACAAAACTAGAATTTACTACGTTTATTATCACAAAAATACTTTGAAAAGTATAACACTGCGATTGCAATTTCGGTCACTAGACCATCATCGGACAGATTGAGTTAAGAACTGAATACATAATTATAGATTTGCGCTTACATCTGCAATCGTAGTGTTATATTTACCCCGAGGCGAAGCTAAGGGGTTATAGTCTCACGAGAAAAAGTTAGTAGCTGGTCCGATTTTAAAAATTCTGACGGATATCGATAAAACACATATAATTTCATAAGAAAAGTGATTCAAAAAAATTTTCCCCGCGAAGAATAACAAAAATATAGCGTTTTTTAGATTTTTTCGTCCATAGACATGTGGTGCTATCTATAAATCTTAAACCTAAATCGATTTTCACAATAATGGAATAAAATGATAGCATTCAATGGGTAGTTTTCTAATTTATATAATACATTCAAAAAATAATGACGTGGCGCACCTAGAAATAAAAAAAATTAGTAAAAATTATGAATTTCACTCAAATTTTTGTTTATATCTCAAATACTATACATTTCCCGATATAGTCACCATGAGGAAAAATGATCTGCGATAAATTATCTTTAAAATGAGCTCAAACTTATTTCTCTAAGAATTAACTGAAATTTTCAAATTTTCCATAGGAAATGATATAGCAGGCATTACGACATGCACATGCGCCGAGGGGTTTTATCATTCCTAGTACTACACAGTAGGGTGTCCGGATTTTTTTCGAAGTATTTTTGTGATAATAAACATAGTAAATTCAAGTTTTGTTTTTGTTCATTAACAATATCACTTCACTATAAATTATAAAATCTTTCTTCACTTAATAATCTCTCAGAAATCAGCAATTTTAAGTCTCAACTATGAACTGGAAGAAATGGGCATCAGGTCAGATATAACGTACGTACGTTACTTAAGGTTTTACCAGATGTAGGGAATTCACATAGAACATAGAACTCGAGGGATGTTAATCTAAATTCAGTGGATTTTATTTCTGCAGATAAAAAATCGTCATCGGGCGGAATTCTTTCCATAATCGTGAGTATGTATAACAAATGTTCTGACTTTGTATAATTTTCATAATTTGTATCGAAGAATTTGGACCAAACGATGCGGCAACCCGCACCCCTGCTCTTGAATGAGTGAAGCCGAGGCATCGCGCCAATTTACTTAAATTTACTTATGCAACCACACAAACTTTCGCATGCGATTCATAGATCTAGGTATGATCTATCTAGGATCTATCTATTCTGATAAATTTCGTTTGCTTATTTATTTCTTTTATATGCTACGTGGAATATCAAATAATATGAAAAAACTTTTTTCATTAGTTTTTGGATAATGTTTGATATATTTTATATTTTCAATTTCATTCGAAGATTTAGTGTTGCAAATTCTCTTCTGGGGGGGGGGGTAATTACCCCCAGTACCCCCACCGTAAATACGCCCCTGGTCCACAATCATATCAATTTTCTATCAATAAAATTCCAACTTTACGATTTGTGTGTTGTCGTTGTGAAATAATTCGTGTACGACATGAGCGCTTAAGGCATGCTCATTTGGATTTTCCAAACTTTTTCTTACTATAAATAAAATAATTAACTGATGAAATTTATCAATTTTCTAATCAGCATATTGTCTAACTTCATATTTTGTGGAGGAAATTTTTTTATTGTCAGTCGTTCAAATATCAGTTATTCGATTAATTTAAACCAAAAGACTATATCTCTATAAGATATTGAACTAGTTTTTTATTTAATAAAAATTAGTCAATTTCAGTCAGTATTTTTTACGCATAAAGAAATTACTTTGTGAAATTGAATTTGGCAATTTACAAACTTGCTGCAGCAGTCATGATTAGACCATCGATATTACCTAGGTATATCAAGATTGAGTTTCGTAAGATCTCATAATTATTAGGTACACGGAGAAAACATTATAGTAGTTATCAGTGAAGAAAATATGTAAAAATAACTAAATTTCGACTAAAATATTGAATCGCTATTGCGATATTCTAAAAATTCATGATCATTAATGTATAATTAATAAAGCGTTCAGCAATTATTCATGTAGAGATGTTGAAATATTCATTATTTAGCACTGTATATAGGACTATATTTCTATTTTTGTTAAATATTTCAATTTCTCTCCAATTTTCGAAATTTGTATTTTGTGTGTATAATAATTTTTTTTTTAATTTGTAAATCGAAATAAAAAATTATTTATGAACTAAATTTGCCGCCCCTTAAAATTTGCCGCCCTAGGCTCCAGCCTACTCAGCCTGCTGGGAAATCCACCACTGGGTAGCATAATCATATTAATTTTCTTGACAATTATATGTTATACATACACAGAATGTCATCAAAGAAATAAATTTTGGATTTTTTAGTCAGTCCCTTAACTAGTCCTTACATCACTTTGCAAGAAGATTGAGACAAACTGTTGTGCATTTCATCAAAATATTTAATTTCTAGTCCAATTTAGCCTATTCTACCATTTTAGATTAATTTGCGACAAAATTAGTACCTATATACGAATATTACATCAATATGCATGAACTTCAATTTAAAGTGCACATTATTGAAATATTACTTACCTAATTGCACATACCCTTATATACTTATTACATTAATTCCTTAAAGAATTGAGTTCAATTGAGTGTACTTTATTAAATTATTACCTAGCTGCACCTAACATTATCTTGCCAAAAGAATTCAATTTAATTAAGCTTACTTTATTGAATTATTACCTAACCGCATCTAACGTTATCAACTCATTATATGAATTCCCAAAAGTATTTAATTAAATTAAGTTTACTAAAAAACTGAGTTTAATGAATTGTACTTTATTAAATTATTACCTTACTGCACCTAACATTATCTACCCATTACATTTATTGCCAAAAAATTTAATTTAATTAACATTATCGTGCGCGACACTCATGTGAAAGTTCAATTTTGAAAGTGTATGATAGGTGGGTTAGAGAAATCGATAAAGGTAAAAATATTAGTGGTTTTTCTAGACTTTCAAAGAGCATTTGAGACTATAGATAGAACTTTTTTGATAAAAAAATTACGTAAAATGGGACTGTCGGGAAATGTCATAAAATGGTTTAGTTCCTATTTAAAAAATAGATCTCAAAAAGTTAAATTTAATAATTCGATATCGACATCTAGAATTAATGAATATGGAGTTCCACAAGGAACGGTGTTAGGCCGTCTATTGTTTATTTTGTATGTAAATGACATTGTTAAATATTTAAGAAATTCTGAGATCTCAATGTTTGCCGATGACACAATTCTTTATGTAACGGGCGAGGATATTAAATTTATGTCACAATCACTGCAAATTGACTTAGATAAGTTATATATATGGTTATGCGACAACAACATGAAAATTAATGTTAAAAAATCAAAATTTATGATTGTTGGCAGTGAATACAAGATAAAAAATTTAAGTGAAACTGACCTAAAAGTAAAAATTGATGCTGAAGTAATTGATAGAATAGATAAAATGAAGTATCTTGGCATAATAATTGACGAAAACTTAAATTTAAAAGCGCAAGCAGAGTACATTGCAAATAAGATGTCAAAAAAAATTATCCTTTTATACAGATTAAGAAGTAAAATTGATATGAACACAACCTTATTATTGTTTAAGACATTGACACTACCTCACATTGATTATTGTTCGTCACTTTTATTCAATCTACAAAAAAATTGTATTGATAGATTGCAGAAAATACAAACTCGGGGTATGAGAGTAGTACTAAAATGTAACAAAAGTACACCTATTAAAAATATGTTGTCAGCATTACAATTAATGAGTGTAAATCAGAGAATAACTTATCGAACATTAGATTATATATATATAGGATCAAACAAAGAATGTTACCTAATTATCTAAGAGAAAATTTGCAGTTTGTTAGTGAATACCATGATTATCAGACCAGACATCGAAACGACTTTCAAATAGATACCTATAGGACACATAGTATGTATAAATCCACGATGAGTAGGGGGCTTGTATTATACAATAAACTGCCCATAAATATAAAGTACTGTCAGAGCTACCGAGATTTCAAGAGATACTTGATGGAGTATACTTTTGAAAACTATTTGTAATAAATTAAATGTAAACTGTTAGTTGATAATAGCTTTGTGCTAAATAATTATTATAATTATACCCATTTCATTCTATTCCCAAAAGAGTTAAATTTAATTAAGTGTAGTTTATTGAATTATTACCTAACTGCATCTAACATTATCAACTCATCATGTTAATTCCCAAAATTATTCAATTTAATTAACTTACTTTAGTAGGAAAATTACTAACTTCACTTAAACTCACCTACTCCATACATTAATTAACAAAAAAACTCAATTTAATTAAGTGTACATTACATTGAATTATTACCTAATCTGAATTTACCTACTCTTAATATCAATTTACAAGGAGATTTAACCTAAAGCTGTGCACTTTATTAAAATATTACCTAAATTTACGAAGGAATTAAATGTTTTTTTGTATTATGTGCACATTATTGGAGTAACATACTCAAACTTTCCAGTACATCAATTAGCAGGAAAACTCAACCGAATTTTACGAGGTTGATCCAAATATTACACATTTGATATTTGAAACATTCACAAATGGAAAATACGGAATATAGCTAAGAAATATCACCTCTATTTGAATTTTTGTTCTATATTTTGATAAATGAAATTTATGATTTACACTTTATCTTTCTAGCGACTTCCAGGATTAGACTGATTAATTTGAATCAATCTTTCAGATTCTGGTAATGATAGAATTATACATTTGAAATTTTCAATGAATGTATGAACAAAATTGATTTTTCCATGTTAATATGGCCTCATATTTTTGGGAACATAGGATAATGTGAATGGGCGGATTTTCCAAATGGCAAAAGATGTGAAAATTAATTAACATGTTAATTACAAGATAATCGAAATTCAGGCTTCTCAGCCTTAATGGGTGTATCCATGTAACTAAAAAGAAACGGTTTTTGAAAGATTTTTGCACCCCTTAACTCCCTCCAAATGGACTTTCATGGTTGAAGATATGAAAGTGCTTTTTGGCATTATCTAATTTTTTCTCTAACCGCTGCCTTTTAAATGTGGACATTTCTTGTTGTTTTTTTCCTGGTTTTCTAGGCTTTTAAAACCTTCACAGCTTTTGAATGTTGAGGTGGAGTGTTGAAATTTGGTACGTGGATTGAATTTATGTTATATTTTATTCATTTTATTTATTTAGATAAATCTACAAATCATCATTTGTGATGTTAACATAGATGATATTTTTGTAAGGTACAAAATAATTTAAAATATTAGATGTGTGAGTTAAAGTATGACGGTGAGTTGATACAGGTTACTGCGCTGATGATCTATCCATAATATGTTCCCTAAGCTTTTTGGTAAATTTTTTTATATCTTTTTCTTCTTTTATTTGGGTAGGTAGTTCATTGAAGGAGGTGGTAGCCGGGTAGATGGGGGAGTGTAATGTTTTGTTAGTTCTTATCTTCTTTGGTTCGTAGTTTAGGTTGTATCTCGTATAGTGATCATGTACTTCTACCCTTTTTTTGAGCGAAATATTCACTTTTAGTAGTTTGTTTTTTATTTTATATATCAATTTTGAGTACCCGATTTTTTTTCATTTGTTTAATTCATTATAAGTATTCTTTAGGAATTCAACACTTTTCCTAAAACGCCCCGATTTTAATTTACAGATTTTATGGTTTTTCGTCGATTTCATAATTTTTCTCAACTCTACATCCCCTACACATTGAGGTTAAAAATTTGTATGTAAAAAATAACGAAAATGATTGTGACTAAGCTGTGATGCACACGTTTTTTTTCGTTTGTGCATAAAAAGTACCTACTAATTAGGACATTTTTTCAAATTTCATTTCATTGTGTAGGTATTTGTTTCGCGAAAATAAAATTACCAAGTTTCAATGTAGCATTTCTTTCACTACATACTTGGAACATATTGCAGAATATTGTTGGCACAGGGATGTCAGGGATGGTAATTTGTCCAAGATGACGAAACGTTTCAAAAGATACTATAAGCCCGTAACAAAGAGAACATTGCTTGCGGGTCATAGGTCGAAGATGCGGAACCGGAACATGACACTGGTAACATAAGCGGTAACAATAGGTATCGCCGAAAATCAGAACAAGTTTAAAATCTCCGTTTTCGGTGTGGCGTGGTACAATTGCATTGTTTACTCGGAACTTTCGGCCAGGTCCGGACCGTAGAATTTAAATTTCTTTGCTATATTCTCATGAGAAGCATATAGGTCCACGAATGGTGCCCAACGATGGAATAATTCAGTTAACTATTAATATAAAATCAGTTGAATTAATTCCAGGGAATATAGAACCATTATATCATCATACTCGGAAACAACATTTACCTATTTACGACAAATAAGAACAAATATTTTAAATAAAACTTCACAATTTTCGATTTTCACTATATATATATATATATATATATATATATATATATATATATATATATATATATATATATATATATATATATATATTAATCTTCTATCCAAAGAAGCCACCGTGTGGTAAAACGCCGCGCCGAGTCAAATATAATAACCGTTAAAATCAAACATGTGTTTTTGTAATAATTTATATATTAATATAGTGAAAATCGAACAAATTTTGGGCATAACTCAACTTACCATCAATGATTTATTCTGTATAATAAGCTACCTGAGTTCTCAAAAATAAAAACAGAAATAAAGAGGCACATTTTAGACTCGTAAAATCTTGTTTAATTGTTTGTGTAATGGATAATCGGTTTCTTGATTTCTTTTAAGCATCAGTATTTGTGATGTTATGTTGATGATATTTACTTACTTAATGATGTTAATAAAATGGTGTCATAAATGAAGTATTTCTAAGTTAATCTGGGTGTAGATTTGAGGTTGGGAGTTTTTTTTAATGTGATATTTGACCGAGCCAAAGATTATAATAGTTAATCAATTGTTAGAGTAAGCTGACTCCTAATTGAAGATCACTTTGTATTTTCTTGAAGTGAATAAAGCTATATAATAAAAAGTGATATTATACAAAAAAATTAATGAAAGACATATATATATATATATATATATATATATATATATATATATATTTGTCTTTTTCAGCAATAATAGGCCTTTTAAATTTGAAAACCGACTTTATTGAACTGTTAACGTTTCGTCTCTAAATTCGTGACTTTATCGAAACTTTTTGAAAATTTAAAAACTTTGAGGAAGTTACGAATTTCGTGACGAAACATTAACAGTTCAATAAAGTCGGTTTTTAAACTCAAATGGCTTGTTCTTGTTAAAAGAGAAATAAGTAACAATACAACACAGGCAATAATGAACTAGTGTTGTCCTAACGGTCGTCGTCGGTTGGAATTTCATCCTAAAGTTTCGCCATCAAGTGGCGAGCTTCTTCAGAGGTTGTTCCATTTCTGATTCTGGATGTAGACTGACTACATCCGGCTAAGAGACATCAAAAGGAGCAGAGGCTGACCACAAAGAAGATAGCTAGATGATATTAAGTTAACCGTTGGTAGAAACTGGTACCTACCACGAAGCCCAAAATCACTAAACTTGGAAGATGTAGGTACGGAAAGGCCTATGTCCATGAGTGGATAAGAGAAGGCTGATAATGAAGAGGAAGATGAAGAAAATTGCGCGGAAAATTAGAATAAAAATGAATCCTTATTTCCCTTGGTCCCGCCATCACGCTTGAACGGCTGGACCGATTTCACTAATTCTTTTTTGTTGTGGTTTTTTTTGTCAGAAGAAGGTTTTTATGAAAAAATTAAGAAAATTGCGCGGGAAATTAGAAAATCTCTATATATAAACATGAATCAACGGCTGAACCGATTTCACTAATTCTTTCTTTGTTGTGTTTTTTATTGTCAGAAGAAAAAAAAACTTAGAAAATTGCGCGGGAAATTAGAAAATTTGAGAATAATTAAAATCAATATGAAATTATTTCTAAAATTCTTTTTTTGTTGTGTTTTTATTGTCAGAAGAAGGTTCTTATGAAAGAAAAAATTAAGAAAATTGCGCGGGAAATTAGAAAATTTGAGAATACTTAACCACCATATAAAATTATTTCTAATCTATGTCATGTATATTTTGTCATGACTTAGAATAGAAAAATTCATATTACTCTCAATTGTTTACCCTTCTACGATCAACCCATATTTTTGCATCTTTTCATTTTTTAAAATTTTATCCACAGATCCGCAATAGGGCTGCAAGATGGTAATCGAAAATAACAATAGTCGGTTTGAGAATAGGTCGTAATATATTTTTCATACTCCCAGTGATTAACATTTTTGCCGGGTCAGATAGATAGATAGTAAGATAAATAGATAGATAGAAAGATAGATAACTAGATAGACAGATAGATAGATAGATAGATAGATAAATAGGTAGATATACATCGGCAGATAGATAGAAAGATAGATAAAAATAATTTATATGGCAGAACGTTTGCCCGGTCAGATAAATTGATAGACAGATAGATAGATAGATAGATAGATAGATAGATAGATAGATAGATAGATAGATAGATAGATAGATAGATAGATAGATAGATAGATAGATAGATAGATAGATAGATAGATAGATAGATAGATAGATAGATAGATAGATAGATAGATAGATAGATAGATAGATAGATAGATAGATAGATAGATAGATAGATAGATAGATAGATAGATAGATAGATAGATAGATAGATAGATAGATAGATAGATAGATAGATAGATAGATAGATAGATAGATAGATAGATAGATAGATAGATAGATAGATAGATAGATAGATAGATAGATAGATAGATAGATAGATAGATAGATAGATAGATAGATAGATAGATAGATAGATAGATAGATAGATAGATAGATAGATAGATAGATAGATAGATAGATAGATAGATAGATAGATAGATAGATAGATAGATAGATAGATAGATAGATAGATAGATAGATAGATAGATAGATAGATAGATAGATAGATAGATAGATAGATAGATAGATAGATAGATAGATAGATAGATAGATAGATAGATAGATAGATAGATAGATAGATAGATAGATAGATAGATAGATAGATAGATAGATAGATAGATAGATAGATAGATAGATAGATAGATAGATAGATAGATAGATAGATAGATAGATAGATAGATAGATAGATAGATAGATAGATAGATAGATAGATAGATAGATAGATAGATAGATAGATAGATAGATAGATAGATAGATAGATAGATAGATAGATAGATAGATAGATAGATAGATAGATAGATAGATAGATAGATAGATAGATAGATAGATAGATAGATAGATAGATAGATAGATAGATAGATAGATAGATAGATAGATAGATAGATAGATAGATAGATAGATAGATAGATAGATAGTTAGGTAGATAGATAGATAGATAGATAGATAGATAGATAGATAGATAGATAGATAGATAGATAGATAGATAGATAGATAGATAGATAGATAGATAGATAGATAGATAGAAGATAGATAGATAGATAGATAGATAGATAGATAGATTAGATAGATAGATAGATAGATAGATAGATAGATAAGATAGATAGATAGATAGATAGATAGATAGATAGATGGATAGATAAATAGATAGACAGATAGGTAGAGAGATAGATAGGTAGATTGATAGAGAGATAGATAGATTGTGAGTTAGATAGATGGAGAGATAGAAAGATAGATAGAGAGATGGATTGATAGATAGATAGATAGATAGATAGATAGATAGATAGATAGATAGATAGATAGATAGATAGATAGATAGATAGATAGATAGATAGATAGATAGATAGATAGATAGATAGATAGATAGATAGATAGATAGATAGATAGATAGATAGATAGATAGATAGATAGATAGATAGATAGATAGATAGATAGATAGATAGATAGATAGATAGATAGATAGATAGATAGATATAGATAGATAGATAGATAGATAGATAGATAGATAGATAGATAGATAGATAGATAGATAGATAGATAGATAGATAGATAGATAGATAGATAGATAGATAGATAGATAGATAGATAGATAGATAGATAGATAGATAGATAGATAGATAGATAGATAGATAGATAGATAGATAGATAGATAGATAGATAGATAGATAGATAGATAGATAGATAGATAGATAGATAGATAGATAGATAGATAGATAGATAGATAGATAGATAGATAGATAGATAGATAGATAGATAGATAGATAGATAGATAGATAGATAGATAGATAGATAGATAGATAGATAGATAGATAGATAGATAGATAGATAGATAGATAGATAGATAGATAGATAGATAGATAGATAGATAGATAGATAGATAGATAGATAGATAGATAGATAGATAGATAGATAGATAGATAGATAGATAGATAGATAGATAGATAGATAGATAGATAGATAGATAGATAGATAGATAGATAGATAGATAGATAGATAGATAGATAGATAGATAGATAGATAGATAGATAGATAGATAGATAGATAGATAGATAGATAGATAGAAAGATAGATAACTATCTAGATAGATAGATATATAGTTAGATAGGTAGATATACATCGGCAGATAGATGAATAGATAAAAATAATTTATATGGCAGAACAACGTTTGCCGGGTCAGCTAGTATATATATATATATATATATATATATATATATATATATATATATATATATATATATATATATATATATATATATATATATATATATATATATATATATATATATATATATATATATATATATATATATATATATATATATTTCCCCGATACATATTAGCATCTCGAGCGGCTCCCATAGAACTGAATGATCTGCAATTTGGTATCTGGGATTGTTTTCGATGTAGATCTAAACTATCAAAATTTGGATGAATTTTTTCCAACACCGCTATTTTAACATAGATATTTCTTGTTTTTTCGTGGTTTTTGAAATCTGGTTAATTGATAAATATCTGATTTATCTCTTCTGCATAATAGAACTCATTGTCTGTTGAAAACATTTATTAATAGATGCTGATTAACTTCAATGATTACCACGAAATTATTGCCTCATTCGTTCAAAAGTCCTATTATGGTATACTTAATAAATAATAATAAATAATAATTCATAACTCATCTATTGTTGTTCTTCAAATATTTGGTTCTTAATTGTCTATATAAATTAAACGATACAAATAACTGAGACCAATACGAGACATAACTGATGAATTTAATATCCATATACTTATATATCGATTGAAAACGTTTTCGTTGGCTTCAACTGTAATTATTACACCCAGCAACAGAACGAGGCAGTATCAGATTCAAAATGGATTATAATAGAGGTTGATTAAATCTGATACGCACGGGAGTCTTTGTCAACATTTTCTAACGTTTATAAACGTCCTAACACGCAAAATAACAATGGAAGTGGAAGTTACGTACCAATGAAAGTTAGAATCATCTTTAACCGTTGCCGAAAAAAATGGGGCAGGACCGGCTCTGCTGTTCGATGTACAGGCTGTAGCGTGAGTATAAAATTTCTGAGAAAACGCAATTTAATTATGAACTGGCGAAAAAGCTAACAGCAATTTTTAGTATTAACAACTAGGTTGTTAATAATTTCAATTAGGTATATTTTTTATTTGAGTAAAATACTTAAATTTAATTTATTCAATATTTTTTCCACTATTCATGCTGTGTTCATTTCTAATATATTATGGTTTGTTCTCGTTTAAACAAGTTACTCCCATTTTATGAATCCAACCTATTTATGTTTTTTTAGTACCATCCAATTTGAATTATGTTAAAATTTTGAACCAATAAAACAAGAGATTCGAAGAATTTTTTGTTGAAACTACGACAGGAATAAATAAATATCATTGGGATAAATATTTATATTCATACAATTATACCTTCCACAAACAATATATCAAAGCGTCAGTTATATCTTATGATCAAACTTGAAAGAAATAAATGGAAAAATCTAAAGATATAAATTAAAAATACACAAAAAGTACCAGAATATGGATTTCCCAAATAAAACTTTTCATTCAAGTATTTCCTTCCATATGAATTTTTGAAGGAAATTCCAAATGGAAATCGATTTATAATTTGAGGGGGACATCGATTTATATAATTTGTTCTGTAAAATCAAGGTATCAACTTAGAAATTTAAAATGGCATTAAACGAATTAAACATTGACTAATTTTTGGATTTTTTCGAAAACTTCATATTAAACGAAATGAATGTTTTATCTGGGACCCCTGTATGTAAAAATATTCCTCACACTATGAAGACAGAAACTATTTTTAGCATTGTGATAAAATTAAGCATTGAACCTTTAGCTTTTATATTATATAGGTATTATAATAAACTTTTTATTATGATATAAAATAAAGGACGAAAGGTATCGTGAACACTCAGTTGGAACGAATTTTTTCTGGTATATATTATGTATAAAAAGCAGACACAGTGAGATAATTTATTCATTTATTTAAAAATTATCAGGGCTATTGGCATAGGTACAGTATTAGATTTAACTATGTAAGGTGGGAAAGTTGTGTGTATGGTAAAAAATGATAAAACACTGAGATAAATTGACATCCTTTGTGTGTAATAAAAAAAAACATTTGAAAGTAATTAAATGAAAAAATTAATAAATGGTCATAAAATTTTAATAATTTTAATTAATATATATTTGTTGAAAGATATGAAAATAAACATTTTTTTAAAATGATTATAAAAAAATGAACTCCTCCGATCTACGTAAAAGTGGCAGCAGCTGGAGAACTTTACCCAAATTTTGATAGTTTCTTTCTGCCCCGAAAGCAACCCCAGATACCAAATTCTAGCACTTTTGGTTCAATGGGAGCAACTGGGGATATCAATATGTACCGGGAAAAATATAGAAATGAAAACACAAATATCTACGTAAAAATGGCAGCAGCTGGAGAAATTTATCCAAATAATGGTTTGATAGTTTCTTTCTGTCCCGAAAACCAATTCAAAATTCGAAATTTCAGCTCATTTGGTTCGATGGGAGTCGCTGGAGATGCCAATATGTACCAGAAAAAATATATAAAAATGAAAACACAAAAATCTACTTAAAAATGGCAGCGGTTGGAGAAATTTACAATCCCAGATACCAAATTTCACCTCAATATTCATTAAACAGTACCTTCCTCTTAAAACAACAATATATCAAAGCGTCAGTTATATCTTATGATCACACTTGAAAGAAATAAATGGAAAAATCTAAACATATAAATTAAAAAGACACAAAAAGTACCAGAATATGGATTTCCCAAATATAACTTTCCATTCAAGTATTTCCTTCAATATGAATTTTTGAAGAAAATTCCAAATGGAAATCGATTTATAATTTGAGGGGGACATCGATTTATATAATTTGTTCTGTAAAATCAAGGTATCAACTTAAAAATTTAAAATGGCATTAAACGAATTAAACATTGACTAATTTTTGGATTTTTTAAAAACTTCATATTGAACGAAATGAATGTTTTATCTGGGACCCCTGTATGTAAAAATATTCCTCACACTATGAAGACAGAAACTATTTTTAGCATTGTGACAAAATTAAGCATTGAACCTTTTGCTTTTATATTATATAGGTATTATAATAAACTTTTTATAATAATATAAAGGACGAAAGGTATCGTGAACACCCAGTTGGAACGAATTTTTTTTTGGTATTTATTATGTATAAAAAGCAGACACAGTGAGATGATTTATTCATTTATTTAAAAATTATCGTGCGTCATCTACTGGATTATCGATGAAATTCGAAATCCTTTAATTACTTTAAAAACTATTGGACACCAGTGATACTGATCATACGAATACACATATTTTAATTCAATTGAATTTGACTCTTATATAATTCCTTCTAAAGATTTAACTATTGGCACAGGTACAGTATTAGATCTAACTATATAGGCTGGGAAAGTTGTGTGTATTTTAAAAATGATAAAACACTGAGATAAGTTGACATCCTTTCTGAGTAATAAAATGGAAAAACGTTTGGAAGTAATTACAGTGAAAGCTCTCCTTGCGGACAGCTCCAATAAGCGGACATCTCTCATAACCGGACAAATTTCCTGGAACGAAATTTCGGCGTATCATTTTCAATGTCAGGTGCTCTCCAATAAGTGGACGCTCTCATAAACGGACACGGACACTAGATTCTTCCCGCATGTGACTGAAAATCTCCCATAAGCGGACGCGAAGCTCTCATACGCGGACGAATCTTTGTGTACGCTCATTAGCTACACTGCACTGGATTAAATTCGGTAATTCCCCGTTTTGTATTGGGTGATTCCCCTTTATACACGTTTTGTTCGCTAGCATTCAGACTTTATCATTTGTCTTCAGTTAAGCTATCGTGTTAATTAATAGTAGAGTTAATTGGTGAATGCCAACGTAAAATGGCACCGAAGAAAAGAATGATTTCTTTAAAGGAAAAGATGGAGGTTGTTAATGTTTTAGAAAAAGAAAGACTTTCAGTTCGCACTTTGGCAAAGAGGTTTAACATTGGGAAAACGCAAGCAGCTGAAATAGCGAAAAATAAGGAAGATATCAGAAGAAAATGGCAATCTGGTAATATTAACTTGAATAAGGAAGGTTTTAATATACTTAGACAAAAGATATTTTGAGTGGTTTGTGAGAGCTCGAAGTCAGAACATTCCTATATCTGGGCCGTTAGTGAATGAGGAGGCTAAAGAAATAGCGACAAACTTGGGTTACAACAATTTCAGTGCGTCCGACGGGTGGCTTCAAAAGTGGCGCAAGAGACATAATATCAGTTTTAAATGCATATCTGCAGAGGCTGCTGCAGTAATTCAAGTTGATGTGGCACAATTTTTGGAGAAACTTCCGTCTATGTTGCTTGGCTACAAACCGGAGGATGTGTACAACGCAGATGAAAGCGGACTTTTTTTCCGCGCATTACCGGATAAAACTCTGTCGCTCAAAGGAGAAAAATGTGTGGGTGGAAAGTTGTCTAAAGACAGACTAACCATTTTATTCTGTGCAAGTATGGCCGGGGATAAACAAGATTTGTTAGCTATCGGAAAATCGGCTCGCCCTCGTGCTTTAAAAAACGTTGCTATTAAGGATCTACCGGCGACATGGAAATCAAACAAAAAAGCATGGATGACTCGAGATATTATGTCTGAATGGTTACTCCAATTTGACCGGAAAATGGGGATCCAAAAAAGGCAAGTGCTTTTATTTTTAGACAATGCTCTCACCCTCGTGATCTAAACCTAAAAAATGTTAAAATTGTATTTTTACCGCCAAACACAACTTCAGTTTGTCAGCCTTTGGATCAAGGTATCAATGTCTTAGAGGCTTTGTACTTCATAAAAACAGCATGGAGTAAGGTAAATTCCTCGACTATTAAGAACTGTTTCGGCAAAGCTGGATTCAAGAAAAGTGAAAGTAATTTACAAATTGATTGCGATCCGGAAGAAGATCTGCCATTATCGACAGTTGCTGAGTTATTGCGACATGCCAAGCATTTAGGAGCAACAGATCCCCAAAATGCAGAAGATTTCATTACCGAAGACAATAATATAACAACAGAAGAAATAAGTGCGGATGACTTTTCGAATATGGATTTAGAAGACGGCGATCTACTTGAAGAAGGTAGTCCAAACCAGTCAGAAGAAGAAGTAGAAATCTCAACGGCATCATTCGGTTCAAAATCGATAAATTCATATGGTGAAGATCTAAATCATATTTCTATGTTGAAAGCATTTGCTAGAGATGATTTAATTGCATTTCAACACATAAAAAATTTAGAAAGCTATTTTGAAAATTGTCTTCTTCAGCAAAATATGGCGCGATTAGGCCAAACAAGCATTTTAAATTTTTTTCAAAAACCCAAGGAATTGTAATGTTTATTTTAGAAATGTGCATGCTACGTGTGTGTATTTTTATTCATGAGCATGTTTAACTTCTTAACGATCTTTGGGTATTTTTATTTATATTTAAAAATGCGTTAATATGTATGTATGTATTAACTTTCAGGTACAATAAATACATTAAGACATAGCAAAATACATATATGTTTCTTTTCCTCCATATCATTATAATAAATGTAAATCATATGGTACATATGTTTATGGATGGTACCATCTATATTTGCTATAAAGGCCGCCATATCCTTTAAACGGACACTTCCCATAAGCGGACAAAAATCGCGGAACCGTGAGTGTCCGTTTATGGGAGCTTACACTGTAAATGAAAAAATGAATAAATAAAGGATGGTTTTAAAATTTTAATTAATATATATTTTTTGGAAGATATGAAAATAAACATTTTTTAAAAATTATTATATAAAAATGAACTTTTTCATTCTACGTAAAAGTGGCAGCAGCTGGAGAACTTCACCCAAATTTTGATAGTTTCTTTCTGCCCCGAAGGCAACCCCAGATACCAAATTGTAGCACATTTACTTCAATGGGAGCAACTGGGGATATAAATATGTACCAGGAAAAATATAAAAATGAAAACCCAAATATCTACGTGAAAATGGCAACAGCTGCAGAAATTTTCCCAAATGATAGTTTGATAGTTTCTTTCTGTCCCGAAAACAATCCGAGATACCTACCAAATTTCAGCTCATTTGGTTCGATGGGAGTCGCTGGAGATGCCAATTTGTACCAAAAAAAAATGTAACAATGAAAACACAAAAATCTACGTAAAAATGACAGCGGTTGGAGAAATTTACAATCCTAGAATTCCCATATACCAAATTTCAGCTCAATAGTTTGCAATAGTCTATAATAGTATTATTTTCGATTAAAATACGTCTTAAAATATATTTCCGGGTAAATTATTACGGGCTTAGTTTCAGATCATTATTCAGTGTTGATAATCAGGGTACAGCTATATTAATCGATCAAAAATACAGAGGCTTTACATTTTCGGATTGTACAAAGTTATTAATGATGATCGTGTGGCTTTGGTTAATATTTGAGTGGTCCATCACAACATGATAAAACGGAATAACACCATATGAATGGGCGAAGTTTGAAAAATCGATTTACTACAAAAGATATTCAAAAAGTGCGACACAGAAAAAACCAGTTTTTATTTTCAGGGGTTCTGTTCAACAAGCAGCGTTTAAATGTAACTCACCATCGACAATAAGTTCAAATTTATTGCCTATAAAATTACCATAAAGTGGATAATTTTACTGTGAAATTATGGAGAATCTTCATGAATTTATATTGGGCGGCAATTCTTCAGTAAATTGAACATACTTGAATTGATGGGGACTCTATATACGACTATCGGATAAAAATTTCAATTCATAAAAGTGAATTATGTTTATTGTTGAGAAACAGAAGTGGATTATGATAACAAAAAATTCTAAAAAACCTCGACCTCTAAATAAAAGCTTACTTTAACATACACGAAATTGATCATTAATGGCCCATTTTAATGTACAGACTGTCCCATTTTCGATGTCCTTATGGGGTAACTCGCTTATTTTTAAAGATAGAGATTTGCGGTTTTCGCGAACGTTGGCTACTTTTTTGTGAATCTCACGATACCGTAAACAAAATTTTCATAGATTGCTTCGTTTTTGAGATACAGGGCGAAGTTGAAAATATTGCATTTTGGTCCCCTTCCTGTATCACAGCTGTCTTTTAACTTATAGAAAAAGTAAAAACTGTTTTTTATACACTGTTTTACGTAGAATCCAGTGACGTAGTCAGATTTTTGAAATGAGCTGTGATTGTTTAGATATAACCCAATGTTATAATGTTTTAAATGGAACACTCTGTATATTTTTCCATATTCAAAACATAAATGTTTTGCGCTTTTCAAAAATATATAATACTTATATAAAATTTTAAGTATTAGCTCTGTATTTAGATAATTTTCTTTTTTTTTATGTCAAGTCAAGACAAATATCACTTTGATAGATCGTTCGACGCAGTAAACAAATATATCACTTCCATTTATATAGGTAAGAATGAAAAGTTTTCATTGAAAAATATTGTTTAATATACGTTATTAAACAATTTGACAAAACAAAAAATTTAAACTGATGAAACACTATTAATCAACTATATACGCTCTGGATATAATTAGTAGGTGGCTATGAAAAAAAAGCAAGTGCAGAATATTTATAGTTCCTGTCAAATTGTACAAATTTTTCTTACAATGGCGAATGATAATCCAGTATATCAAAACTACGAAAAATTAGATATGGTTGGGATATATTACCAAGTTGGTTTAAATTCAAATCAAGCGATGGACCTCTATTTTGAAAGTTATTTACTATTACTCAGTTACTGGGTGTCAGTTAGATAATAAGATAGAAATTTAAAGTTTCCTTTTTCGGATCTTTTGAAAAGCCTAGGCCAGAAAGTTATAGAAAAGAAATTGCCGACAATGATGAAATTAGTGTCCTCGCAAAGGTAGAAGAGATCAAAAATACTTGCAGAGAAATTGAGTTCGGTTGGCATTCCAAGGGTTTCGAAGATATTAAAAAAAAAAAAATATATATATATATATATATATATATATATATATATATATATATATATATATAATATATATATATATATATATATATATATATATATATATATATAAACTATATATATCTATATATATTTATATAATATATATATATATATATATATATTATATATATATATATATATATATATATATATATATATATATATATATATACCCCCTACATATCCCAAGCTATACATCATCTGCACCCAAGTGAAACTGAGAAGAGTATCGAGTTTTGTAGGTGGTATATTGTCCGATTTTGTTTCGTTTTTGGAGGAAGTTAGTCTACCGTATTTTCGACGGTAACTTGAATCATCAAAGATATTTGAAAATTTTGGATGATTTTCTTTCTGAACTACTCGACGAAATTCCGTTGGCTCAATATAAAAAATATTTAACCTAATGAAAGATTCTAAAACCAGTGTATTGATAAAAATAACCCCATTAACTGGCAACCAAGGTCCCCTGACTTATCTATATTAGATTTCTTTATATGGGGCTACATAAAAAATAAAATAAACCACACGCGGCACGAAAATCGAGATGCTCTGATGAATGCCACGAGAGAAGTTTTCGAAGTAATTTGAACAATATTTACAAAACATTTTCAACAGAAAAATAATAGAACTTTGTTTTGTAGCAGTGTTACATACAAGTTTCTATTTTTGTTATAATCATTAAATATATCTCTGTTTAGTAACTTATATTAAATAATATTTTTTTAATGACTACTTTTCATTCTTACTTATATAAATGGAAGTGATATATTTGTTTACTGCGCCGAACGATCTATCAAAGTGATATTTGTCTTGACTTGACATAAAAAAAAAGAAAATTATCTAAATACAGGGCTAATACTCAAAATTTTATATAAGTATTATATATTTTTGAAAAGCGCAAAACATTTATGTTTTGAATATAGAAAAATATACAGTGTGTTCCATTTAAAAAATTATAACATTGGGTTATATCTAAACAATTACAGCTCATTCTAAAAATCTGACTACGTAAAAAAGTGTATAAAAAACAGTTTTAACTTTTTTCCATAAGTTGAAAGACAGCTGTGATACAGGAGGGGGACCAAAATGCAATATTTTCAACTTCGCCCTGTATCTCAAAAACGAAGCAAGCTATGAAAATTTTGTTTACGGTATCGTGAGATTAACAAAAAAGTAGCCAACGTTCGCGAAAACCGCAAATCTCTATCTTTAAAAATAAGCGAGTTACCCCGTAAGGACATCGAAAATGGGACAGCCTGTACAATTTCTCCTATTTTAATGTATGATTGTCATGGGCAACCACACACAGAAGTATTCAGCACGGAATAGATGAATTATTCTGTGCCCGTACTGTTTTTTTCATTCTAAGTCATGACAAAATGAAAATGAAAATCTTGCCAAAAAAATTGAAGTTTATTATTAACAAATAAAAAATAGGGTTTGATCGTAGAGGGGTGACAATTTAGGCCTGCATGTATTTTCGAATGTTGTATCATGAAAAAAATAGAACAGAAAATTTGGTCTGAAAAATAAAAATTGAAAATTAAGGGGTGGACCACCCTTAACATTTAGGGGGATGAAAGATAAATGTTGGCCGATTCTCAGACCTACCCGATATGCACACAAAATTTCATGAGAATCGGTCGAGCCATTTCGGAGGAGTTTAACTTCCAACACCGTGACACGAGAATTTTAATAATTTTATATATTAGATATATATAAGATATATATATATATATATATATATATATATATATATATATATATATATATATATATATTGTGTGTGTGTCTGTGTGTGCGAAAAAAAAACACAGACATAGGTACACACGCCTGTGTATGTTTTTTTTTCGGTACATTTAGACATCTCCAGCCAACCAAATGTGCTGAAATTTTATTATCTGGGGTTATTTTTGAAGCAGAGTAAAACTATCAAAATTTGGTAGAATTCATTCAAAATGTTGGTATATCCAAACTTTGGTCTAGGGAGCGGCAGGGGGTACTTGAGCACAAATGTATGAAAGCGTTGGCAAAATATTCGAAATTAATTATAAAAAAATATTCGAAATTAAAACCTCTTAGTACGGTTCCCCAAGACAAAGATCAAGACAAGTCTTGGTCTTGAGAATATTTATTAAGTCTTGGTCATACTAGTCTTGAGGTTTCGCAAAGCCCTACTTTCTAGAGGATGTATAGAACAAAAGAATTTTTGCACCCCAATCTTTCTCGAAATTGAGTCTAAGAGATGAAAATTGATACACGGATTAAGTAGATATTAAAAGAGTCCTTTTTGACGGAATAAACTTATTTTTCCACCATTTTTTTGTGAAGATTTCTTGTTGATTCATTTTTGAGGATATGGGCATCTCCACAGCTTCCGCTGATAAGGCTAGAGAGTTGAAATTTGGTACGTAAATCAGTTGATGTTAGAAAAGTTCATTTGTGGGTTGTAGGTAATATTTTTCTCAAACGCCGCCATTTTAATGTAGTTATTTCATGTTTTTCCGTGGGTTTTAAGTTTATGTTAACCTTCACATCCTCTCCAAATTGTCTCAGGAAGAAAAGAGTTTATTTTTATAAAAGAATATTTTTTCATATTTTTTTAATGTGAAATAAAGCAGAAAAAAGATAGTAAAATATCACTTTATTATTATTATAATTAGTGTAAATTTCATATTCACTCTATTCGTACGATTTTAATTGATTTCTATCAACGGACTCCTCAATTTAAATGTACGAAAATATTTGATCCAAGTAGGTACTAATTTTTTGATTCAGAAGAATTTCCGTATAATTCAAGTCTGAGAAAACCAATATTAACAAGCGTGGTAAGTTTTGGAAATTTTGAAATAATGTGTAGGTACATTCTCTACATGGATTGAGCAGTTTTTCACGAAAAAAACCGAACTGTGATAACCTCACACATTTATATAAATATGTTCTATTGTATAATGATTAGATTCGGTTGTTCTTTTCAGTGTTCAATACACGTTAGTTTATAGTCGAGAGGTCAAGCTAGGAGTATAGTGTTATAGAAAAACAAACATCATTGCAGTTATCTCGTTTTGAATTATATTTTCTATTGAAAAACTTTTATGTGTGGAATGTTGGAGCGATGAACAAAATCAAAAAGCATAATTAGATTATACATTCATTTCTCAAAATGAAACATGAATATATTCTTTCTATACCTGCCTTCTTTCACAGGGACAGGAAGAGCCAGATATCCCCCAGAAAGGCCAGAACGCCGCTCATATTTACATTTAAATTAAAGAGATACTTTATCAAATAGGGGCACAGAATATATGCAGGAAATACTCCTAAGAATAGTTATGGGAAGAGGGCTGGAGAATGAAGTCAGTGTAACTTCATGGATATAATATATTTAAAAAACAAACCAATTTCTACAAGAATTAAAGTAGCCACAGAAATTTGGAAACAGATGAACATATTTTAATTCATATTTTTCTGTTTAAATGTCAATAGGTACATAAAAATGACTAAATAAATTAAATCTAAATAGAATATTATCTGTCATTATAAAAACAAATATTTCGTTTTCACAGAGTCTCTTACCAAATTTTTTAAGAGGGTAAATGGATTTAGACTATTTTATTATTTTTATATGATATTCATTAAAAGAACCTATGTAAACAAAACGAGGGACAAATTGAAATATAGAAGCTCATTTGATTGATCTTTCAAATGGATATATATATTAGATAAGTATGTGATTTTCCACCGACATTAAGAATATTTTTATGAATTCATGGACTTCATTAATACCTCTAGTTAAGGATATTAAAATAGTTAAAAAAACTTCCACCTAGATTTTTATTAAGATATAATTGAATGAGAAGAGTGGAAATAAATAAGAGATAAAATATATCGACGGGGTGAATTTTTTTGCATTGGATGGTCTTTCTGGAATCAGAACAGCTCAATCGTACGTTTCCCATAAGAAAAGAAATCTAACGACTTTTCGATCCTGAATTTTCTGTACAACTTCACCGTGCTCGCAGCGGCTTCACACAAAACATTCATTTACCTATTTTCTTTGTCCCGAGCCGGTACATTGATGGGTCTATCCTAGAACAGGCAGTTTCGGCCAGGTACATGTCATAGGTTACAAACCGCCTGTCCCAAACGGGACCCATACTTGCGTTTCTCATGGCGTATAATCTTTAACGTGAATTTAAAGGCAGCTGATACCATTTCTTGAGGGATTACATTAGACGTTGTATTCTCACGTTCAACAAGATAGATGATATTCTTCCAGAAGATGTACATATAGGTACAAACCACAAAGGATCTGAGAACAAATAAAAATATTTTCATGAAGGTTTGAATTACAGAAAAAAACAATGATGATTTTACGTATTTTTTTGAAGTAGTTTTATTCATCCTCAAAGAAAATTCTATTTAAGCCAGTTTGACTAGTAATTCCGAAAAACACGTGTACCTACTTTATGTAATTGGAAATATATCTTCAATATATCCATTATTTTCGGAACATTCAGTATATATTTTGATTAAACACGTGACTTTATTGTTCGAAAGTTTTTGGTTTGAAAAATGAATAACTTAAATTGTTTTTCTTTGGTACTTTGCTCAGAATTCAATTAAAAACTTGTTACTCAACGGGCAGGTTGTTTAGAAGTTCAAGCATAATGGGGTGCATTTATAATCAAATGTCCTTCATCATCAGGTAGTTTTTTATATAAGCATGAAAATTTCACTGATTTCAGGTATGTTTGGCATTATAAAGAATATTAAGTTCAGTGGTATAAATTTCATAAAATATTTTTTCAAGAAATGAATCAGTTTTTGGTTGTTGACCTTACATGTTAGAATTGACCAATAAAAGAGATTTATTCTAACTTTGTTAATTATTTCAATATTCATCCAAAAGTAGGCATCAAACATGAAGCAAGAGGTTATATATTTGAAGCATAGTTATTTGTGAGAAAATATGAACACCCTGATTTTAAATGTATCATCAACATCCCAAAAAAACAGTAATACTTTTTTGAATAATTTAGAAATCATTTATTTTGGATAAGATATAAGGATAACAAATTATTATAAAATTTTTTTCATAGTTTTGATTACCCAGAAGGTTACCTATACCTACTTATTTTGTTGTGAACAAAGTTAGGATTAATTGGACATTTCCATTTTACTGTTACCTAATACATCGAAACATATTACGCTATGTACCAGCAATATACAAAGTATTCTCTTCATGTATCTATCAATATATAAATATATACTTTCTCCTGCAGTTAAAGTTATTTTACTAACTGGATTGTTAATTTTTCGATTGAAAGTAACAGGAGAATATCTTTGTGAAATAGTTATTTTATTGAATATTATCACTTGAGATAGCAAAAATTGAAATAAAGATAATATACATTACAGGGAAGATAATATACATTGGGAAAAAACGAATAAAGAATCTGTTACATTCAATATACCCCAAGCAAACTATTAATGAAGAACAAAAATACAACAAATTATGGCCGAATTTGAGTAGCAAAATTTGTAACAAACTATCGAAAAATAACGTTAAAACAATTTGTACAAATAAAATAAACTTGAAGTCATTCTTGGTCAATAATAAAGAAAAATCTGACATCGGAGAAAACAGTTACAAAATATTTTGCGAGGACTGTCCTGCTTTCTATACCTATTGGACAAACAGGAAGGAATCTAAACATTCGTGTTGAAGAACATAAAAATCAATTTTACAAAATAAAAATACCCACCACTGGCTTCTCCGAACATTGCATAAAATTTAATAATTTCCTAGATTTCAACAAAACCCAATTGTTGCATTCAGGTAACAAAGGAAAGCGCCTTGACCTTCTTCAAATTCTTGAAATAAGTTCTGCCCATAATAGTAAATTACCCCTTCTAAACGAACAAATCTCTTTTCAGCAGTGGCGGCTCGTGAGGTTTTGGTTTGAGGAGGCTACAAGAGGTGTTAAAAATACACCATAGGCGAAAATTTTTAGGATTTCAAGGTCAATATAATTTAAAGAAAATCAAAGTAAAACAAGCACCCTAAGCTATTAATTTGTTTTCACTTTCGAGTGTCTACCTTGAGACCTACAACTCCTATTTACAATATTCACAAAAATTCTTCTCAGCCAATTAATCAATTCATCTATTCATCAAATTTTTTATTTCACATAATAGGTACCTACCTACCTACTTAACGAATTTTTTAACAGCTGGTGCGAGCAAATAAAAAGTTATTATATATTTTTGAACATTAGCGGGATTCTGCGATCTTTAACGTTAGCAAAATGATCTATAATATCCTCATAAAATTTTTTGTCTTTCGCCAAAAGTTTTACCAATTCCTTTTCAATAGACAACAAACTAATATTTTTCAAACGATCCTGGCTCATTGAATTTCGTAAATAAGTTTTAATTCTCTTAAGAGTGGAAAACGAGCGCTCTACGGAAGCTGATGTCACCGGGATAGAAACAATTAGACATAAGAGTTTATAAACTTGGGGTAAATCTTGATTGAAATCATTATCAAAAAGATATTTAATAGTCCTCACATGATTTTCATTTTGCCCCAAAATTTCATTGTCATTATAAACAACACACAGTTCACTTTTTTATGGCCACCTTATCAAAAAAAGTGTGTTTTTGACATAAATTTTCCAAAAGGTTATCTGGAAAATTAGCCGAAAATCCGGTAAACAAATTTTTATTGAGTAAGTCGAAGAAATGCAGTTCTTTCAAATCAGAGAACCTTATTTCTATTTGACCCCTAATAGTATCCAAAATTTCATAAAATATTTGCTTATAGTGAAGCTCCATATCTGCGTAACTGAATTTCTTTCATTTTGGGCTAAATTGAGTCGTATCATCAGTAGTTTGAAATACAGAAAATGGTTTTTTTAAATAAACTTCTGCACGAAATTCTGAAATTTTTTCCAAAAGAAACTTGAGCCGATTTCGTGAGTAAATTACATCTGAAAACTTGTGCTGTAAGATTTGAAAAACTATTTCTGTTTGTTCAAAAATTAATTTAAAGATGTTTAAAAAATATATAAATTCCTTATCTTGTAAGTAAGATATTAATCCGCGTGCTGTATTTAAAGTTACTTTATCGGTGAAAAATTCCTCACTTTCAACTAGGTATAGAATTAAATCCTCAAATCCTAAGCGGCCCCAAACAGAGACATTTTCACTAGTAAAAAGTAAACACTGCCAACAAAATAATTTATTTTTTACCTGTGATCCGGTTAGGCAAGGATTTCTCTCATAATTCCGTGTATTAAAACCGCGGTTTTGTTTACTGTTACGCTGCACCAAATTGTTTAATTCAGGGGTAGGTTTTTTTTGTTTTTATCAAAACTTTATCCTCATAACTTAGGGCACTAAAGTTATGGGATAACAAATATTCCACTAAGTCACCATTGAAATTTTTGAAATTAATTTCAGTAATCAAACTGATTTTAAAACAATACGCGTAACGCGAGCTGATTTCGGCGTCCATTATTCAGACAGTACGAATTAGGATCATACTACGATTCAATCAACGACTTTACTCGATGTCAGGGAGATTCTATAGTTGTGATTGGTCGACATTTTATAAGACTGGACTTTATCGGTGTTGCCATGTACATGTGTTTTGGTTTTCTATTTCAATTAAGTATTCATTCGGAGTATTTGTTTTTGAGTGGTGTGAGTTTGCTTTTCTGTGGCAGGCATAATGAACGTTGAGAATATACCTTTCTAAGCTTTCCGCAGCGTTGCCACAAATCTTGAAATGAATGAAATGCAGTAAATGTAAATACCTTCTATCTTAATTAATAAATTATATTATATAATGTAGGTTGAAAGGAAGGTAGGTGTATAAAATAATATGATTTTGATTAATATGAATATGCTGAATGCTGACTATTCAATATAATATATATATTAGTGATACACGGAATATTATTGAGGAGGCTTAGCCTCCTTAGCCTCCTTTGACTAGCCGCCCCTGCTTTTCAGGTATCACCTTTGCTTTTGTCTGTTTTATAAAATAAGAAGTAATACTCTCCTGCAGTCAGTCCTGATAATGAGTTCATGACTCGAAACATGTCGACTATGCTTTACTGCTAAATACAGCATCTAAATATTTTTTGATGCGTGATTCAGTGCGCCAAGTGTGTTTTATTCTAAGTTTGAACTTTATTCTTTATGATGTTTCAACAAGTATGTGCAAGAATTCAATCTCAGATGTATATATATATATATATATATATATATATATATATATATATATATATATATATATATATATATATATATAATATAATATAATATGATATGATATGATATGATATGATATGATATGATATGATATGATATGATATGATATGATATGATATGATATGATATGATATGATATGATATAATATAATATAATATAATATAATACAATAAAATATAATATAATATAATATATATATATATATATATATATATATAATATAAATCAAAAAGAAATACGAAAAATACCGTAATGACATATATCTATATGTAAAGGTTAAAACACAATTTGAATTGCACGAGAACGATGCCACGGTCACAGCTAGTATATCGTATACCTAGTTAGGAGAATCTAGGAAATACCCACAAAGCATAACACTTGTTTATCGTGAACCATCAACAAATCAATTACGGCACTGACCCCTAGCCACCCGGGAAGCTCCTAAAAACTCACGAAATTGTATAGTTACGGCGAGAAATGGATATCTAGAAAAATTATGCCCACACCCCAAAGTGCTCCTATATAGCAATCAAGGTCCTGATTATCTTCTTGCACCGGTCATCGCTTACGGCCTCAATCATGGGCATGAACAGTCTAATGAGGACCAAATTGCAGTTTGTAAAATTGTGTGTGCCAGTCTGTTGCCATAGCCACAGTTAGAAGCAAAAAAGAATTAATGATGGTGGACGAAACTAGGATAATCGATACGATATGAAAAAATACGAGTCTAATTATCCCCAGTAGAAAAAAACTGAAAAATTGGTAAAAGCATATAAGCATTCACTAGGTTCTATCAAAAATATTACCGATAAAAACTTAAAGGAAATAGAATTTTCATAGGAAAATATATTTATTAAATAAAGAATATACACGACAAAAACTATAAACAATCGCTTGAGAAGCAGATCTCATTCACAAATCATTAAAATATCGGAGGTTAAGGAAAATTCATGAAATAATCAAAAGGTATTTCCCTAACATGACCCCAGTCAACGTACGAAATTTCAACCCTCTAACCCAATCTGGAGAAGCTCTGGAGGTACGAAAAACTTTAAACATCACGAAAAACAAGCAATCTCAAACTAAATGACGGTGGTTAGATTAAAAAGTTTTTATTGCCAAAAACCACTTCAATAGCATCAATTTAATCAACGTACAAATTTTGAAACCATGACAATTTGGAGAGAATTTGGGGGTGCAAAAATCCTTCAAAAACCATTTTTACGTCTTGTTATGCCTCAAATCTTGTTTACACGACAGAAGGCGCAATTTTGTAGCAATAGGGTTGAAAGTTTGTATCTAGATAGTTTTGTATGATATCTTGAATGGGATTAGTTTTGGTTCGAATTGGTTGGGGGGTTGACCCCCTGGGTGAAGAAATCAATCTTGTTTACATGATAAAGGTCGCAATTTTGGAGTAATAGGGTTAAAAGTTTGTAGGTAGTTATTTTCAAAAGATATCTTGGATGGAGTTGGTTTTGGTTCGAAATGGTTGGGGGTTGACCCCCTGGGGGAAGAAATAAATCTTGTTTACACGATTTAGGTCGCAATTTTGGAGTAAGAGGGTTAAAAGTTTGTAAGTAGGTATTTTCGAAAGATTTCTTGGATGGAATTGGTTTTGGTTCGAATTGGTTGGAGGGTTGACCCCCTGGGAGAAGAAATAAATCGTGTTTATATGATAAAGGGCGTATTTTGGATTGAAAGTTTGTGAGTAGGTAGTTTCGTATGATATATTGAATGGGATAGGTTTTAATGCGAATTGATTGGGGGGTTGAACCCCCAGGGAAATAAGTCTTGTTTACACGACAGAAAGCGCAATTTTGGTACCATAAGGTTGAAACTTTGTAGCTAGGTAGTTTCGTACGATATCTTGGATGCTATTTATTTCTATATGAATTGACTGGAGGGTTGACCCCCCGGAGTAGGAAATAAATCTTGTTCACGCGATAAAGAGAGCAATTTTATAGAAATAGGATTGAAAGTTTGTAAGTATGTAGTTTCGTATGATACCTTGGATGTGATTAGTTTTGGTACGAATTGGTTGGGCGGTTGATCCCCCGGAGAGGAAATAAATATTGTTTACACATTAGAGGGCGTTTTTTTTTAATTTGGAAAAAAAATCATAATTTATTGAATATATTTTTTAAACTGGATACGTTATGAAAAGCTGCTCTTCCAATGCAGCTCGCTGCTAGAGTTTTTTCTAATTCGTTTGTAGGTCGAGAGCTTCTTGGACTATCCTCATAGACCTCCTTGTTATCAACCAGGATTTAATAATTCCTCAAATAAAACCCGGCCTAGTTTCAAACTTTCTTAAGTTTCCAGCACACATTAAACTTGGGAAAATTGAAATAAAAAGTAGGTAGGTTTCTACTTTGTTTTCCTCGCAGGAAGCTGAATAGTTCTCGATATAGAAGCTATATTCAACATAGCCGAGAAAAGTGCATCGAACTATAAAGAGACTACGTTAACAAATAAAGTTATTTTTCCACAATCTTTTTGATTCGTTCGTCAAGTGAATTGCTTCTTGAACTACCTTCGTACATCACCTTCTTATCAGCCAGAATAAAATAATTTCTCAAACAAAACGCATACTAAGTTTCGAACTTTCTTGAATTTTCAGCATTTGTCACATTGAACTGTGGAGAATCAAAATAAAAGACAGAATTACAGGAAGCTGTATGGTTCTCATTTTTGAAACTATTAAACATAGCCACGAATGCTTTTTGGACTACCCTCATAGATCTCCTTCTTTACAGATAAGTTCTAAATTAAACTAACATCAAATGTTTAATAGTTTATTTTATTAAACTCATGCTTGACTGAATTAATTGTGGATTGGTATGGCCGATACTTGATATGAATTGAGAAACATATTAAAACAATTTACACGTTTAATAGATAAGAATACTCATGATACTTCGGTGAAACTTCGCCTTCTTCAGATGCTGAATGCAAAATGAATATTTTTCTCCCCTATATCCAATACAAGAAATAAATAAATAAAATTTGTAGAAAGGGAAACTACAGAGATGGTTAATAACAATTACTAAGAAAGGACAAACCTATTCTAAACTGCTCAGGTGTCAGGTATTTCCGTAATGTTGAAAAGATTAAGAAGGGGGCTCGTAGTATGATCAATTTGGCTATTTAATAGGAGACCTGAATATTTGTATTTATTTATCTGTAATGATTCTAGAAAATTAATTTTAATTCCCTTACTTTCAGCATTTAATATTTTGAAGTAAAACTTGAATATGTGATTTTCTTGAATTAAAAGGCTTCCATAATTTGAATCCGACTTTCGATTAACAAAGCCACCTGACTAGCAGTTTAGAAGGGATTTTTCCTCTCTTATTAATTATTTGTAACCATATTTGTATTTTCCCTTTCTAAACTATTTATTCATTGTATTGGATATATCGGAGAAATTTAGGTATTCATTTCGCATCTGAAGAAAGTGAAGTTTCATCGAAACGTGCGTCATGCGTATTTTTAGTCGTATTTTTCCATAAAATACATAAGTACTACTGCAGTGTATCGAAGGAAAGCAGTCTAGTGCGGAAGTAGTTTTTCTATCCGTTCTAGACCTCCTAGACCACGATATTCGAAAAATTTTTCATGAATGAAATTTGGTACCTAGGATTCTTCTCGTTGCAGAACGAAACTGTCAAAATTTGATTAAATTTTTCCAACCGCCGCCATTTTTACGTAGATAGGGGAGACCGGGTACAAAAGTAACGGCGGGCCGAAAGTAACAAATGCTCTGTAGATTCAAAGAATTGTCAAAACACCACTTAGCTGCTGTCAGGTGATAGACAGTGGCGCCACCTTCAGATGCATTCAATCGCCGCTCGCGCCACGCACTGTTAGATCGTGTAAGAGGACCATACGTGATTTCCCAAATCAAAAGTAAATTTTTTGACGTTTACTTATTCAATGTTTATGTAGTATTAAAGGAATGATATTAATCTGAGTATTTGCATATTGATACTCGATTAGATTGATTTTACAGTGCTTAAATTCGTTTTTGTCTAGCATGTTCCGTTTCAAGGTTATATTTCATGTTCTAACAAAAATGCTGTAGGGTACAAAAGTAACGCAGCCCTATGGGTATATAAGTCACATGTTACTTTTGTCCCCGTATTGATTTACTCTAAGTAAACTTTTTATGTGTGTGTGTTTATTTCAACAAAAATAACAACTAACTGGGAAGTCTATCGAAAAGCGGCTGAAGAGCATTTTAATGATGGTGAAAAAATTAGAGCCATGGCAAAAAAATTGAATGTCTGCCATGTTACATTTCATAGATATATAAAAAAATTAAGCTAGAAATACTAGCGCAGTTGTAGACAAGGAAAATAAATTTGACGACGAAGGTTGCTTCTACCTCGTTTGTTTAGAAAATTTTAGTAATAGTCGACTGAATGAGCAAAGTTTACATTGTTTCGAATGCAAAATGTGGTCTCATAGGTACTGAATGCGTCAATGAATTATGTGTGCCATAATTACGAGTCTGAATAGAGAAGACTGACACTGAATTTTCCAATAAATATTTGTTTGATTAAATATGTCATATTCATTACAAACCCCTTTGCCCTGTTACTTTCGACCCACAACGTGTTACTTTCGGCCCGCCAACGTGGTCGAAAGTAACAAAAGACAAATTTTTTTAAAGTTTCTGTGACTCATGCAAAATACACAATAATAAGGTAATTTAAGATGCTAATGTATAGAACATAAACGGAATTTATGAATGGCTATATCAATTTCACCGAAATAATAACACCTAACGAGAAACCAAGGCGAAAGTATAAAAACTGAGATTGAATTCTCGCACATCACTTGGTGAAACATCATAAAGAATAAAGTATAAACTTTAAAATAAAAACACTTGGCTTATGTTTCACAATAAAAAATCTTTAGATACTGTACTTAGCAGTAATAAAAAGTCGACATGTTTCGAGCTATGAACTCATTATCAAGACTGACAACAGGAGAGTATTGCATCGTAATTTATAAAACAGACAAAAGCAAAGGTGATACCTGAAAATCAATTTGTTCGTTTACAAGGGGTAATTGACTATTATGGGCGGAACTTATTTCGATAATTTCGAGAAGGTCAAGACGTTTACCCTTGTTACCTGAATGTAACAATTTGGTTTTGTTGAAATCCAGGAAGTGATTGAATTTTATACAATGTTCAGAGAAGCCAGTGGTATTTTTGTTTTGTAAAATTGACTTTTTATGTTCTTCAACACGAATATTTATATTCCTTCCTGTCTGTCCAATATAGAAAGCAGGACATTCGTCGCAAAATATTTTGTAAATACCACTGTTTTCTCCGATGTTAGATTTTTCTTTATTATTGACAAGAGTGACTTCAAGTTTCTTTTATTTGTACAAATTGTTTTAACGTTATTTTTCGATAGTCTGTTACAAATTTTGCTACTCAAATTAGGCACATAATTTATTGGGAAGTATTTTTGTTCTTCATTAATAGTTTGCGTGGGGTATATTGAATGCAACAGATACTTTCTTCGTTTTTTCTCAATGAGCTTGTCGATAAGACTTTCATTGTAACCGTTATTGATGGCTAATAATTTAATTGTATTAACTTCAGTTTGAAAATTTGTTTCCGATAATGGAATCGTGAACAACCTATGTATGAACGAATGAAAAGCACTGAGTTTTATTTTAATGTGTTGGTTACTGTCGCTGTGAATTAAAGTATCTGTGAAGGTTGGTTTTCTATAAATGTTGAAAGTAAGAGAATTCAAATTCCTAGCAATCTGAACGTCTAAGAAATTCAAGGTACCGTTTTCGTTTTCTACTTCTTTTGTAAATTGAATCGAGTTGTAGAAAGTATTTATATATTTAAGGAAATTATCTAACTGCCTATCTGTACCGGTCCAAATACAAAAAATATCATCTACATAACGTCTCCATAATAAAACGTTAGTAATTAAATTATTATCAGTATTGAAAATTTTTTCTTCTAAGTTATTCATGAAAATTTCACTCAACAAAGGCGATAACGGTGGGCTCACAATTTTCATGAATAACTTAGAAGAAAAAATTTTCAATACTGATAATAATTTAATTACTAACGTTTTATTATGGAGACGTTATGTAGATGATATTTTTTGTATTTGGACCGGTACAGATAGGCAGTTAGATAATTTCCTTAAATATATAAATACTTTCTACAACTCGATTCAATTTACAAAAGAAGTAGAAAACGAAAACGGTACCTTGAATTTCTTAGACGTTCAGATTGCTAGGAATTTGAATTCTCTTACTTTCAACATTTATAGAAAACCAACCTTCACAGATACTTTAATTCACAGCGACAGTAACCAACACATTAAAATAAAACTCAGTGCTTTTCATTCGTTCATACATAGGTTGTTCACGATTCCATTATCGGAAACAAATTTTCAAACTGAAGTTAATACAATTAAATTATTAGCCATCAATAACGGTTACAATGAAAGTCTTATCGACAAGCTCATTGGGAAAAAACGAAGAAAGTATCTGTTGCATTCAATATACCCCACGCAAACTATTAATGAAGAACAAAAATTCTTCCCAATAAATTATGTGCCTAATTTGAGTAGCAAAATTTGTAACAGACTATCGAAAAATAACGTTAAAACAATTTGTACAAATAAAAGAAACTTGAAGTCACTCTTGGTCAATAATAAAGAAAAATCTAACATCGGAGAAAACAGTGGTATTTACAAAATATTTTGCGACGAATGTCCTGCTTTCTATATTGGACAGACAGGAAGGAATATAAATATTCGTGTTGAAGAACATAAAAAGTCAATTTTACAAAACAAAAATACCACTGGCTAACATTGTATAAAATTCAATCACTTCCTGGATTTCAACAAAACCAAATTGTTACATTCAGGTAACAAGGGTAAACGTCTTGACCTTCTCGAAATTATCGAAATAAGTTCCGCCCATAATAGTCAATTACCCCTTGTAAACGAACAAATTGATTTTCAGGTATCACCTTTGCTTTTGTCTGTTTTATAAATTACGATGCAATACTCTCCTGTTGTCAGTCTTGATAATGAGTTCATAGCTCGAAACATGTCGACTTTTTATTACTGCTAAGTACAGTATCTAAAGATTTTTTATTGTGAAACATAAGCCAAGTGTTTTTATTTGAAAGTATAAAATGTTACTTTTGTACCCGGCCTCCCCTACTTATTTCTTTTTTCTTGGTTTTGAAAACATTGCCGAACTCCACAGCTTCTGTAGACTGAGTTAGAGGGTTGAAGATTAGTGCGTACATTGAGATTATGTTGACTTAAAATCCTTTTTTGGTTTCAACTCTTTTTCTCAAACACGCTGCATTTCGTCAATTTCTTGGTAACTATTCCGTTCGAAATGCATCTCGATCTGCTATCAGTACGCGATGCACTTTTCTCGAATTTTTTTTCACAATAGAGGGTTGAAACTTTTTACGTTTATTATATTAATGTTGAGGTACGTTCCTTCGTTGGTTTCAACTTTTTTCCTCAACCACGATGCACTTTATTTTTTTTATGAAATAATTTTTTTTCTTCAATTCGGATTGCTATTTAAGCGAGATTTTTCAGAATCGCGATGCACTTTGCACGAAAAATACGACCTTAGTGATGGAGCTCTGCTGCTCACGCTTTTTTATTCAATAAATGTGTAAAAAGTTTTTATAATCATTATTTTAATATGAATTTTTTGTGTTTCTAGCTTTTGATATACCTATTACCGATTTCTATCGAGTAGTACATACTTGGGTGACTCATAATAGGCGAAAATTGACGTTATTATGTCAAACACATAATTCACTTCTTGAAAAAATTGATCATCAGGTTGAAAAAAGAAATTTTATAAGAGTGACTCGTCCTGTATATTCCTGTAATCCTGAAAGGGTAATGTAGGACCTGGAGTGGTTGGCTGATGATGATGCATGTGCGTGATGCAATTACGCATAGCCCACGCCTAGAGGCCGTCGGATAGGTCGGGAGCACAATGCACTTGCAATTGCGGTCATGTTCAATGAGCAACCGCAACTAGAAAGTGCATTGCGCGCAATGAGATTCGCCATCGTGGACGACGAATACCGGTGCACTTTCGGGGCCAATGGGAATTCGCGCTCTATGCAGGTATTCCACGTTTTATTCCGGTTGAAAATGGACCCCCGACATGCATGCTTTTCCTTAGATACCACTATCTCATATGGAAAATACAGAGAGGAGGAGAATTTGATCCGGTCTCTTTTTTTCTAATCCTGGGATTTCGGAATTATATACGGATAATCTCGGGATCCTGGGATTGTAGACAGGTAATGAACAGTCAGAATTGGAAGCAAAAGAAAATTAATGATGGTAGATGAAACTAGCATAATCGATACGATATAAAAAAATACAAGTCTAACAAAAACTGAAAAATTAGTAGTAGCATATAAGTATCTACGTATATACTTACTAGGGTTTATTAGGATTATTAATTAGAAATCTCTACTCTATGCTTCTCCTTAGCTACCACTATATTATATGGAAAATACACAGAGGAAGAGAGTTTGTTCCGTTGTATTTTTTCTAATCCTGGGATTTTGGGATTGTCTATACGGATAATCTCGGGGTCCTGGGATTGTTGACAGGTAATGAACAATCAGAGAAACAAAAAAGAATTAATGATGGTGGACGAAACCAGCATAATCGATACGATATAAAAAGAATACAAGTCTAATTATCCTCAGTAGAAAAAAACTGAAAAATTGGTAATAGCATAAAAGCATATACTAGAGTTTATCAGGAATATGAACGATAAAAACTTGAAGTTGATAGAATTTCCATAGGAAATTATTTCAAAATGTCAAATAACAGAATATACATGAAAAAAACTCTTGAAAATCGCTTGAGCAGCAGATCTCATTCACAAATCATATTCGTGTTTTTTACATACAAATTATGTGTAGGTGAGCAAAACCTGGAAACTTACAGAAAAATATGAAATCTCTACATTAAAATATCGGAGGTTAAGGAAATTAGTTGAAATAACCAAATTTCCTTAACATGAACCCAATCCACGTACGAAATTTCAACCCAATCTGGAGAAGCTGTTAAGGTACGAAAATCTTCAAAAATCAAGAAAAAACAAGAAATCTCTACTCTATGCAGGTATTCCACGTTTTATTCCGGTTGAAAATGGACCCCCGACATGCATGCATTTCCTTAGATACCACTATCTCATATGGAAAATACAGAGAGGAAGAGAATTTGATCGGGTCTCTTTTTTTTCTAATCCTGGAATTTTGGGATTGTCTACTGGTAATCTCGGGGTCCCGGGATTGTAGACAGGTAATGAACAGTTAGAGTTAGAAGCAAAAAAGAAATAATGATGGTGGACGAAACTAGTATAATCGATACGATATAAATACAAATCTAATTATCCTCAGTAGAAAAAAACTGAAAAATTGGTAATAGCATAAAAGCATATAGTAGGGTTTATCAGGAATGTTAACGATAAAAACTTGAAGCAAATAGAACTTTCATAGGAAATTATTTCAAAACATTGAATAATAGAATATACTCTAAAAAAAACTCTAAAAAATCGCTTGTGAAACAGATCTCATTCACAAATCATATTCTTGTTTTTTACATAAAAATTGTGTGGAGGTGAGCCAAACCTTGAAACCTACAGAAAAATATGAAATCTCTACATTAAAATATCGGAGGTTAAGGAAATTAGTTGAAATAACCAAAAGGTATTTCCCTAACATTACCCCCCAATCAATCTTGAGAAGCTGTGGAGGTACGAAAAACTTCAAACATCACGAAAAAACAAGAAATCTATACTCTATGCAGGTATTCCACGTTTTATAACGTTTGAAAATGGACCCCCGACATGCATGATTTTCCTGGGATTTTGGGATTGTCTACGGATAATGTTGGGATGTAGGGGTTGTAGGCAGGTAATGAACAGTCAGAGTGCTATAGAAAATTCAGCTTTTTAATGATCTTTTTATTGCTAAAATAATAGAATGTTCATAAATAATCAGTGAAAAAAGTAGAAGTTAAACCTTAACAAGTGTCTATAACAGTGTTTCTCAAACTTTCAGTATTCGCGGCCCAATTTTCCAATCATAATTTTCATCTCACCCCCGCATACAATATGACCATGTCCTGATGGACCATAAGAGTGTCAGGTTCACAAAAACTCTTCAAGAAATTTGAAACTTGTTATGTCAAATATTTCAGCTAGAACTCCTTCTGAATCATTAGACCAATGTTTCAGATATTTTTTGTGTTTTTCTAAAAGTCTTTTGCCCCCTATGTAACCTAGGTATACATAATTTATATTATTCAAAACTTTAATTGTTCATTGGAGGAACTCATATACCTATGTTTTAAGAATCAATTACAAGAAATGTTCTTGCTAACACAGTAAATTGTATCTCATTTTTTTTTTTTTTTAATCTAGGTGAAAACTTCAAAAGCGATACCGGTTGCTAACCCGGCCTGTGTGGGATTCAATAATTGATGTATATATATATATATATATATATATATATATATATATATATATATATATATATATGCAATATTGCCTACCCACTAAAAACACCTCTGTTCCTTCGGTTTCCGGGCATTTGCCCATTAAACCTCCAGTCTTGCACTTAGAATTAGGACTCACGTGCTGCGGTCAGCACTACAACCTGTTTTCTTCCTTGTGTCTATATTTCAAGACCCAAGTGTATGTCTCTTTGCGTCGCGGCGCATTGAAAAAGAAAGGGGAAATGGAAAATATGAATTGGTAAGGATGGGGTCAAGGATGGAGAGGATTCCATTACTCGCCCGAGAGATTTCCGAAAAAATCTGCTTGGGTACAGCTGATGGATGGAAGTACCTGTAAATAAAATAATTATGTATCTCATGACATATACTTAATGGCGAAGGGAAAATCATGGATTCTGAATTATCTAAACTTAACTAGTTAAAATTATCTGAATCAATTGATAGATGCGTAATATATTTTGATGAGGATAACACAAGATTTTGATAAAGCTAACCTGGATGAATTTCCGCAAAAGCCCAATTTCCAGGTTTTTGAAATACCCGATGCATTAAGTAAGTAATCTGAAATAAATGTCGTTCTGAAATAGTAATGTTGCTTGGAGGGCTTCTTTCATTATAAGAAAGAAGAATAGTTATAATAATTTCATGTAAATATAAAACTCTTATAAAATAACGATATCTCTAATATAACAAAGGAAACCTTAATTTATCTACTTATATATACAGATAAAAATAGTTTCAAGAAATTCATCACTTTTATTTTTAACAATCAGTTTTCTTCGTTTCAATTAGGTGTCACTAAATCTAATTGTATAATGTGTTTAAATAATATTTTCTCACAGGCTCGTGTCCCCACTTTAGTCGCAGATAGAGATACATCGGCAGATAGATGAATAGATAGAAAAGTAGATAGTTAAAAATAATTTATATGGCAGAACAACGTTTGACGGGTCAGATAGATTGATAGATATGTATAGGTAAATAGAAAGATAGATACATAATTAGATAGATAGATAGTTAGATAGATAGAGATACGTCGGCAGATCGATGAATAGATAGGATAGATAGATACAAATAATTTATATGGCAAAACAACGATTTGCTGGGTCAGCTAGTATATATATATATATATATATATATATATATATATATATATATATATATATATATATATATATATATATATATATATATATATATATATATATATATATATATTATTTATTTGAATTGTTGTTGCCTGTGAACTATTTTTAACTTTTTGATAATTATTGGCAATAACAGGCTTGGTGAATCTCAAAAAAACTCGATTTTATTAAAAAGTTTACGTTTCGCCACGACACGACGTGACTTTTTCAAAACTTTTGAAATATTGAAATTTATGATATATTACGTATATATTATATATATGAAATAAAGAAATTCCAATATTTCCAAAGTTTTGAAAAAGCCACGAATGTCGTGGTGAAACCTAAACTTTTGAATAAAAATCGAGTTTTTTTGAGATTCACCAAGCCTGTTATTGCTAATAATGATCAAAAAGTTATATATACAAATATATATATATATATATATATATATATATATATATATATATATATATATATATATATATATATATATATATATATATATATATATATATATATATATATATATATACCTATATATAAGTATGTATATACAATAAGAAATATGTCAATTGACTCCGAGTCAAGTAAGCTGCATGGAAGAGATCTAATAAGATAGTAACAGCTGTATGCAAACCTGAGTCGGAATAATTTGATATTTTCTGTAATTCACTGGTGCATTGTGAATACAGATTTCCTCCCATCGCAGAGTTCATGCCAGCATCAATAATTTTAAATTATTGAAAAATTTTCCTTGGTTCACGTAACCCTCTCGGTCACGAATTAAAACTATTGGAGCGAAAAATCTGAAATTTACTGTGATGCAACTTATGATTTTTTGAAAATTTTTGATGTTAAATTCAGATTTTCAAAATGCTCCGTTTGGGCACTATGACATGTCCCCAATTGAGGACATCATGAGCTGATGGAAGACAAAAAAATTTCAGAAATATGTTCAGAGGGTAAAATATTAATATGTTTTATTAAAATAACATCACAGGGTATGGTATTTCATGAGTGGTCCATTTTCGAAGTACTAAAATGTATAAAATTTAACTTTTGCAAAAATAAAATAAAAGTTGTTATATTTACCTAGATATTGCGTTTACCGCTAGCTCACAATGTCCTCAAATTAGGACTCCACACTTTCAAAAATCGCTGATTACAATATGCACAAAAATCACCAAACACAATTACTGAACAAACAGTTTTCAAACACGTGGTGTAACGAATATAACCAAAAAAAAATAAACAGTAGAGCGCTACACTGCTCTCACAGCTACCCTACGGAAACCTATATTTCAAATGAATGAATTTTTTTTCCATCAGCTTGTAGATGGCAGCACATATATTCATTTGGAAGTATATGATGTCCACAACTGAGAACAATGTGACAGAGAAGTAAGAGCAAGCGGCACTTCATAGGAAAAAATCCAAAGTAGGTTGTCCTCAATTGAGGACAAGGTGAGCGAGAGGGTGTGATATAAGAAATTGACTATGGTCATCAAGTATATTATAGGTACATGATTTGATATTTGAGATTTGGTACGTGAATTGAGTTGATGTAAGGGAAGTTAACAGTGGGGGTTTTAACTGATTTCTTCTACCGTTGCAATTTTTATGTTGAAATTTCAAGCGATTTTAAAGATAATAAAGATCTACCAAAAGGTGCACAAACATGGCAAATAGCGTTTTTCATTCATCCCTCAAGTATGTGTGAGAGAGGCTAGCTTTGAGTTTTGGGGATGAACTCCTTCAGCCAGATCAGAAGATGCACTTGTATGTACAAGTGCATGGATGGGAGAGACAGGATATTCATAGAAGAGAGGAAGAGTGGGTAGGGTTCAGAGGAATAATATGTAATTTAAAAATACAGGGTCTTTGATGAATAACTAGCAATAATAAGTTAATAATTTTCAAATAAAAATATCATCAAGTGTAAAACCATGCAATGTATTTAGAAACTGCATAAAGTAAGCATGTTTTTAAAATAGTTGGACGCCCAGGTCGACATACATGTTTTCCAACCAGACATGCTCATATTTATCCATTAAAAAAACAGAAATCCTAATATCTCTATTTTAACATTTTTGGATATTTTAAAAAAATCCATTGATAATAATTCCCCAATTTGGGGTAACAGTGCCCTATAATGTTCAAAGATACCAACATTTCTAGTCTTTTTTGAAGTGACATATATTTCATACTGGTTTGGAAATTTTTCATTATTTTTTTCCGACCAGCAACCGTGGTACCCACTGCAATGCCGGGTTATACATTATTTACACATACACACACACATATATATATATATATATATATATATATATATATATATATATATATATATATATATATATATATATATATATATATATATATATGAATATATAATGAGTAATTGGTATTAGGTTCAACTTGGATACTTATACACTCTATTCACGTATAGTCTTTCAAAATTTAGGTTCGCTCTAGATAACTGCATTTTTGTTTGAGCTTTAGCCTATACACATTATGCCCTTCTTATACAATGGAACCGATACACGGAACAATGTCGAGAAAAGGCCACAATAAGATTTTCGAAAATAATAGAATAAATGCCGGTGGCCACCTGCGCTACTTAAATACTTTTGCGTGTCATTCAAAAATCACATTCATCCTCGGAACATTGAATAGTGAGCGCATAGAATGAAACTGGTAACACGGTATTGTTCAAAAATATGGTAATAGATAATAATTATTAGCCGTCCTCTGCTTCGCCAGTATATTTATCGATACAGGATGTAGTGGCAGGACATTAGCAATAATCGAATCACCCCATTAAATAAATGAATGAGAGATGATAGGACCGGTTTTGGATTTTGATACTATAATACCCAAGTGTGTATATGATTTGAATCTGCAATGGCGTGCCGACAATGGCGACACAGAGATCTGAAAATATCGATGGTTTGGACACCGCAATTACTTTCTTATTCTTGAAGAAGATTATTATATATATATATATATATATATATATATATATATATATATATATATATATATATATATATATATATATATATTTTTATATATATATATATATATATATTTATATATATATATATATATATATAATATTATATATATTTATATATATATATATATATATATATATATATATATATATATATATATATATATATATACCTATATATATATACCTATATATATATATATATATATATATATATATATATTGTTTATTGTGGTAACGTCCATTATCATAATATCGGATAAAACTTACAGGTTTCTGGACAAAAAATGTTTATTATTAATTTATTAACAATGCCGACGTTTCAATGCTACTTGCATCTTTTTCAAGGCTGAAATGAACAACTTAAATCACAAAACAATACATGGATTGGCAAATGCAAAATTCCTACCTAGTTAATCAATCTAAAAAACAAATAGTTTGAAATACATGGTTAGCATAAACACATAATTCTCAACAAAATTCATGAAATTAAAGTCTACCATCACTGTCATAAAATATGGGAAACAAACGGCGTGGCGACATCAATACAACGAATGCGCGTATGTTGACCGAGAGGGGACATCGGTATGCATACTTGCGCATTCGTTGTATTGATGTCGCCACGCCGTTTGTTTCCCATATTTTATGACAGTGATGGTAGACTTTAATTTCATGAATTTTGTTGAGAATTATGTGTTTATGCTAACCATGTATTTCAAACTATTTGTTTTTTAGATTGATTAACTAGGTAAGAATTTTGCATTTGCCAATCCATGTATTGTTTTGTGATTTAAGTTGTTCATTTCAGCCTTGAAAAAGATGCAAGTAGCATTGAAACGTCGGCATTGTTAATAAATTAATAATAAACATTTTTTGTCCAGAAACCTGTAAGTTTTATCCGATATATAGATATATATATATATATATATATATATATATATATATATATATATATATATATATATATATATATATATATATATATATATATATATATATATATATATATATATATATATATATATATATATATATAATATATATATATATATATATATACAGTGCTTTCATGATGAAAGGAACAAATTCATTAAAAAATTAGGTTTCTATTTCATGTTAAAATCCTAGGACAGGTCGATTAGTATTTTTATTTGGGCAATTTTCGCAATAAAAATTTTGTATACAGGGTGTCTCATTCAAGAGCTATGGCTTTGTCATTAGTTTTTTTAAAGGTAATATCCTGTATATTATTTCACTTTACAATTCTACGATAAATTCTTATCACTTTTTGTGAACATACCATATGCCTCAACTTGATGGATTCCCAGATTATGACGGAGATAGTGGAGCACCTGGAGATTTAAAATGTGGATTAAAAGTACAAAAAAAAATTTAGGTAAACATTGTCATTAAATCTGAAGAATGAAATTTCACATGTATCATCTGAATTCATTCACTGGTGCTGTATAGTCCGCAGTTTTCACGTTTTTAACGCTCCAGGCACTACACTACTTCATTGTTTAAGAAAATGCAATTACTTGAGAGAGAACGTATTGAAGTACTTATGATGATTGGTTTTGGAGATAGGGTGCGTTCACAAGAAGAAGTCTGCAATCTATTTAATGAAAATCATCCTGATCGTCCGCCAATTACTAGATCGACAGTCAGCAAAATTGAATCAAAATTCAGGAGATACGGCCACGTTAGAGATTTACCTAAAGGAAGACCACCGAGAGTATCTGAAGAAACAGTGCTGAACGTTCTACTAGAAACCCAAGATAACCCTCATACATCCATTACTACAATTTCCAATAATTTCAATTTATCAGTAGGGTCCGTGCATAAAATACTTAAGGTAAATAAGTATCATCCCTATAAAATTAAGCTGGTACATGAATTATTAGAAGACGATTTTGACCGCAGAGTACAGTTTTGTGAGCAGATTCTTGAAATTCATAATCAACATCTAAATTTCATTACAAACATAATTTTTTCTGATGAAGCCACCTTTACTTTAAATGGCCACGTCAACAGACAAAACTGTAGGTATTGGGCGACCGAGAATCCTCATTGGATGCAAGAATGCCACACACAGCGGCCTCAAAAAATTAATACATGGGCAGCGATTGTTCGAAATCGTATAGTTGGTCCCTATTTTTTTGAAGGAACACTAAACGGAGAGGACTACTTGAACTTTCTCCAGTTCGAACTCATTCCGGCTTTAGCTGTTTTGTTTCCTAACCCACAAGATCCTGACATACCTAATAACGAGATATGGTTTCAACAAGATGGGGCACCTCCTCACTATTCAATCGCTGTTCGACAATTTCTTGATGCAACTTTTCCCAACAGATGGATAGGACGGAGAGGTCCGATTGAGTGGCCGCCAAGATCACCGGACATAACCCCATTGGATTTTTTCTTATGGGGTTATTTGAAGTCTAAAGTTTATTTGAATAGACCAAATAATATTGATGATCTAAAAGAGAGAATCAGGCAGGAAATAAGACTTATCAGTCCAGAAGTAATTGAAAATGTGCAACGGGAAACATTGAATCGACTTCAAAAATGTCTCGAAACAAACGGACAACAGATTGAACATATGTAAAAATTAAATTAGTAATTACATTTGTGTGTTTTCATATCGTACCTCTCATTACCCACTATCTCCGTTTCTGGCAATCCATCGAGTTGAGGTATATGGTATGTTCACAAAAAGTGATAAGAATTTATCGTAGAATTGTAAAGTGAAATAATATACAGGGTATTACCTTTAAAAAAACTAATGACAAAGCCATAGCTCTTGAATGAGACACCCTGTATACAAAATTTTTATTGCGAAAATTGCCCAAATAAAAATACTAATCGACCTGTCCGAGGATTTTAACATGAAATAGAAACCTAATTTTTTAATGAATTTGTTCCTTTCATCATGAAAGCACTGTATATATATATATATATATATATATATATATATATATATATATATATATATATATATATATATATATATATATATATATATATTTTAAAACAATGCTTAATAATAACAATTCACACATTTATTATAAGAAATAACGCATGACGCACGTTTCGGTGAAACTTCACCTTCTTCAGGTGCTAAAGGCACCTGACACACACAAGAAATAAAGAGATGACAAATTGTGTAGAAAGGTTTAATAGAAGGATGGTTACAAATAATTAGTAGAATAGGAAAAACCAATTCTGTACTGCTAGTCAGGTAGTTCGTAGGTAATTTTGAAAAGATTGAGAATGGGACTTGAAGTATGATCGATTTGGCTATTCAATAGGAGACCGGAATGCTTGTATTTATTCGTCTGTAATGATTCCAAAAAATTAAGTTTAATTCCCTTACTTTCACCACAATTAATTTTATAAACTCCTGATTTATTATCTTTATGTGCTTCGGATTTATTATTTTTTATATGATTCCCTAAATTTTGTAATCTTACAAGCTGAAGCCGAAGGTGAGTTTCACAAAAAAATTACTTAAACCTCGAACGTTAAAAACTTTTCTGATGGACTATAAGAGTGTCAGTTTCACAAAACCTCTTTGAGGATTTTGTATTATCAAACTTTTTTTGTCAAATGATTAAGGTATATCTCCTTCTTCGGAAGCATTAGACATTTTTTGTGATTTTCTAAAATTCTTGAGCCTTCTATGTAACTTGGATAGGTATTGGTAAAACATAATAAGTGATACGTCCCCTACCGGTATCGAATATTACATTTTATATGAGAAGTTGTTAAGTTTTAATTGTGTTTTGGATCGTTTACAAACGTTCAGAAGAGATGAATCACTATTGTTGTGTATCCTATTATTCATCATCAATAACCCGAATATAGCTTACATACCTTTCCGAAAGCTGGGCAATTCGAAGTTGTATTCCAAACAAAGTTGGGAAACAAAGAAACAGAAGAAAGGTGTGGATTCATAACTTGAAGATTGAAAAAAATGTCTGAACATAAGAAAGTTGTTCTTTACAGGTTACTGAGAATAATTATTTTCCCTGCAGTAAGTTTGTGGATTTTTCCATATAGAATTATGATGTGCAATTTTCAACTAACCGAAAATGTAGAGTTTTTGACTTTTATCGGAATCTAAACCTGGGTCATCATCCAGAGATTCTAGATAATTGTATTTTCTTTCATGTAAAAACCAGAGATACTATTAAAATAATAATAACAAATCATGTTTATTTGCACAACCAAAATAACAGTTTATCATAACATCAAGAATGTGAAATAAAACTTTACTCTATAGCTAGGTAAAAACTAAAATACTCAATTATATAGGTAATCAAGAAAACAGAGATTCTATCAAAAAAACCAGACTCTCAGAAGTCCACCGTACTTTTAGTATAGCTGTTATACGTCAGGAAAATTCAAAAAATATAATAACTCATTACGTTCAAACCATTCGAGCAGAGTATTCATATTAATTCTTCTTTTATTTCATGTTGTTTCTTTCAGTTCTGCTGGTAAGTACTTAGTTTTGTGCATTATACTCAAAAATTCTTCAGTTCGTAAAGAAAGTAGACATGTCAGAGATGTTTTCCTGAAACTTTTGAAAGTTTTTTTATTTTTTAAATAAATAGGTGTTCTATCATACAGCCTTTCCATGAGGTATACATAGTTCCTTCAACCAATTAATTTATTCGTCCTCTACTTTATTTTATTATTGATTTTCATGTTCAATGATAAAAACTCAGTGTAAATTTCAACTTGATGTAGGTAGGTTATCTACTGTTGAACAGAGATAATATTGTCCTCAATCGAAACACAATGAACCACTGGAAAATATGAAGTCCAAAAAAACACAAATTAAGAAGCTAAACGTTCGAAAACTAAAAATGAAATGAACGTAAATACCATTACCAATTAATGTAAACAAACAGCTAATGGCCCATGCTCTAGTACCGATATTAGCCGTTCCGGCGCTACGATCTTAATTTCAGACGCCAATAGATAGGTTGTAGGTATCTATGTATTTTTTGAGCAGACACAGTAAATCAATTCTCAATACATATAATGGCAAACAAAAAATTATGTTTTCTGAAGTATCATAACGAAACTTAAACTTTTGCAAAAGTAATATCTTTCGATAAAGATTATAATCAACAGGTTTTGATGAAACTAACCTGGACCAATTTCCGTAAAAACTTAAGCAAAGATGAATAAATAGAAATAAAGCACAGGCAAAATATATAAAATTAATATACAAAATATTAATTTTATAATTTCATATTTTATATTTTCTCTTTCTTTTTTCATCCTTTCAATATTTTATGACTTATTATTTACTAATCTCATTTTATTATTTTTCAGATACTGCCATTCAATTTTACTAACTTATTGAATTCAATTTTCTCAGCTTTATTCCTTTTTGAACTTATCATTTGTTTACTAATCAAATTTCTCATATTTTTTACACCGAGGCGAAGCGCAAGGTTATAGTCTCAAGACAAAAAGTTGGGATCTGGTCCGATTTTAAAAATTCCAACGGATATCGATAAAATACATATGATTTCATTGGGGAATTTTAATTCCCAATTTTTCCCAACCAAGAAGAAAAAATTATAGCGTTTTTAGCCCGAGGCGAAGCTAAAGTTTCAAGAAAAAAGTTGGGATCTGGTCTGATTTCAAAAATTCCAACGGATATCGATAAAATACATATGATTTCATAAGAGAATTTTTGTTCCAATGTTTCCCAACGAAGAATAAAAAATTATAGCGTTTTTTAGATAGGCATTACGACATGCGCATGCGCCAAGGTCGATATGTACGAAGTCCTACAAAACATGCGTCGAAGTGCTCTGTGTGCCACGGTAACCAAGCGACGTTGATAGCTTCAGCTTGATTCTGCGTCTGTGTCTGCTTCCCATCTTATCAATTTGATTCATAATTTGCAGCAAAATGAACCGGGATAGGATATTTTTGCTAAATTTTCACGGATTTCATTCGTAATATCGAATTATTAATACATTTATTGCAATTTTCCTTCCTTTAATTTATATAATACATATAAAAAATATTGACGACATGCTCATGCGCCGAGGGGTTTTATCATTCCTAGTGCTACGCAGTAGGGTGTCCTTCATTTTTTTATTTCAGATACTTTATGAATTTCACAAATAAAGAAAATACATTGTCTAAACCATTCAAACTGGAAAATATTTTGTTGCATAGAAATTTAAATGAAGTTTACTCTAACTAATTGATTGGGCCGATAATTGATGAAAATCGATTATAATATTGTGAATAAAACTTAACAGTTTTGTTAACGTGACAATTGTTTCGCCGAACACAGTGGCTTCTTCAGATGTATATTATAGATACAAACTTTTACAACAAGATTGTTGAAGATGAAGGAAGGAAATATACAATAAGAATGGGGAAAACCTAAACGTAATCACTTAGCAGGTAGAAAGTACAAACTGTTAATGACTTGGGAAAACACAATAGGCACAAATATTCAATATTATATCTAGAAAAGATTTAACAACGGTGAACTATTCATATCTAATTGGTCATTTAACAAATTATTGGATTATTTCATACTAGTGCTTCTATTAAATTGAGTTTAAAGCCTTTCTTTTCTATATGTAATATTTCAAATTCACTATTGAAAATATGATTATGTTACAGGAGATGTGATGCATAAGCAGAATCTAATTTTTCCTTGTCGTAACTTCTTTTATGTGCTGATATTCGAACTACAAAGTTCCTGCCAGTTCGGCCAACATATACTTTAGGACATGAACCACAAGTTAGCTTAGATATAGATCCCTGACTTATTTTGTTGTGTAGTTTTATCTTTTGAATGTTTTTTTTGAATTTTTAATATGTATTCTGAGTTTTGAATTGTATTAGGATTAGTTAAATCTTTTGTAGATGTAATATTGAATATCTGTGCCTGTTGTGTTTCGCCCAAGTCATAAACAGTTTGTACTTTCTACCTGCTAAGTGATTACGTTTAGGTTTTCCTCGTTATTATTGTATATTCCCTTCCTTCATTGTTCAATATTCTTTTTGTAAAAGTTAGTATGTAATATAGGGTAAATTGACGAAGTGGGTAAGATGGCGAACGGCTAATAATTTATTCAAAGGTAACAATGTAGGATTTCTGTATGGTGCCGCTATCTTGCCAACTGTAGGGGAGTTAAGTTGGAATGCAACCATGCAACGCTCAGGCACCATTCGCGGATACAGTGCAAATGAGTGTATCTCGCATATCTGTTCTAAAATAACCATCGTGTTAGATAAGCTTCTCGACCGATTGTTAAAGGTAAGTTGACATTTGATTGTGCTTAGTTATTAGTAATGAATGTATTTCATAGCATGTCACTAAAATTATTATCGATATCATGTTTGTCGTGGAAATATGCTCTCCGACTTTGAACATAACCTCAACGGATAAGATGGTGCGGGTAAGATGAAGAACTTTGTCATCTTATCCGCGCACAAAGTTTCGCCATAGTAAATTCATTTCATCTTATAGAATGTCACAAAAATAAACCTGGAGGTCCGAAAGGCGGGCCTGGAGCGAAGTGAGTTTGATTGCTGCGTTGGAGGGAGTATATGAGAGTGAATCTTGCAAAAGTGCTTTTTCCAAAATATGAACGACCAGATAACAGAAAGAGTAGAAAAATGACTGCTAGTATCATCAGTGGCAATGAAAAGACAGTTGGAGGAGAAGTTAGAAAATGAAAGGCAGAAGGAAGATGCAAGACGACTGAAAAAACGAAAATATGTTAAAAATCCAAAATACAAAAACGAAAAGAAAAAAGCATGCGACACCAAGAAAATAACGAAGAAATTATATTTTCTTTAGATTGCGATTAGCTTTTCGGAAATCCACCTACAGAAGATTGGATTCAGTGCTTGCAATGCTCGAGATGGTGGCATGAATCTAGTACCGATTATTCTGGTATACAAGCTTTCATATGCGACTTATGCTAGGGGAAGGTTGCCTATATTGAACCGCCACCTAAATTGGACCACCCCACTTTTCTCCGAAACTACGGAATCGAAAATTCATGTGACAACATGGTATCTTACCCCTACCCAGAACCCTTGATTGGCACCGAACTCAACTAGTTGTCGGCTAGCGCTTGGCGTTTACAGCGAAATTTGTGAATTTCTCCATTTTGATGTATGAATTCCACTACATCCCTAAGGAAATACGGAGCCACTGTCAATTCCTTAGGAAAAGCTGATATTACCTAATTATCAAGTGAGTTTTTCTCTATTTATTCCACCTATTACCTAGTCATATTGTTTCTTTCTTTTTGTCTACGTTTCAGTTTTGTAAAAACACATGGTGGTTGCCTAAAGTGGACCACTATGTGGTTTCCTAAATTGGAACGGTTTTGAATTTAGAAAAGTAACACATTTTTTTGGTTGTAGGATGTCTTCCGATGAGAAAAAGAATAGAAAACCATATGGACAGTGATGCTCAACAGACATGAAGAAAGCTATAACTGCGTTTAATGCAAAAAAATATGGATTAAATGAAACATGCCGAATTTACAATATTCCAAAATCGACAATTAAAAAGCATGTTGAATCCAAAAATAAATTTGCCAATAAAGATGTTAAAAGCTTTGGACGAAGCACCGTGTTTTCCAAAGAACTTGAGGACGCACTGGCTAATCATATTCTTTATGTGGAAAAAGTGTTTTTTGGAGTGACAATAAAGGACGTGCGCAAAGCTGCTTTTGAATTGGCCGAAAACAACCGAATAAAACATAATTTTAACAAAGAGAAAGGTTTAGCTGGCAAAAAGTGGTTCTACTCCTTCATGCGACGACATCCCATTCTTACACTTAGACAACCGGAGTCCACATCCATAGCACGATGCAAGGGGTTTAATCACGAAAATGTCTATAGTTTTTTTAATATTTTAGAAAAAACCGTTGATGAAAATCAATTGGCAGCTGCACGAGTGGTATTGCAAATTTTGTAGAGAATGTGTCGTTGAAGATATGATCCAATGTCTGAAATGCAGAGATTGGGTACATGAATCATGTGCCAATGTACCTTCAAAGGAAAAATTTATTTGTGATTTTTGCACTAGTGATTAGATTCATCTTTTCAAGCTTTTTGTATTTGTGTTTATTTGCTTGTGTTTAACACATGATATCTTTATTTTTTATAGTGTTAGCTACTTTTAAGACTTTATTTTTGTTGTTTATTTTCAAACATATCCTGAATTTTTTTTAATCTTTTGACGAAGTCCTTGAAATGTTTTCAAATTTTTTAAAATTAATCCCAGATTTTTTTGTAGAATAAACTTTTTTTTCAATTATAACGGCAATTTTATATTACGTTACTCATTTAAAACATTTTTTGATTATTTAAATATCATGGTCCAATTTGGGAACCCCCAGGTCCAACTTTGGAAACCAGTTTCCTATATTGAACCACTTGCAGAGGTTTTTTTAAACGGTTATATAATATATAAGATTTGAAAAAAAAATATGCAAAAATTCCTGCAAGTAGCCAACATCCCTAAGGGTCCTAGGGAACAGTTATAAGATTGATTTTGTGTTATCATTGGAAACTATGATAAGAAATCTAAAATTCGGTCCAATATTGGCAACCTTCCCCTAATATTCTACAACTTACCCGCATATGTCCGTCATCTTAGCCTACCTTCAGGTAAGATGACGAATTTCTCTAGTACTTGATTTTTTATTTTTGTAAACAAAACAGTTCAGTTTTTTTTAATACTATTTTATGTTTTCATGTGTGTTAGATGTTGATTATTGTATATAAATAAATAATTTGAAAAAGAATTCAATGTCGAGCAGAAATTAATTTCTTCTGTTAACATCGTCAACTTACCCGACCTTCCCCTACATCTGAAGAAGCCACTGTGTTTGGCGAAATAATTGTCTTGTTAAGAAAATATAGTGAAAATCGAAAACTGTGAAGTTTTATTTACAATTAACTTTACTCTCTTGAAAGAATCATTGTTTAAAATAGTTTCCAAATCTCGAATTGATGTATAAATCCCATTATAAATAATTCTGATTTTTGTTTTCATCTAACTGCTCTGAAACTTCGCCAATTTATTTCATTGTTCGTACTATTTAATACATAGGTAATAATAATATATACCGACAGGAACTTCATTCCAACCAGGTATCCTACGACACCTCTCGTCTTGTTTTTATCTAATTTGGGTATTCATGAGAGACGTGAGAAACAAATCAATTTTTAAAATGAGGATACCAAACATTTTTGAACGACTGAAATGTACAATAGTGCACTTACCATCTATTTCATTGTTGGAATCATCTAATTATAATTGATTTATTGTTATGAGGCATGACAAGCAACAATGAAATAAAGCTTTTTATTCATACAATTAATGCCAATCAGCTCTTCCATATTATTCTGAGGAAATATAATAATGATTCATATTTCAAAGCAATATCACATAAATTCTAATTCCGACCACCTCTCACATCCATCCGAAACCTAAATTAGGGGAAGTCGACCTTGTTCCCAAACTAATAATCTGTTCACTTCCACCCTTAGCTGCCTTTCCCGCCTTTTTGGCGATGGCTGCCTAGACGGGCCAATCGGAGACCAGCGCGGGAGAAATAGGGGTTAGAGGGGAATCTCGGGGTCGATTAACTTGGAATAGTGTGCCCGGTGAAAGGGAAACCTAATTCCTGTGATAGGGAAAGTATAGAAATAAGAAAAATTGAATTTTAGACTCAGATATATTTCGCTATGTGTAGAATAGTTAATAATCATTATCGATTATTTCACTGTCTACTCGAAATATATATTTATATTATCATTATAAATTCTTGCTTTTCTATTCAATTATGTATTATATACCTATATATATATATATATATATATATATATATATATATATATATATATATATATATATATATATATATATATATATATATATATATATATATATATATATATATATATATATATATATATATATATATATATATATATATATATATATATATATATATATATATATATATATATATAATATATTTATTAATCCTTTTGGACATCTTTACAGAATGTATAGGACAAGTAGAATATCATACATACAACATCTAAGTTAAAAAAATAAAATTATTAAACAATTATACAAGACATTTTCAGAATCACAACTAGACAACATCTAATGGCCAGTATAGGTCAGTCCAAGTAGTCTGAAATGACCATCCAAGGGCTCATCACGCAGCATCCTCCATCCTCCAAGTGTTCTCGTATATAGTAGTAACATCTATCTTCCAGAGACTTTTCTATTTTTTTTTTTTTTTTTCATTGTACAAATGTCTTCAAAGGTGGAAACCTGTCGTACAGTCTGATGCCCATATGTTTGAAACTTTTCTCAACTTTTGAAGTAATGTGTAGGGGTGTGCGTAAAAATGCATGGTTCCTCGCAGTGTACTGATGATTATATGTATATATATATATATATATATATATATATATATATATATATATATATATATATATATATATATATTTCAATTGTTGTTGCCTGTGAACCATTTTTAACTTTTTAATAAAATCGAGTTTTTTGAGATTCACCAAGCCTGTTATTGCTAATAATTATCAAAAAGTTTTATATATATATATATATATATATATATATATATATATATATATATATATATATATATATATATATATATATATATATATATATATATATATATATATATATATATATATATATATATATATATATATATATATATATATATATATATATATATATATATATATATATATATATATATATATATATATAGGTAAGTATATAACAGTTCTGATATAACTCTATGGACTTTTATTTAAAATTAAAATGGTAATTGTGAGAGAGTATTGGATAACCATAACTTCAGAGTTTAGATATATCAAGCATCAACTTCTTAAGTTAAGAAGAGCAGAGAAGACAATAATTCTTAATTTATTCTTGAATACGAACGATTCAAACAGTTTCGAACTAAACACGAGATTGCAAAGGGAATTAAAATTTTTCTACAACCCTGTGTCCTTTTTTCCAATGCAATTCTTGAAAATTTTGAAGGTCTTTGTGTGCAAAGCATCATTTATGTATGGTAAATTAAAATATATCAAATAATTTGAGAAATAAACTGTGTATTTTATGATATGTTGAATAACAAAACAAACCACATAGTATATGTATATTTATAGTAATATCTTAATTTAATTCATTTAATACATTCTGATTAGTGTGATCAGTGGTGGATCTACAAAGGTTGGGGCCCTAGTCCAACTTTTCTGTGCCCCCCTTCTTTCAGAAACAAAGATAGCTAAAATCATCCTTATATATTTGTTTATAGTATTTAATATGCCTATCTAAGACAATAAAGTATTCAAGTTAAAACTAAACACAATAGGTACCCTTCTTTACCAACTTTAAAAACGAAATATTTCATACAACTATCGCCAAGAAAACCTAAGATAGCTAAAATAATCCTTAAAAATTGGATGTATTGTATTTAATATCTAGGAAAATAATAAACTTCAAAATGAGCACAATACTCTTCTTTAAAAACTTTTAAAATTAAATATAATATACGAGACTATTGCCAACAAAAACTAAACTACAGCCCTGCACAAGTAATATAAAAAACACTAAAACCACTCAACAGGAATTTAAATTAGTATCTACAGATCAACTTTTCCAGCTTTCTGTGAAACAAAATCCACTAGTCTGCTAAAAATTTCAGTGCTCAAAGCCACAGGTCGTCTACTAGCCTCAATGCTCTTTTTTCGAATTGAGTTAAGTAGATGCAAAGAGTGTACCTATAGGTGCAGTTTTCCAAGCATGAGTATTGCAATGCTAGACGAACATGAGCCTTAAAAAGCACAATAGATGCATATTTTTATCACGAAATAGATATTTAAGCTTCTAGTCAACGCCGATTCCCGAAAGTAGTGATTTATTGGTTGGCTTAATCAGGGCCGGATTAACCCTCTCCGGGCCCCTATATAGGCAACAAGCCTGTCCGGGCCCCAGGTCTTTTCAAGTTGATAAAAGGATGTAAGTAACTTCCAGATGATCGACTCCAGGTATTCTGTTACTTCAAAGTCTTATGTAATATTGCAACAACATGGTTACTTTGACTTGATGCTGCAGCATCGCCTTACCTTACTCGTTAGCTTTATTGAAATGGTATTAATGAATAGGTTAGGGGTCATCCATAAATTACGTCACACGAATTTCATGATTTTTTTGCCCCTCCCCATGTCCTTGTCACAGCTGGTCACATTTGTGAGACTCCCCCCTCCCTAGTGTGACGTCACATATTTTGCAAATTTACATTTACAAATTATTGAATGAAAACAGCGGTTCCGAAATCAGTTTTATCTACATTTAAATTATTTTTTAATAAAATTAACATCAAATCAACAAAACAAAAAGCAATTAATTATATGAATTAAAGAAATTAACAAAACGAAAAACGATTGGCTTTGTTAATTGAAGAAACTAACAAAACAAAAAATATTAAAAGAATTATATTAATTAAAGATACAAACTTAATAATCTTGAGTTCATTCTTTTAAATTATTTATAACTGGCATAGCAGCCACTTCGTTCTCGTTTGGGTTATAAATGTCAGGAACATTAGTTGTGTCAACAAAACGTTTTTAAAATAGAAATTAAATTTGTGACATACTTAGGTGACATATTATCTTTGTTAATGACAGCTGTCAAGCCAGAGGGAAATTTCCACTCATTAATTTCCCGCTACGCAGGGAAATTTCCGAAGAAATTAGGTTGTCATAACAACATGTCAAAATGCAGGCATCTGATTGACTAAAATTAACTGATATAAAATTTTCAAATAAATTTCCCTTTTTGTATGGTGGCGGCATTTGAAGCAACTATAAATTATCAGATGACCAATTGATTGGGCCGATACCTAGTTGGTGAAAATCCATCACAATAATGTAAATAAAACTCCGGTTTTTGATTTTCACTTCATGTTGTTAGACATAACAATGGTTTCGCCAAGCAAAGTGTCTTCATCAGATGAGTAATTCAAACTGAATTTGAATTAGATACTCGTCTGATGAAGCCTCTGTGTTTGGCGAAACAATTTTAATGTTCAACAAAAGAAAGTGAAAATCAAAAATTATTAAATTATCAGATCCCCAGTTGGAATGATCTTAAGCTTGTGTAACACGTTGATGGCCAGACGTAGATACCTGACACAATTCTTGTTGGTGGTATTAAATCATCAAGAAAAGCATCGGTGACAAGATAGACCCTTGATTCACACCGGCGATAACAGTTTTTCTGGTTGTCTAACCCTTCCTGCTTCCCGCTTTTGCATCTGCTGACCCGCTAGTCGCTTCAGTCATCTTCAGTGCACGAACAATTTATTATCAAAGCAGTGAGACGTGGACGCTAATCAAAAAAAGTTAATTTGAAAACTTATCGCGTTTATCTTATAATTTTTTCATTTTCAATATATCGTGTACATGAAATGATATATAAACTGTATGAATCTTGTATTTTCTATATATTCTTGCGATATATAGCAATTCAATTTTAAATTGAATAAATGACTCGAACTGACATAACCTTCAAACTTTAGTATCGTAGATTCAATAGTTGCATTGAGTTAGTGACGTACAGTGATCTCGGATAATTTCGGACGTCCGGAACTTCCGGAAGGAAAAAAGAGACTAGATAAAAAGAAATAAAAAAGACTGATGCAAAATTAGTTGAAGTAGAAAAGATGTTCAGAGAGGAAATGAAATCTTGGAAACTTTGGTGTGGATTCCGAAGTGGGTGACTATTTTTGTATTTTTTGTAACGAGAAGTATACGCCACCCCTCACAGAAGACTGGATACTTTGTATAAAATGCCTAAAATGGACACATGATAACGGCACAAACGGATCATCGTCTAAAGGCTATATTTGTGGTTTTTGGCACGACTTGAACATTGTCCTTATTCACCCCAATCGATGTCCGCATTTACCCAAAAGGCATAGGGTAATTGCGGACAGGAAAAAAAAAAGAGATTGATTCGTATAATTGGTTTGACTTTTATTGAATTATTTCTTTCAGCGTCCGTAATCACCCCACTCTCCCCTATGCTGGTCTGTCTTACTCCTTCGACCACAACACGTACTTTCCATTCATGGAGGAAACTTTCGATCAAACCGCATAGCTATCCGGAAAGACCGTAAAATCCAAAAGCATTGCCTTGTGCCAAACTAGGTCGGTGGCTTTAGATATATCTGGGGCAATTGCTAATGATTCTCCATGATTCTCGATAAAGCTTGTCCAAACATGTGGAGATGGACTAGCAACTCACCAGTCAAACAGCAACGTCGAAAGCTGCATGGATTGTTTAAAATCTACCATTAGAAGAATGTCTCATTTTCGTTGATATATCTTCTCTTTTGACTTCTCTGTTTGATGCTTTTTTCTTATGAGATCTCGAAATGAATTTGAAGTGATTTTTGCGTTTGGCTTATCTTTGATACTTTTGTATTCGTACAGCTGAGATGCTTAAATTACCAATGCACTTAATATTCGTGACAAGTGGATATCAGAACATTTCCTTAATTTAAACTAAGAAACCTTGTTCTGTTCAATTGTAACAAGTACCTAATTCAAGTTTGTGACTCTGGACTCATCCATAGAGTGATATTCTTAGGTCAACATCAAGATCTGCAGAAGTTAAACCATCATAATATAGTCAACCAAGATACACTATAATAAAACTAAGTAACCATTAGTTAGCTTTTGATATATCTCGCCATGCACCATTTAGAAATAACTTATGTTTTACCCTAACATTTTAATTTTCATTGTTTTTATCATACCATGAGTGGCTGTGTGAATATTCTCCATTTTATTCATATGTTGGTTCTGATTGTGTTGGGTTTGTTGTAATCAAAAGAAAGTCCTTCCGCTTTCGTTTGTAGGTAGATGATAATATTCTATAATTCTCATTAGATTCATAGTAATTTTTGGAGGGATAATCGTTATTTGAAATCAACATGGATTTATCCATTTCTTACATTTTTTTAGGGAGTTTTCATATATTTTGATAGTTAAAAATATTTCATATTGGTATTATATGTAGGTAACAATAAAAGCTACAGAACGAACTTCATTAAACTATTTACCTACTCAAATAGTATAAGTTCAATAAGTACGGCAATAAAGCAATAACTACCTATAGATATGCTGTATTGATTTCAGTAATCTCTAGGGTCTAGGATATTCCTTTCTATTAAAGCTGTTTATAGAAGTAGGTATTCCAATTTGAAGTCGGTTTGATCTACATGAAATTTTCTCATTCATTGCAATGAATGTTACACTACTTATATAAACTTTTAACTTGTTTCTTCGTCAGTACTGAATTTAATTTTGGCTAGTCATATTTTTTGTTTATACAAACGACTAAACGCGTGCTATCTTATTTTTCAGAAAAAGCAATCAATTACTTTGCTGGGAAAATTTACCTACCGTTAATCATAATGTAGGCATTCGTTTAATCCTAAGAAAACGTTTAATAATATACCCACTCAACTATTTAACCTCCTAAAGCAACAGGTGAAATTACATACTTGCTTCTGGCTATTTATTTACTAAAAAATACAAAAAGTGTGAATATATCCTCCACATATATCTCAGTACATAATATAATTTCAGTTGAATTCAAGCCAAATTTTGTGAAATCAAGATTGCAGAAATCCCCAACAAAATTTATAGGTAATGAAAAATGAAGAATTTTTTTACATGAATACATTTAAAAGATTTAAAACAAACACTATATAGGTATAGTTCTCAGTAGCGAAGATCTGACACAAAATGTTTTTGGTGTGCTTGAACCATTAAGACAGCATGAGTGGAAAAATGAAGAGCAGAGCATATTTAACATCGCTCTTAATCATATCAACAAAAAAACTAGTATGTAACTTCAATTTAACATGTTGATCTCGGTTGTTTGAGGTGCCCTCAACATTTTGACTGCGGAAATATGGAGTACCTAACCATAACTATGTTTGTGCAAACTATATTTATTGGCACAGTTTCAATTTACTACCTTGACTATATTTTACGGAAAATCTTGAAATTGATGCTAAATACAAACCATTAACTGACCAATTATAGTATTGATGATGATGCTACTTAAAAAGTTAGTTATAAATGGCCTGACTGAATAATATATTATATTACCTAGAATTTTATAATTTATATGGTCATCATCCCAATTATTTTGATACATGAAGCGCCACCTCTGAATAGCGGCATAGGGTTGAATGAAATAGCATATTTCCTTCCTTCCTACCCTACACCTAGGGTTACCAACTCTCGAAAGGACCAACCCGGGAGAATTTTAAGAAGTTAACTAGGGGTGGGGGGGTGTACTTTGCTTACGAGCAGTATCTAATAATCGACGGTTTTTCACCTCAAAATCATAATCATTGAAGATCGAAGTTTTGTTTGTGCGACGGTTGCGTATAATTTTTAGAAAAAGCGGAGAAACTATTGTAACGCAGGAGGAGTCTACCGGGCAATCCTGGAGGGTTGGCAACCCTACCTACAGTCGAAGGGTGTATTCGCGTTGGGCGCTTACACGCTTTAAGCGCTCACGCTTAGAAGCACAGAATCACAGATTATTGGCGTTCGTGTTGGCCTACTAGCGCTTAGAGACGTTCACGCTTTGGCTTTGAGCTTTTGAGCATTAAAGGTGAATGTCAGATCTTCTTTTTACGCTTAGGTAGTAAAAAGCCCGATAGTTCACGCAAATACTATGCTTTAACATTTCTCTACAAATTTATTAATTATCGACAACAAAAGTTAGGTTAGCTTACGCTTAGTGTTAAGCATTTGTGAGCGCGAGTCGACCACAGAGAACGAGGCTTATAAGCGCTTAAAGCGTGTAAGCACCAAACGCGAATGCACCCGAAATTATACCATTTCCTTCGTAGGGATGTCGAAAATGAAAAAAAATATCGTTATTTAATATCAATATCGACGTCAATATTTCGAAGAGAAAATATCGATATATCTTCAAAGTTTTTGAAATTATAGTGTTTTTAGCTCATATTACCAATAGTAATTTTTATACAAAATGTATATTATTTTAATGTATAAAAATCTCAATACAAATTAAGATATTTTTATCAGTATTCCTTTTTATTGGGCAATTATTATTACAAAAATGTCAAAAACTAAAAAGCTTCTCCGAACATTGTATAAAATTTAATATTTCCTGGATTTCAACAAAACCCAATTGTTGCATTCAGGTGACAAAGGAAAGCGCCTTGGCCTTCTTGAAATAAGTTCCGCTCATAATAGTAAATTAGCCCTTGTAAACGAACAAATTGAATTTCAGGTATCACCTTTGCTTTTGTCTGTTTTATAAAATAAGATATATTACTCTCCTGTAATCAGTCTTGATAATGAGTTCATAACTCGAAACATGTCGACTATCCTTTACTGCTAAATACAGTATCTAAATATTTTTATATAGTGAAACTTAAGCCAAGCGTGTTTTATTTTAAAGTTTAAACTTTATTCTAAAAATTTATCTTCTAACTCAGCGTTTCCCAAAGTGTGGGTCGCGACCCAGCACCGGGTCGCAGAAAAATTCTGCAGGGTCGCGGCAAAAATTGTGAAAATACATAGCATATATATAGAAATTTACCGCTCGCTAAATGTTCGCGTTCTGTAAATAAATGTTTTTTTTTTTTCATAAGTTGGGTCGCAAAATATTTTAAACCCTCGTACCGGGCCGCCGTCAAAAAAGTTTGTGAAATGCTGTATCTAACTAATATTTTAAAACCTGTTCATTGTATCAGTCAACCTAGCGGTGTCCGGTAGCGAATGTAGAAAAACTCTGCATTTTACATATTCCGCTGTCACCCGGCTCCTATTGTTAGGAACCGCCAAATTAACGACAGATTCCACTCTCTCTGAAGGTACAGAGGAATAAATTAAATATATCGTTTTCCATATTGGATATTTTGTATCGATATATCCGATCAAAATATCGAGAGGTACATCGATACTTTTTCAACAAGCCTATTGCTAAGTTCAAGAATCAACTGGGCTGGATTGGCACTGTAGTTCTTTTTACTTCGGAAATGTTGCCAAGTACAAATTTAATATATTTGAAATATCAAACAAATTTAATTTTGATTTTCTATTTTCAGTAGATTATCAAAAATTTTCAAACATGGTCTCCTTGGCTGTCTGATATTTTAGGTACACTAAATAAATTGAAGTTTTTCTTGTTTACCTCTAGAAAAATAATTATTATAATACCATATGTTCAAGTTAATAACTGAATTCCAAGTTATCGCATACATTGCATTATATTGTCATGCTATTGCCTATTTGTTAGTCGTGTATGACAATGTTCCAATAAATTTTCATTCTATTTTCACTTGTTACAGGCTAAAAAGTAATAATAATATATACTTATATTATATATATATATATATATATATATATATAATATATATATATATATATATATATATATATATATATATATATATACAGTATAATCCATTTATAATGAACTCGCTTATAATGGAAACTCGCATGTAATGAACTAATTTTCAAGTCCCGGATTAAACACGTGTAAAATACTCGGACAAGATGGACTCGTTAATAATGGAACCTCGCCTGTAGTGGACCGAATTAGTCTATCATAAGCGAGTTTTTTCTGTGATTCCCTCGGTGATTTCCCCAGCACGATGTGTTCTGATGCAATATTATGCAGTATTCTTTCGACTTAGCGTTTGGGGCTTGCAGCTCTGTGAATGTTATTCGGTAGGTTGCGTCGTATTTGTCTCTGAATTTTCAAAAATATGCTATTTCCTCCAGCAAGAAAACAGAAGTGAAATGTTTTCAAAATTAAATAAAGTTAAATTTATTTTGCAGAACAATTATATGGAAAAACACTCTGTTCAAAGTAAAATAACTGATTTTTTTAAGAAATAATATTTTGTAAACCATATTTAGCAATTAAATGTAGTTCTCTTATCATGTGTTGTTTGATTCTCATAAGATGAACACTCGGATATAATGAACTACATCTCTTTGTCCGCTCGAGTCCATTATATGCGGATTGCATATATATATAATTAGAAAAACATTCTAGACATTAAATATTTATTACAGGAAGGAAAAGAACCTACTACATCTTTTGCTTTCAGTTTATTGAATGTTTTGTACAATTATAACAAAACTCAAAAGTATCTTTAATGGTGAGTTCAACATAATTAGTTCATATATTCAACATGCGAAGTAACACACTTATAAGATTGAAAGAATAATATTTCAATAAAAATTATTCATAAAATATGTGATATCCTATTTATACAAAATTAATGATTAGCTTAACTATTTGTAAAATTTGGGTTACTCTGTAATAACTGTTGCGCAGACTGAGCAGCAATTTCTGGATTGAAGAAAAGCGGTTGTTGGACACTACTAGGAATGCTGGTTGCACTTATATGTATATTGTCATTATATGACCCTATATTATTACTAGGAGAGGGAGGCATTTGCAAAGGCGGTGTGAACGGGGTACTTGAAAAAGAAGTAACAGGAGGGTTATTTGATTGATTAAAATTTACAGGATACATAGGTACAGATGAATTAATCTGTTCCTGGTTAATCATATTTACATTTGTAAATTGTGGTATATTTGATGGAGGTGGTACATTAGACGAGTAAATCGGTGTAACACTACTACTTACATTTGTGAAATTAGGTATATTTGTGAACTGAGGAATATTTGAAGGTGGAAGAATATGTGTAGCTGTAACACTTGCTTGATTTCTGAAGGGATTTTGGTTTTCATTAGAAACAGAAGAAAATTGCATAGTAGGTGGAGGAACCATCATTGCATTTTGATCCTGTACTAAACTTGGTTCCATTGAGGTATTTTTACTAAATAATTCTGGCTCAACAGTCGGAGGGGAAATTACATTTGACTCAACTGGAGCAGATATTTCATTATGTGAAAGAAGTGGAGAACTAGCACTTGCAACTATATTTTTAGTAATAGTTGTTGTTGGTGGTACACTTCCCCTAACTGGAATTCGATGAAGATATCCATAACCGATTCCACAACCTAAAAGGCCCTCCCCTCCCCATTTATGATTTGGCATTATAGTAACTTCCCTACAAGAATCATCATTTGAATTATAAACATATAATTTTAGATTTCTTCCTTCATGATTTTCGATCAAAGCGTACAAATCTTCTGATTCATGTAAAATAGAGTCAGCACCAATAATATAGTCTGTGAACGGCTGTAATCCTGCTAGATCAGCTGGTGATTTAGGGTGAACTTCCAGAATATGCCAGACATTTTCATTTGCCCCTTCAAATGAACAGAATTTTATGCTGACACCAAGGAGACCCTGGCCACCCCATGTATCACTTGGTTCCACATTTACACTCCTTATGCTTTGTGTTTTACTACTATAAATTGTTAGTGGTAATTGTTTACCTGAAAAAAAAATTATGAGCTCTCATCTTGATCCAAAACAAAAAGTATATTTATTTATCGTTTCTGTGTCAAACAGTTAAATACACAAAATATATCACAATGATTTCAATCTTCATTATACATACCTATACCGTTCTTTAAAATCTGTTTCAAAGTATCATTATCTTTATCAAGACGAATGCCGTTAATTGCAACCACAAAATCAAAAAAAGCTTGGAGACCAGCTCTACTTCCAGGTGAATTTTCTTGTACCTATAGAAAAACAATGATTGACTATTCTATATAAATTTTCAAGGAAAATATCTCACCCGTAGGATATGATAACCTTCGGTTCCTCCACCAGGAATATCAACACTTTCCGAATTTCCCATATTTTCTATTTTCCTAATAGTTCATTTGATGAAAACCCGTCAAAATTACGTGGCATATCAAACAAGTTAAAATGATGTCAGGTAAAGTTTAGTTAGATTGACAGCTTGAATGTCTGCATGACATGGTTGCCAATCGCAAAAATGAAAATAATTTAAAGTTGACTATTTTCAAGTTTCAGTTTACAGACACGTTCGAAATGTATTGTATCAAGTAAGTATCATTTTAAATGTACAAAAGCTCTTCAATTTTCCATTCAAGTTCTGTACAACTGTTAGAGGTTCAATTAAAAAAATTGAAGAGTAGAATAAAATATAGTTGTGTATTATGGAAATAAACCAAACTCTCATCAAATTATATTTTCAACAATACTTAATTCGTATTACTCCTTTAAATTAAATTTGATGAATTAAAGGAAAATAATCTCTTAGAAATAAAATATTTCCTATATTTCATTCCATTTGTTGACATGACATGAGTAAGTTCTTAATTACTGTTCTTTTAACACTTGGGGTGCAATCGCGTTGGGCGCTTACACGCTTTAAGCGCTCACGCTTAGAAGCACAGATTATTGGCGTTCGTGTTGGCCTACTAGCGCTTAGAGACGCTCTCGCTTTGGCTTTGAGCATTAAAGGCGAATGTCAGATCTTCTTTTTACGCTTAGGTAGGCAAAAGCACGATAGTTCACGCAAATGCCGTGCTTTAACATTTCCCTACAAATTTATTAATTATCGACAACAAAAATTAGGTTAGCTTACGCTTAGGGTGTATTCGCGTTGGGCGCTTACTCGCTTTAAGCGCTCATAAGCTTCGTTTTCTGTGGTCAACTCGCGCTCACAAACGCGTAACACTAAGCGTAAGCCAACCTAACTTTTATTGTCGATAATTAATATATTTGTAGGGAAATGTCAAAGCGCGGTATTTGCGTGAACTATCGTATTTTTGCCTACCTAAGAACATCTGAGATTCGCCATGTTGAAATAACTAATGCTCAAAGTCAAAGCGTAAGCGTCTCTAAGCAAGGCCAACACGAACGCCAATAATCTGTGCTTCTAAGCGTGAGCGCTTAAAGCGTGTAAGCGCCCAACGCGAATGCACCCTTAGTGTTAAGCGTTTGTGAGCGCGAGTCGACCACAGAAAACGAAGCTTATAAGGGCTTAAAGCGTGTAAGCGCCCAACGCGAATGCACCCTTGGTGGAACATAGTTGAAAATTATAGTAAGATGAGAAAAAGACTTGGCGACATATGTTTCGGGTTACTAACCCATTCTAACAGACATTGCAACAATCTAACTATTTATGAAACAGATTTTTCTTTAGGAGTTGCTCCTCAAACATGATTAAGAATGTAGAGGATCAAAAATTCTTCTAAATTAACTTTGTCCCCAAATTAAGCGACTAGACCGGTTGAATAAGTACAATATAAGAACCAGTAGTACGAATAAATGTAATTTGGGTTCCTTATTAGTCAATATTAAAGACAAACAGTCTGAAAAATCTGGTGTATATAAATTAAAATACATGGATTGTGATTCTTTCCATATAAGTAGAGATATCGGCACTAAATAAAAAAACACAAACAATCAATCATCCAAAGTAAGAATGTCACTGGAATTTCCGACCAGTGTATTCAGAACAACCATTTCAGATTTAGAAAACCGGGATATATTACATTAATTGAAAAAGGAAAGAACATGGACCTTTCAGAAGTTTTGGCGAACTCTAAGAAATTAGGTACCTATCACGAACGATGAACTGGACCTTAGAATATCCTCACTTATTAAATATATTTCTTAAAGAGATTTAGATTGTTGCAATGTGAATTTTAGTTTGTTAAGTCTTGAGAATGGGTTAGTAACCCGAAACATAGATTGAGTATAAATATATCATTTTTGGTGGAATCAAGCCAAGTGTTTTTCTAACGTTATTATTTTATATAAATAAGTTCATATTGATTCAATATTCCAATGTTTATGAGTTACTTCGGTCAATATATTAAGCAATGCCTTATGTTATGAAAACGTAATTATATCAAATCGATATGATTATGACATGATACGTAGCATAAATGGAACAATATTAAGAGTTTTCTTAAATAACTATACTTGAAAATGCACGAGTCATATTGAAATAGTAACCGTTTCGTATTTTGAGTCAATCACGTAGTTTAGTTGAAATAAAAATATTAGATCTTGTTTTTTTTCGGGAAATATGGAATATAACGCACTTCATTCTTCAAGCTTTTTGCTATTTACTTGAATTTCCAGGTTTACCAATATCTCATTTTTCAAACATTGTTTCTGTTGACTATTTTAGGAAGATGAATTCTCGATTTGGGATATTATTCTGAATTAGCGTTCTTACTATATATGGAATTTCGAACCTATTCGAATTAGGAGCAGTTTAATGAATCCAATGTGCTAAAACTATATAAAGAGAACTTTTACACGAATAAAAATGGAAAAAATTATATTATTTATATACTGAGAATTGAATTCATCAAATTTTTTCAACGAAACATATAACATACCGTGTACACTAGACTACAGTCTAAAAGTTAAGAACGGAATGAAATTTGGACATAGTTTATATTCATATATGAGTGTAGTATTTAGATTTTATGAAAAGAAAGTACTCTATTATAAACAACAATTCTTAGTATTCCGTAACTGCGAAAATAAATATTTTATAAAAATGACGCTATCATAGTATAACTAAAATTTCATGAAATTTTTTTTATTAATGATTAACACAAATTTATGAGGAAAGACATTGAAATGACCGCTCCTCTTATGAAACATTTTTATTATTGCAACTAAACTACGATGAGATAAATAATTTAATTTTGTCAAGATATTATTCCTCCAGAACTATAACCGTAAATGCATTTTTTTAAAGTTTTGAATAAAGAAAATCATGAGATTTATCTATAAAATCCGGACACCCTACTGCATAGCACTAGGAATAATAAAACCCCTCGGCGCATGTGCATGTCGTAATGCCTATCTAAATAAATTCATTGATTTACTGTCGAATTTGACCAAGCTAGTTAGTCGAGTATGTTAGGTACGCTGGCTAGTATTTGGGAGGTCTCGGGTTCAAACCCCGGGGCCGACTGGCCTGCCATGAGTTTTTCTCAGAGGTTTCCTCATGGTAATGTAAGTCACTGCTTGCAAACTTATAAGGCGAATGCTGGGCCAGTATTAATCCTCTGAACCCTACCCACACTTCCTATGTTCCATAAATATCCCGTCTCACCTATCCTTAATGCACTTGTACATACAAGTGTATCCTCTGATCTGGCTGAAGGAGTTAATCCCAAACTCAAGCTGCCCGCCTCCCTGACACATACTTCAGGGAGGAATGAAACACGTGTGTTTCCTTTTTTTTTTTCCTGTCGAATTTGAATATCCTATCCCGGCTCATTTTGCTGCAAATTATGAATCAAATTGATAAGATATCTCTATGGATGGGAACAGACACAGACGCAGAATCAAGCTTAAGCTATCAACGTCGCTTGGTTACCGTGGCACACAGAGCACTTCGACGCATGTTTTGTAAGACTTCGTACATATCGACCTTGGCGCATGCCGTAATGCCTATCTAAAAAACGCTATAATTTTTTATTCTTCGTTGGGAAAAATTGGGAACAAAAATTCTCTTATGAAATCATATGTATTTTATCGATATCCGTTGGAATTTTTAAAATCGGACCAGATCCCAACTTTTTGTCGTGATACTATAACCCCTTTAGCTTCGCCTCGGGGTAAAAAATGATTAAATAGATCATGATTTTTATTTGGAATACACAAGGAAAATTGCTATAAAGTCTAACGACGATGTAGTTGACGATTTGGGTTGAAAGAACCCCCATTGCTGACGTTATCAAATATTCAGTAGAATGATATCGCGATGACATATTTTAAAAACTAATAGACTTTAATATATGAAAAACTGGAATTGTTAACATTTGGAAGATTAGCTACAACCATAGTACATATGCATCTTCAAATAAAATCACCACAAAATGTGGTTACAAAGACTAAAAATTGTTATTGTCACACCGTTAACTACATAACATTAAAATACTTTTATTGAATCATAAATTATTTCTAAAAGAAAGGCGTAAAACTGCTTTCTTAAATTTTATTATAATTACAATAAATTATAATACAAACAAATTTATAAGCTTAGGTGTAAGCAGGAATTCTGTTAAATGAGACACATTAAAAACAAGAAAAAATACACTGTTTGTCAATAAGTATACAAGTTCTCCCTTATTTCAAATATACAGATCATGAACAGTTCATAAATTAGTGGGAAAAGTGGTTATATGTACGGGAGGCAAAAATGTGTTCAACAATAATTACATAAAACTGTTAATTATTGTAAAGTGTTTCCCAATAAATTATTTTTTTAATGTGCATCAAAACACATACAAACAAGAACCCATCGGATCAACAATTATTCCGCAAGTCATAACGAAATTAATTAACTATCGAGTTCACATGTTAAATTTATTTCAACTAGTCATAGTATTAGTGTATATATATATATATATATATATATATATATATATATATATATATATATATATATATATATATATATATATATATATATATATATATATATATATATATATATATATATATATATATATATATATATATATATATATATATATATATACATGAGTCGCAAAATTTTGATCTAATTTTCATTGCATATTACAATTATTGTATTGCTTGGCTGATTTATGTTTAAGACGTATAATTTTATTCCCGAATTCATGGTACCAAAGCCGTAAAAAATAGAATTAACAAAACTTCATTTCAAATTTGGCGTCATGAAAATAATGGAGTTTTATTAATTTTCACATGTCAGCTTATATTATTCTCTGTATATCAAGAAAGAAAAAAGGATTGTTTTACAACAAAAGTAAAGAGACTTTTATATTTCTTTAGTACGAGAAACTGTAAGATGAAGGGGTTGTTTTGAACTTTATAGTTGCTGTATAAAAGTTGGTTCTATAATTAGTTTCAAAATTCGTAGTTTTTTCAACATTAAAGTAGTTGAGTTGTGGTTTTTTCCAGTTCGCCTGATTTCGGTTTCAAGAATGATGTTTTCGAGTTTTAATAATTTAACGCTAAAATTTAATTAATAGTTTACCGTTGAACAGTTAATACACAGAGAGATCTTGGAAACATTCATCCTTTCTGCTGAAAGGCTATTTGCCAACATGTATGCTAAATTTCTGTTCAAATCGTTTAAATAAAATTAGATAGTATAATATTAATATACAAGGGGGTATATATGATACATTTCAGCATGCTATTAACCATCCCCTCAATCAAAAAAATGATCAACGAATCATAACAAAATGCCTTCACACGCATGAAAATCAATGTCAATTAAGTTATTACAAAAATTTTATATAAAAAAGTTTTTTCAAATGATACATTATGAAACTGAAATTAATATTTCTAAAACTTTCTTGTATTTTTGACGGGTACCAATAGTAAACAAGCGTAGACTGAAAACATTTTTGTTATCCAATAATAATAAAGTAAGTAGTTAATAAAAAGCAAACTACAAGCATAACTATAGGTACAGGGAAATTTGAAAACTCAACAGATTTTAAAAAAATGACAGGACATTTACCGTAGTTCGATGCTATTCTCTAACCCGTCACAATATCAAAATTTCCCAAGAAAAATAAATCGAAATAAAAAAAATTATAGATAATAATTATTATTTACATATTTATAATGGAATATCAGAGAAAAATACACATATCGGTTTCCTCTCACTTCAGTTGCATCGAAAAAATTCCAATGGTACTATCGACTCTAATGTTCAAAAAAGTAAATTTTTTGATTCTCCTAAGGGATCTGAATTTTCATTGCCAAGAGACTTTTTGTTTTCATCAAAATATATTCAACTTTTCTCATGTAGAAAAGACATTTGTTTCAAGGTGCCAAACCAATATATTAAGTCAAAAGAAATCACAAAAACAACGTAACCTTTTCACTTTGCCATTCAGCTGAGAGAGATTCAAATCTTTGGCTTTAAATCGTAACCTGAAAATAATTCGATGGTAATTATTGAGTTTACAACAGACTGCCCCGATTTTCTTGAAATTTCGGATTTTAGCTTATTTTGGCCTGAAAAGGCCGAATATGAAGTCAGATTTTGTCGCTGGGTTATCTTTTTTTTTTTCAAAAACTTGAGCTGACCTGACTTTTTCTAACCTTACTAACCTAACCTCCGAGTTCATAAAAGCATAGAATGTGAAATATATGAATTTAATTATAAAAAAGACAATGTTTTTGATAATAAAATTCATCTATAACATGAATTCTATACTTTTAAGAACTCGGAGGTAAGGTTAGAAAAAGTCAGGTCAGCTCAAGTTTTTGAAAAAAAAAAGATGACCCAGCGACAAAATCTGACTTCATATTCGGCTTTTTCAGGCCAAATTATGCTAAAATCCGAAAATTCAAGAAAATCGGGGTAGTCTGTTGTAAACTCAATAATTACCATAATTCCTTACACGAAAACTTACCGATTGCGGATGAACACAAATCAAAAGGTCACAAATTCAACTAGTCACATAAAAGGCTAATTCTTATTGATTTAAGAATAGTTACATTAATATTAGTTATGACTTTAGGTGAATTAAAGTAAGGTTAAATATAACAAAATTATCACATAATTTGATAAAAATATATGTAGCACGAAGAAACTTAATTTTTGGCTAATTATTTACAGATATTTGATGTTCTTAAAGGGACAAACTAGATTTTATTCCATAACTATCTACTATGAAAATCACTCGAAGTATATTAACAACATTACCGCGTGTCCTCTTCATCTAAACACATGTTTATCACAAAGGAGGTTATAAAAAATAATACAAGTAAAACAATAAAAATTCTAGGAGACAGTAATAGTATTTACACATTTCGAGCGACTTAGAATTACCCTCAACAGGCTGTCACAAACAGTTCAAATTCAGTGCAAAATATATTATTTCAAAACTCGTTAAATTCATATTGAGTAGCTATATGGGCCCAACTGAAATACTATTTTCACATATTCGTGGATCTTAAATTATAGAAAATATAAATAGATTGACAATTACGTGAAAACTGTTTTATAAGCAATCTGCTTCACTTTTGAAAATTAACATTTGATAAAACCGGGAAGCCCATCTAGAAGAGAGTGGTGAATTATTCCAGTGAAATCGTGTTACTCTTAACCACCGTATAAACACATTTTCACTCTTCATACTATACAGGGTCACTCACGGTGGATGGTAGGTTAGACGTTTACGGAGAACGACACATGAGATTATTCTGAAAATTTGGTTCCATGGGTAATTGATTTTGCTCTATCGATCTAAAATAGTGGCGCTGCGGCGTTGCCGCTTATACTAAAAAGTAGCAACAACTATGAAATTTCAAATGAAACACCCTATATATTATTTAATTTTTTGCTTCTCTATCATTTTCCAATTGTTTTTGTATGATACTTCCCTATACCTATCTCCAGAGGTTTTCGAGAAATTAAATGGTTTCCTTATTTTTTTTGTGCAAAACATAGCTTCAATTAAATGTTCATTACTAAGGTATTCAGATTCGTAGGACGCTGAAATTTTAGTTGTAGTTTACCAAGTTCCGACGTATTAGGAATATTCTAAGGACTTTGTTCTCCATTGTACAGGGTCCTTCAAAATTTGCGATTTTAACGATAAATACAAAAATAGTAAAAAGTGCATTTTTTTAAATGTAATACCCTGTATATTATTAAATATCTCGAAAGAAAATTGAAATTTCTTTCAAATGATATATCATGTTCCTATACCTAAAAAGTCAGGTTTCCGAAATAAAAGCAAGTTTCTATAAAAATCGGATTATTTAGCCATATTTTGTATTAGGTAGCTATGAAATGTCAAGAAAGATGTCATTATGAAAATTTGACAATAAGTCCATCAACAATAAGACGTTCGCGCGTTCATTAACGATAATTTGATTTGAAAACAATCAAAATGGAAGGCAATAACTATTCTCATGAAGTTTTGATGAAGTTATGTATTGTACATGGCCAATGTGACTAAATAATAGCAAGAACATGCAGAAAATTCAATAAAATGTATACCTTTTGACAACCAATAAACGAAAGAAAATTTGAACGTTTACAAAATAATTTTATCACTTATGTTATGTTATTTTACGTAACGCAAAATGTTTTTTATTAGTTTAGTAAATTTCGTTTCGCTTTCAGTATTGACCCATAAGTGATAAAATTATTTTTCAAACAAACAAATTTTCTCTCGTTTATTGGTTGTCAATAGGTAAACATTTTATTGAATTTTCTGCATGTGCTTGCTATTATTTGGTCACATTGACCATGTACAATAAATAACTTCATCAAAACTTCATGAGAATAGTTATTGCCTACCATTTTGATTGTTTTCAAATCAAATTATCGTTAATGAACGCGCGAACGTCTTATTGTTGATGGACTTATTGTCAAATTTTCATAATGACATCTTTCTTGACATTTCATAGCTACCTAATACAAAATATGGCTAAATAATCCGATTTTTATAGAAACTTGCTTTTATTTCGGAAACCTGACTTTTTAGGTATAGGAACATGATATATCATTTGAAAGAAATTTCAATTTTCTTTCGAGATATTTAATAATATACAGGGTATTACATTTAAAAAAATGCACTTTTTACTATTTTTGTATTTATCGTTAAAATCGCAAATTTTGAAGGACCCTGTATAATGGAGAACAAAGTCCTTAGAATAATCCTAATACGTCGGAACTTGGTAAACTACACCTAAAATTTCAGCGTCCTACGAATCTGAATACCTTAGTAATGAACATTTAATTGAAGCTATGTTTTGCACAAAAAAATAAGGAAACCATTTAATTTCTCGAAAACCTCTGGAGATAGGTATAGGGAAGTATCATACAAAAACAATTGGAAAATGGTAGAGAAGCAAAAAATGAAATAATATATAGGGTGTTTCATTTGAAATTTCATAGTTGCTGCTACTTTTTAGTATAAGCGGCAACGCCGCAGCGCCACTATTATTTTAGATCGATAGAGCAAAACCAATTACCCATGGAACCAAATTTTCAGAATAATCTCATGTGCCGTTCTCCGTAAACGTCTAACCTACCATCCACCGTGAGTGACCCTGTATATTATAGCTTTATACAAAAAAATAATTTCTTCAATGTCTTATTCTAGTGAAAAAATTAACCAGAACTTATTCAAAAAAAAAACACGAACTTGACACATAAGGATGAAACAAAAAAGGTTTGAATTCATGTAATAATACCTCAATATTCTCGAATTTATTCATTAAATTTTATACCTAGATTTTCTTCAAAACGCGATAACTTTATAACATTTGCACATTATAGAAGTATATTTACTGTAATTACCGAGTCCAATTCTTATTTTTTCGATAATCAACTCTCTATTGCAACAACTAAATTTCGTACACAATATTACACAATTTCACCAGTTTGATAGGCTCCAACATTACAAATAATTCAATTCAACAGAGATCTGCTTTTTTTTCTGTTTATCTGATATAGGTATATCTAGATGGTCAGAAATCGGTGAACCTTCAACGGTAAGTTTTATTTACCAATAATCAGTTGAAATTTACCGAATGTATTATGAAGAAATCAACTACTACAATATGAATTTATTTATAAACTCTGAATAACTCTTTGAAACATCCTGTATATCTGACGCATATTTTAAAGATAAAAAGGGACGTTTGCATTCAAAAAACTCATTCAAGCAGGCAAAAATGCATTCAATATAAACGTTCGGAAAATGCATCAGTTTACGATTTATGTACATACAATTATCACATATCCCTTTTTTTCTGTCGAATAGTGACAAATTAAAGCATCTTTTAGTACAAAATTCGCGTAGCCTTCTAGGAAATCCAGATCTTTACGGAATATTTGCGAATGTCGTTTATTCTCCTCGACGTTATCGAATTTTGTACCTCTACATAAATTCGTCGGCTCGCGCCCAGTGAAGTTATCCGTACGTTACTCGCTCACTAAGAATTTGACGTGCTCTCGCAGCTCTGGGACACATCCGGCATATCGGTACTCGCTTCGCCCGACTGCGGTACCTCCTGCGCATCCTCTTGCGGCTCCTTCTCGCTGAAATATTCGTCTTCCCTCTCGCTGAGGTACTCGTCGTCCCGCTCGCTACCGAGCATCAGTTCTAGCGCCCTTTCCACGGTTTTCCTGGCGCTATTCGACCTCTCCAAAAAGTAGCCGCTGGAGCTCTCGTTGCTCTGCGCGGGTGGCGACCAGGTGCTATAATTGTATTGACTATTTGACGGATTCTTTTTTTCCAGTTCTTCCTGCAGCCAGTTCACCGCAGCCACCCACTGACGCTTGAGATCGGCGTGCGAATGCAGCATCTTCAGGGCAGCGGCGCATTTGCTGAACAACGTCACCATACATTTGATGCATTGATAAGCACGTTTCTGATAGTGATTTTTGGCTCTATTTATCGTTTCCAAGAGTCCGTCCCTCTCTTCCGGTACGCCCTTCAGGGCGTTATGAATCCTGTGAGTTTGCCACGAATCTTCGATAATTAGAATATGCAATAAAATTTCTATGTGAGGCCTCAATTCCTGACAGTACGCGAACGCAATCTGCCAGAGCAACTCGGAGAGAACCGTTCTGGAAAAGTGGGGGTTTTCCCAACAGCAAAACTGTAGTAATTTTACCGCTTCATCACTCAGGTTGTTGTCCTCTATAACCTTCTTGATATAGCTGCAAGTAAATGAACGTATCAAAATTGAAACTATAGGTACACATTTTCTATATCTGAACTAAGGTAAAGTTTACATATTACTTCTGACCTTGTTACAACAGTGTATCATGTACTTATTTATGCTTTACAACACTATTGATATATAAAAAACATTAGCGAATATCATAGCACTTTATATACAATTGTAAATGGTAAATATGTCTTTAAATTCAGGCATAAGTGGTAGCACTGGTTACCTTTATGTTTTGTTTACTCTGATAATTTAAGATTTGGGTAGAAATACTGGCATAGTGGTTAGTTGTGGCTATATATAATCTCGAAATTTTGGATTGATTGGGCCGATACTTGGTGTAAATTAATAAACATATTAAAACAATGGTTAAAAATAACAATTTACACATTTATTATAAGAAATAACGCATGACGCACGTTTCGGTGGAACTTCACCTTCTTCAGATGCTAATGGCAAACTAACTATGATTCTCTGTTATATCGAAAACAAGAAATGACAAATTATGTAGAAGGGGTAAATAGAAAGATGGTTACAAATAATTATTAGAAAAGGAAAAACCAATTCTGAACTGCTAGTCAGGTAGTTCAGTAATTTTGAAAAAATTAAGAAGGGGGCTTGAAGTATGATCGATTTGGCTATTCAATAGGAGACCGGAATGCTTGTATTTATTTAGCTGTAATGATTCTAAAAAATTAAGTTCAATTCCCTTACTTTCAATATTTAATATTTTAAAATCGAAATTGAATGTGTGATTTTCTTGGATTAAATGGTTTGCATAATGTGAATCCGACTTCTGATTAACAAAGCTTCGTTTGTGTTCTGAAATTCTAGTTTGAAAACTTCTGAAAGTTCTACCAATGTAAAACTTATCACAATCGCCACAATTAATTTTATAAACTCCTGATTTATTATCTTTATGAACTTTGGATTTATTATTTTTTATATGATTTCCTAAATTATTACCGGTACGATAAGCAATGTTAATGTTGTGCTTAGATAAGAGAGATTTAAGTTTTTTACTTGAATTTCCGATGAAAGTGAGGCTGTTGTATTTGATATTATTTTTAGTAAGGCGGTACACCTGGTTAATCGCATTTTTGGAAAACTTTTTATCTATCATATTGTCTATAATATTGGGATCATAATTATTATTTACGGCAATTTGTTTAATTACATTTTTCTCGATGTTAAAATTGGCATTTGAAAGTGGAATATTTACTAAACGATGTACCATACTATTGAAGAAACGTGCGTCATGCGTTATTTTTTATAATAAATGTGTAAATTGTTATTTTCAACCATTGTTTTAATATAATCTCGAAATTTTATTATATAAGTGCACCTCAAAAAATGTCACTGAAGGGAGCGTTAACTTATGATGATGAACCTGATAAGATTTAGAAAAAATTACGATCAGAAGAAGTTCCATCAGATTCAAGCCATCTTTCAAAAACATTCATAAACCTTAATATTGACAAAGAAGAGCATCATTTAGCTCGATATTTCTTATCTGCAAAAATTTGTTAATTTTTTAGAAAATGTTGACGCTACAAGATTTGCTTTTAGAGAAAAAAAATTCATTCTTATTTTCTAAAAGTATTAATTCAAGTATCTATTCGTCACTTGCGAATTAATATATTCGGATATTAACACTTTGCAAAAGATTCAGGAAATTAGGGAAGTACAATACTACAGCTGTGTCGATCACGACCGATCAAATCATTTTTATTTGATCACGACTCATTTGCGATTGATCACTTTACTAACTGGTTCTGATCGAAATGATCGATCGACACAGCACTATGCAACAATACTTTTGTGGAGGAAACTGAAGAAATATTTTAAAAATTTCTTCTCACCTGGGATTGTTGTAGAGTATCTCAGCAGCTTGGGGAGATATGGGCATTATGTACTCATTACAGCCGAGCTCAGCGTATGGGTTAGGCAGCACAGGATCGCCCGTGCTCGACTGACACTTCGTACTAACGTCACAGCATCGGATGAGACAGGATACTAATTGATTGAGCCTACCCAACTCGGTGTATTGGTACTTAATGGCCGGACCAGGACCCTCGTCTAAGGCAACGAGCATAAACGTAGAAGGAACGTTCATTTTCAGCAACTGACCTTTTTCTTGGGGACCTGTAAGATGTTAATAAAATAAATTCATAATCATGCAGTTAAATCCACTATAATGTTATTTTACCGAATTAAACTGAAGTCGAGAAAGAAGTCAACTTTTCATGTTTAATTTTTAATAAACAGACATAGAAGAGTGTTGTCAAATACTGATAAAAAATAATCTATAAAATCCAATAGATAAATTTTCTCATTTTTGACAATCTCGTCTATGGTATCAGATCATCCAGTTTTCTTGAGAGTACTTGGTACTGGTACTCCTAATGCGTATGTTAAAAACTAACACCCTTAATCATTGGAAGGTATGTGTTTTCTAGTTCTTTCCGCTCTATACTTTACGACGGATTAACCCTCTCGGTCACGAATTAAAACTATTGGAGCGAAAAATCTGAAATTTACTGTAATGCAACTTATGATTTTTAAAAAATTTTTGATGTTAAATTCAGATTTTGAAAATGCTCCGCTTGGGCAGTATGACATGTTCCCAATTGAGGACATCATGAGCTGAAGGAGGGAAAAAAATTTAGAAATATTTTAAAAATGGTAAAATATCAATATATTTCATTGTTTATTTTATTAAATATATTCATATTATTTTTGCGTCCATTTTCGAAGTACTGAAGTGTATAAAATTTAACTTTTGCAGAATTCAAATAAAAGTGCTGTTTTATTCACACAGATGTTGCCTTTACATCTAGTTCACAATTTCCTCAAACTAGTACGCCACACTTTCAAAAATCGCTGATTACAATATGCACAAAAATCACCTACTGCAATTGCTTTGGAACAAGTCTACACTTATTTTGAACGTAAACAAACAGTTTTCAAACACATGATCTAACGAATATAGCCAACAAAAAAATAAACAGTAGAGCGCTACACTGCTGTCATAGCTACCCTACGGAAACCTTTATTTCAAATGCATGAAAATTTTTTTCATCAGCTTGTAGATGGCAGCATATATATTCATTTGGAAGAATATGATGTCCACAACTGAGGACAATATGACAGAGAAGTGAGAGCAAGCGGTACTTCATAGGAAAAAATCCAAAGTAGGTTGTCCTCAACTGAGGACAAGGTGAGCGAGAGGGTTAATGCCTGACAATTAGTTAACCTTAGAAACCAGTAATTTTTTCTCCAAATAAACCAATACATTCGGAATATTATCGAAAATTAATTGATAAGGGGGCATCCATTAATGTTGTCGAGGAAAATCTAACTCAATCTCACGTGAGGGAAGTGGTGGTCTCATCAAATATCATGTAATTTTTTTTCTCGCAAGAAACAGTATAAAATTGAGAGGAAACTGGGTTAACAAGTAAAAAATGTTTCTCCACTGAAATATAGCTAAATCATTCAAAAATAATCATCGCGGTTTAATTATGCACTGATGGAAGAATTTATTAACTATGAATAAATTCATTTAGTATGAAATAATTTATTCATTTATTAAATATGAAAAAGTATTTTTCTAACATTATTCGTTAACTATTGATAAATATTTATTAACAGTAAATACTTTTTTTGGAGTAAATATTTCTTCTTCATATACGTTACGATGTGAATATTATTCATAAAAAAATAATGCCATAACCTTTTATAATAAACATACGATGCACTGAGAATTTTCACTGAAAAAAACTGTGACTTATTACAACCATTATTAACTTAATTTTTTATCATTCATATAACAAATATGCACGGGAGATTCAGGGAGGGGGAGATCGGCCCCGAATCGCGGGGACCGAAGGGCCCCGTCGATCGCCCGCGTCCTTTCCGTAGTGCTTAGGCTACGTCTCGCCTCGATCCGAGACGCCGACTTTCGATATCGAACGTTTAAAGTTTGACGTTTCTCCGAAATTCGCGAAAACGGCTGCATTCTGGACGCTTAAGAACTATTTTCGCTTCACATGGACTCGAATTCACGTGACCGGCTTTCGAACGAGTAATTGGAGGGCTTTCATTCGTTTCGAAAGTTACCGAGCGCGCGAGGCCCAATCGAGTCGTAGTAACGAGTTCCCGCGTACGGAATCAGCTGACTCCCTACGACGGCTAGGTATGTGACAGCTATGCGGCGGACAGTGGCGTGACACCCATCGGGGTTCGGTGATTTATATTTTCTCGAATCGGGCCGCTCACTAGTCTTAAATCTAAATAGCTAACCCAATTTTCAACAAAATGAGATATCTTGCATGTTTGACATGGCGGGGATTTTTAGCGGTAAATTCAAATTGACCATTATTCCCTACCAGAAGTGTCTATCTATATGGAATCCATATTCATCGATCGATAAATCAAACTTAATTACAAAATCTTCTAGGTTACTCGGCGACTGTCAAACGTGAAATGCCGATTATCGGCGCGTTGGTCGAGAGGGTCCGACAATATTGCAAATTTTTCAATTAAATGACAACTTAACAAACATTCAACTTATTTTCATTACTCGGAATGTTAGTTTTTCTTGAGAGATGCATACGATTTGATATGTTAAGAACAGAATATTTGTCGAAATGGATGATCCGGTCACTATCACCATATAACTACTTTTTCAGAAAATTACTTACGACAGATATGAATTTTGACCATTTCGAATTTTATTCATTTGGGTAGGCAGCCTTGCGTCGTTATTTTGAGTTTTAGTTAAGTTTTGGTCAGAAATAAGTATATTCTTTGAATATTGTTGAGTTGTGTTTATGCGTAACTTAAGGCTTCTTATTTCTTACTAGGGAAAGATTTGTTAAGTTTTTGATTGTTTTTTGATTGTTTTTTACAGTGTTAAGTTGTTCATACAGGAGTAGTGGAAGATTAGCTTGGCTAAACTCCTTCCATTTGTAAGCCTAGATGTAAGGCAATTACAATAAACTTATTATTATTATTATTATTTGCGCATGACTGACGTACAGGCCAACTTAGACTGGACAGACTATAGATAATCTATTTTGTACAGACTAATAATAGCCTACGTATTTTCCAGTCTATATGTCATCTACATGTAGAGTATATGAATCGGAAAAGTAACAAAAAGTATGGATTCCATTTAGGGCGCTCAAAAATAAATATCGGATAAACATATTATAATGAATTATTATTTTTTTTTTGCTTGGGTATAAGATTATCGGCAGTATTTTACACTCACCTTGACTGGCGTACATATGAAACACATTGCAATAATGAGGTAGGTGTCTTCCATGTTCGCTGACTTCCCGTTGTAGCAGTCCCAAGATGGCCCACAGAATGTGATCGCTCAGCGAGGCATTGGGATCGGGATAATTGAAACCTTGAGGCGGAGAGCAGGGACCGTCGTTAATGGAAAAGTGGGCAAGAAATACAATGATCTTCATGAAGGCTGTGCGAACTTCGTTGCTAGGACAACTGAGCAAATATTCGCAAAACCTCTGGGGATTGTGAAACAAGATGTGATGGGCAAACCAGGATCGGATAGCCGGACTTATTCTAAGATGAAGGCACACTAGATCACCCCTGAAAGGATACAAGCACGGAATAAATATCGAATAGAGAAAGCAACAAAGAATTTATATCATTTGGAAGAAAAAATCTAATTTTCTCATGTATAATACAATAATGATGAAAGCAAAAAAAAATTATTTTTCACCAAAAATGCTAACCTTAATCAAGACCATTTAAAATTCAAAAAAATATATTCGTTTTTCTTACAACAAATCTGAGATATTTACCGAATTTTTGACATTTGAATTAACCACACTCTACATTAGAGAGATATCGGTAAAACGAATAGCGCCTGTGAACGTTATTAACGTCCAGAGGTATTGGTTTTACGTCAAGCGGTATTTTACTTTTATTTAACAGTTATCGGCAGCGATGTTTTACCGTGCCCTAATTCACAGAACCCGCGCTATTCGAAAATGTGACTTAACCTTTCAACCTAGCTTTATGCTTTGTGTCTTTTGTTTGTCTTGTCAGTTTTTATGTTTTTAATTGAATTTGTGCGTTTACCTTAGCCATATCCGGGGTTTTTTTGAATTATTATTGTTCCAATACAATAAGAAAATTATATTTGTTATATAGATTCATTTTATTTTCAATCCTTTTTCCTAACTTCCACTGGAATCTCCGCAATGGATGAAGATCGTGAAGTGATAATTATAGGTGGTGTAAATGATCAAGACATTGAAGCCGCTATTTTGATGAACATTATAAGGGATCAACAAGATGTTGATGCCCAACAGCGTTTTTCATTAGACGAAGTTCCAGATGAAGACTGTAAATTTTTGTTTAGGTTTGAGAAAGACAATATTTACAGATTGTATCACGCTCTACAGATCCCAGAGTTTGTATTTTATTAATTTACCATTACTTAAAAATCAAATTAAGGAATTAAAACAGTCGTACGTTTATATTGGTAATAAGTACAAAACAACAACAAAGATACATAACCTTAAACTTTAAAAAAAAAACGCTGCGCATGCCCGGCATGTTAATTCGTTAGGCGCTATTTCAAATACCGTCTGTCGTTATGCTCCGTAAATTAGGGCTGGCGGTAACGTTATTTAGGGACGTTGCGTTAAGAATCGAATCGCGCATAGGTTAAATGTTAAAATACGTATGCTCTAATACTGCCTGACGCTATTTGGGTTACCGATATCCTCTCTTATATATGTATGTATATGTATATATGTGTATATATATATATATATATATATATATATATATATATATATATATATATATATATATATATATACATATAAATATGTATGTATATATATATATATATATATATATATATATATATATAAATATAAATATGTATGTATATATATATATATATATATATATATATATATATGAATGGAAACTTTTTTTTTGTTGGATACTTTCAGGTTATTATTCTACTAATGAAACTGGTAGTTTAAAATATACGCTTCGAAGACTATGGCCTTCTTACTCAGTATTTGATTGATATAAAACTTTTACAAAACACTAATTCTAAAACACAATGTTTACGTCCACTTTAAAATATTAAATATTGCATCTCAAATCTGTCCTCCTGTAATGTCAGTTCTCAAATTGACAACTGACATGACAGGAAAACAGATTTGAGATGCAATATTTAATATTTTAAAGTGAACGTAAACATTGTGTTTTAGAATTAGTGTTTTATAAAAGTTTTATATCAATCAAATACTGAGTAAGAAGGCCATAGTCTTCGAAGCGTATATTTTAAACTACCAGTTTCATTAGTAGAATAATAACGTGAAAATATCCAACAAAAATAAATTCCTAAAAGTCAAATAACGAAATTCAATGAAGATATATATAATATATATATATATATATATATATATATATATATATATATAAATATTTACAAGGACTTATATTTCAAAATGTAATTTACCCTCCTATTTGAATAAAAAAAATTGTGAAAAGTAAATCAAGATATCACTCACCATTCTATCGCTGGTCCTCTAAGATTCTTTTTGGTATGCCATCCAGTATGGAAAAGGAAGTTACTGACTAGTTGCAGACTGAGAAGGTACTGCTGTTCCAATTCGTTGGAAATAGTTTGGTTTGATCGAGGTACCAAATGGGCGTTATTCGCAGCTATTTTCTTTATAAACTGGAAATATTCTACAGAAAACTGACTACGATGATGCAGAAATTTGATATTCTGCTTCCTAATACTATTTTCTATGGCGACAGGCATTTTTAAATGATCCTCTTTCTTTTCGGAGAGGCTCAAATCGCCGAAATTTTTCGTCAAACTTTCTTTTTCTTCGACGTCCTGTCTAGTGTAAAACAACATGTAGGCGTTCCACCATCTCTTCTGCCGGCGATAAGTTGTCCTCTTAAGCATAGGGTCGAATACCTCCGCCATGTAGTCTCCTCCAAAACACTGCACCTTCATCTCCTCATCTTCGCCCATCCGACATTCAGTGACGTCTCCATCATCGAATTTATACCATCGAACCTAGTGAGTTAATAAATTAACTTCATTAAAATAGAAATATAAATTTTTCATCATGGTATTCTAAAATCTAACCAAGATGAATGATAAGAACCTAGTATTAAAGTGTTAAGTAAAGCACTATTACAATTTTTTGTTCGACATTCAAGATTTTGGTGAAAATGCCATATGTGCCCAAACCATTCAGAAGCTTAAAATTTGTTTTATCTAAAGTAAGAGATGGAATATAAGTATTTTCGACTGATTTAGAAACCATTCCAAAACCTGTCTGAGGTTTAAATAAATAATCTCACGTATGACCTAGTAATCGCATCTTTCAAAGCAGTATCCCAGGAGCAGTCTATAATGATTTATATGAAGAGTCTCCTTTTCCATATTCCAATACAGATATTTATAGAAAGAAAAATAATTTATTAAAATTGAAATATCTCACCTCTCCTGATGGGTTTCTATGTCGAATGTAGGAATAATAATGGCCACCTGAAGCTTGTCCCGAATGAACCACAATGCCTGACAGACGATATTTCGTGCAAACTTCACTAGAACTAGCATCTAAATCACAGTCGATTATTTCGCCCTCAATCTTAGCTAAACCTTGGACAGTGTAGGGCTCCATGTCAAGGTCCCTTGGGAACTCAAAGTAATCATTGAATTTGATGGCACAAACGCGCTCGAAGTCATACTCAAACCTCTTCAACTGTATCCCTAATATAGGAGGTAGTTTCTTAACACAGAGTCTTTTGACTGTCACCACCTTCATTGCACATTTTTCACAGTGGTAGGCGTCCGCACCTTCTAATAATTCGCCTGGAAGATATGAAATTTTGTTTCTTTGAAATGAACAGGAAACTAAATAGTGACACAAAATAATAATCCTACCAGAGAATTGGATATTCAGAGAACGTTTTTGACCTTCAGTCAGAGTTTGGCTATCTCTGACTGCAGGCCAAAAACATCACTTAGGTCGTAATTTCACTCTAACGACACCAAATGAAGTGGAAGGAACAATTCTATCTTTAAAGAACCTGATGTCCGTGGGTGAGGACGAGATACCTGTATCTGTTTTGAAGAATACGGCTCATTTAATATCAAAGCCCTTGGCACATATCATAAATTTGGCCTTTTGTCCTGGTGCTTATCCAGAGAAGCTTAAAACTGCCTATATAATACCAATATATAAAAAAGGGGATAAAAAAGATTTTAAAAATTATAGACCAGTCTCACTCTTATCTAATGTGAATAAGGTGGTGGAGAAAATTATGAATAATAGATTGACAAAATTTTTTGAAGAGTGTTCTGTTCTGTCAAATGTTCAAAATGGGTTTCGAAAGGGGAAGAGCACTATAAGGGCAATATATCAGGCAATGGCTACTATACTGGAGTCATTAAACAATCAAAAGCATACATCAGCACGCTGTATTGATTTATCTAAAGCTTTCGACTCAGTAGACCATCAAATCCTTAGTAACAAGCTTGAAACATACGGAATTAGAGGGATTAGTCTGAGTCTTATGCAATCCTATCTTGCTGCTCGTATTCAGTGTGCCGTTGAGCTTGATGGCAGAGGGTCATTAATCAGATCCGAACCAGAGAAGATCATTAGAGGTGTGCCACAGGGCTCTATACTGGGGCCACTACTCTATATTATATATGTAAATGAGCTTCTTAAAATAATATCTCAGGACATGGTTCTTTATGCTGATGACACTTCTGTCATCTTTAGTGAGATGTCTGGAGTGGAGTGTGAGGTTAGTGTAGGGGAGACGTTGAGCATTCTGGAAGAATGGTTCAAGCAAAACAATCTGATGCTTAATGTGGAAAAGACTCAGATCATATCTTTCGGTCAACAGGGCGAAGAGTTTAGTCTAACATATAAGTCTAAAATTCTCAGGGCGTTTTATTCTTGGGTGTCAGGGTTGACGGCAAGCTCGACTGGAGAGTGCACATTGCTGATCTCTCAAAAAGCCTTTCTAAGTACATTTTTGCCCTGAGAGTATTGTCAATGAGCGTGGACCATAAAACTGCAATGATATATCATGCATATATTCTGCAGAAGAGATGCATAAGGTCAATTTTTGGTCTGAAACCAAGAGAGAGCTGTAAACCAATCTTTTTAAAATATAAGATTCTGACTTTGGTTTCTATCTACATTTTGGAATGTGTTTTGTTTGTAAAAAAAAAGATTTATTCGAAAATAATTTGTTGGATCATCAATATAATACAAGACATAAACAAAACTTACAACAAAATAAAACTAAATATACCTACATACAAAAAAGATTTCTTAACTAAAAAAATTTGGAATAAACTTCCAATCAATCTACGTAATCTTTCAGAGAATAAGCTGAAAGAGAAACTCAAAAACTTTTTAGTTGAAAGTGCATTTTACACCCTTCAAGAGTTCCTAGATAGTGATTTTTCTTCGATAAAACTGTGACAATATGTACCTGCTGTTATTTGTGAATTAGGTCAGGTTGATAATATGATAATATGTATGTTTGACAATGTTTTTCTTTTTTTTACAATATGTTTTTTATATTTACTTGTTAGAATAGTAATTGTATATATTTATATGTTTTTATATTTTTAACATTGACGTGTCCTACACATTTATTTGTATAACTGGACGAATAAAGATTATCTATCTATCTATCTATCTATCTATCTATCTAAGGTTATTTAAAAAGTTTCAATTTACATACTTCATATTTTGTTGTGATAGACGAATAAAAAAGATTTAAATGCTTAAGGGGCAATTTCTTATATAAAATTACCAACATGTACCCAAGTAATTGAATTTTTTCAATATATATATATAGATCATATTCAAACCATTGCCGAAAGGAGCCAAATAGAATTATTTAGAATCATTAGCAAATTTCAAACTCAATCATAATACAAACAGTATTATGACCGGCTGGAAGTCCAGATTGACTCTATTATTCTCCTATATTTGATATGTTCAAACCTTTCGAGAATATTTAAATTATCAACTTGGAAAATTTATTTTAATCAGCAGTACTTGATGTAATATCTGTAGAAGCCATTATATCATTCAAAAAATTACTAAGTAGTTCAAGACAGAACAAACATTAGTATGAATTTGATATGTAGATTGGATATTTCCAAAATTGCCAGATGAGAAAAATCTATTAAAGAAAATGAAATGTAATCATAAATATTAATATTTAGTATGGAACAAGTTTGCCATTATCAATTGTATGTGAATCTGAAAATGTACAAATATTATTGAACATTACTTACCTTTAACATACTGTTCCATAGAATCTTGCAAACTACTGTGATTTCTTATATCTACACTTATTACACTGAAAGGTTCTTCTTTAGAATATCTATGAGGGCAACCTTTACAAATCTTTTGATCCGAGTAGGAACCGCCCAATATTTTTGACATTATCTGCTCATGGCCTAAGGTTTTCAAAGCTTCATCTAGGCTTTCAACTAATGACATAAAGAATTCTACGGCATCTTGCTGCTCTCTTAGGTTGACAGGTTCGCCTTCAAAAAGTCAAACATGTTAAAACAACAATATTTCGAAAACATCACAAGTCTTATTAACCTTGCTTTATGCAAGCAGAAGAAATATAAACATAAGTATTCCTTTTAAATATAACAACCATCATCCCTCAGGTGTTCAATTTTTAAAAAAAAGCAGTGTGTGAAGTAATTTCGCAGCTAATACAGGTCATATTAATAACTTTTGAGATGTTTTCTTCATCTCTCAAGTTCTCTCGCAAACAAAGCTTTCGTACTTCTAATATTAACTAGTTTTCTTTTTGTTAGGATTTCTAGTATCGCGAATAATAATTATTCAAGCAATTTTCATTAAAATATAAATCAACACTTTCATTTTTATCGGTTTAAATTAAACAAGTTCACCTACACAAAGAAATGAATTTTATCTCAATAATATAAAAAGGCATTTTTTCATATTTTTTGATAAAATTTGGAAATTATAATTATGAAATGCCATATAAAAGTACAACCAGTGAATGCAGAGAAGAGTAGCGAACGTTCAAGCATGCATGATAAAACCCAAGCTCACCTTGAAGTTTAAAATGCCTCCAGAGACCTTTAGGAACGTAATACTGAAGGCGCGAATAAGCCAAGTTCCCGAAAATAGCCTGTACCTGTTTCAGTATACCAACATTGTAATCTTTTCTGTCATCGTCCATGTAACAACGGGAATCGGTGCAATCGGCATCCAGATCAAGTCTTTCCTCGCCGCTAAAATCCTCGTTGGGATCGGTGGCCGCACCTTCAGCGGCCAGAATTCCTTGACGGATATTGTCCACCATGTAAAGTTGTTGCAGTACCGAATTCATGTAACAGGTGGCGCATGCGTTTTTTAAACCAACAAAGCCCTGAAGAGGACGTGGCCCGATTGTTGGTAGGTAGTCCCATTCTACCAAAGCAGTGTCTGGGTCTGCAATTAGAAAAACATTTTCAAACATCTTTAACATCCTTCAATCACAGCTTCTGAGGAAACTCATTTTGCAAAAATCATTTTTTAATGAAAAAACAAAACAAACAAAAAAAATATATATATTGCTACATAAAACATATATATATATATATATATATATATATATATATATAACTTCCTTTTTTTGAAAAAAGTTTTGATGTAGCCACGAATGTCGTGGCGAAACGTCAACTTTTTAATAAAATCAAGTTTTTTGAGATTCACTAAGCCTGTTATTGCTAATAATTATCAAAAAGTTAAAAATAGTTTACAGGCAACTTTAACTTTTTTGTTTTCGGAGATAATGAAATGCAATTTACTGATCTGTTTAATGCATAAAACTGCATTTTTTGACAAGTAACTCATCTTCATGCAACTTCCGGTTTCACCGGAAGTGACATAAACTTTCGATTTTTAAATGAGACACCTGATATAATATTTTCAGTTTTTTTGTCTCCATATGACATTAAGAATACAACCATGTATCATTTGCTGCTTTTTGTAACCGTTGTTCAATTTTTTTTTTCGAAATAAATTTTTATTCTAGAGGGCTATAGATGCGTTCAAATAAATAATTTCGGTCCTAAAATGGCCTTGTTTACCGTCCTGGGACGTAGATTTGTGGGCGTGGCTTCGGACTTATTTTGTTTCAGTTGTGTTGGTCACAGGCTACTCGATGATTTCAAATGTTATTTTAATCTCAATAAGATTCTTCATTTATAGAAAGTTCTAAGGTTATGGGATTTCAGGTTTTTATCGAAAGTTTTCTTTCAACCTAACACCTAGAGTGCCGTATCAAATTAATCGTAATAAAATTATCTTTTTTTTCAACCCGACAAGCCACCACGTTGCCATTTGAAAAAAAATAGTAATGAAAGTTTTAAAATTAAACTTCACATAGCTGGAACATTTTGATCGAAAACAGCGAAGTTGTATTTTAACGTACATTTTAGGACCGGAATTAGTTATTTGAACGCATCCATAGCCCTCTAGAATAAAAATTTAATTCGAAAAAAAAAATAAAAAAACGGTTACAAAAAGTAACAAATGTTACATGGTTGTATTCTAAATGTAATATGGAAACAAAAAAACTGAAAATATAACCGGTGTCCCATTTAAAAATCGAAAGTTTATGTCACTTCCGGTGAAACCGGAAGTTGCATGGAGTTGAGTAACTTGTCAAAAAGTGCAGTTTTATGCGTCAAACAGATCCTCTAAATTTTATTTGATTATCTTTGAAAACAAAAAAGTTATAGGGGCGAACCACCTTCCGTGGACACCCGGTATATTATATATATATATATATATATATATATATATATATATATATATATATATATATATATATATATATATATATATATATATATATATATATATATATATATATATATATATATATATATATATATATATATATATATATATATATATATATATATATATATATATATATATATATATATATATATTATATATATATATATATATATATATATATATATATATATATATATATATATATATATATATATATATATATATATATATATATATATATATATATATATATATATATATATATATATATATATATATATATATATATATATATATATATATAAATATATATATATATATATATATATATATATATATATATATATATATATATATATATATATATATATATATATATATATATATATATATATATATATATATATATATATATATATATATATATATATATATATATAATATATATATATATATATATATATATAAATATAAAAAAATATATATATATATATATATATATATATATATATATATATATATATATATATATATATATATATATATATACCCGATTTGTTCGGATTATCCAGAAAGTTATAAAAACTAAACTGATGCATTTGATTCAGTGAAGTTAAGTGTTTTATCTCTATAATGTAGGTTAAACAAGTTTTTTCTAAATTCCTGTAGATTTGATAAAGGATTTTTCATACTAAAAAGTTGAATCTTAATAACATATTGAAGTGTATATTCTAGTTTTTGTATAAAGCATTAGTCAGAGAGAAAAATATATGTTTAAATACTTGACTTTTTTTTAGTAAGTAATCAATAATATAATAGATTAATTTCATTATCATTTTGTGAATTAATTAGATACAAGAGAAAATATTTACCAGAATAAAACATGTCTGTCAACATCCCAACTAACTGACGATAATTAGATACACAGTTAACACATAGGGCGATGAGCAGATCAAAAGCGGCCGCTTGGGTTTGGGGTGTATCACATATCGGAGTAGCAGGATCTTCTCCTAACTGGCCAGTTTTAATGAGTTGCAACATGAGTTTACTAGCAGGAAATAGAAAATCTTCTAATAACTCTCTGATAAGACTGCCGGTATCAGCACTGCCCAATTCGCATTTCTGCTCTGCACTGATGAGGCACAGGAGTTCTTTGGCCAGGCTAAGATGTCCTTCGATAAGTACTTCGTGCTTGTCTCTCGCCCGCCTCAGCCAGTTCACTTCATTTTCCAAAAGCGTATCGGCATACTCTATGGGACATCCCGTTATGTGTGCCACATTGACAAGCTGACACAACAGCTGGAAAAATTCGTGTGAAGTGTTCGCGTTTTCGATGACGAGATTTTCGACAAGATTAAAGAGTAGCGGCAGAATTAGCTGAAGCGCCAGCCGACTGGTTGCGCCGCAAGTGCATATTGTGATTAGTTGCTCTGCAGCCGCAACTCTGATGGCAGAACTGGGATTCAACAACACCAAATCAGTGACGAAGTACGGCCACCGTTTATCGTGGCACAAATGTTCCAGACTGCTTGGATTTAGTACAAGAGCTATACTTAAGAGCTCCAGCGCCTCTTTGCACAGTAGAATATCTTCTGGTTGTAATTCCACAGGAGCGTTTTGTTTACTTGGATCAGAGAGAGAATGTAGTGTCTCTGGAGAAGCATTTAATTCAGAAAGGTTGTTACTGCTCGCAGCCCAGATCAGTCTCACTAACGCCAGAGTAGTGGCTAAATCTGGCAATTCCCAGTTCAGGGCTTGACTGAAGAGCGCGTCTGCCTGTGCAGTTCCTTCCGATTCAGCTACTATAAGTTGCGCTAATCCTTGACTCAATTTGATGGAAACTTGCCTTAAGATCTAAAACATAAAAGTCAACATTAAGGAATTAAAAATTTTAAGTTACAGACTCTATCAAATTAAATAAAAAGGAAACTTGTTATATCTGACGATTGTACAGTTTATCGAAACTAGCAACCAATTAATAGTTAAATTAGTGAAAATTCAACATATGATTTGTATTTATGACGATGAAAAGACAATTTTTCTTCAGTAGTACAGATGTTTCCAACTTCACCTAAATAATATTTACATACCTTGAGAACGAAAGAATAGTTAGGTTCAACTATAATATATAAATAAAATACATAAAACGAATAATAAAGACTACCAAGTCATTACCGTAGAAATTCTGCAGATTATTATCAACAAAAATGTCTCCAATCATCATGTGATTTGTATATAGAGAAATTGGAACATTTCTTGCTGTTGAATAAATAGGTAACATTTTTGAAAAAATTTCTGGAGAAACCACTATCAAAGCTGTATTACTGGTTAACAACAATTAATTGATGAAGTGAAATTCATTGTTGCAGCTTTTATTTTTATACAAACAGGCATTTCAAAACACTATTGAGAAAATATGATAGAAGAAACTGAATATTGCGGTTTTCAATATAAAATCACTTCTTTGAATTAGTGGCTATATTGTTAACAGTTGATATCAATGTCAGCCATATAAAAAAATCAATAAATTTCAATGAGTGAAGTTAATAAGTTCCTCAATATTGCAAAAGTTCTTCATCTCAATAATATTCTTGCTTCGAAGAAAATTTTTCAAAATTTCTTTGTATTATTAGTATGAATAAATTATGGACTAGTTTTTTACTTTTTATGATAAATAATTTAAATAAAAAATTTTTAACCTGTTATCACTTACATGATCTGAATGACCTGGTACAGATCTCAGGGCATTTCTTAGAAACATTCCAGGAGTGGTCACGCTTTCTCCATTTGCTTCAGTTTCTGGAGGTGTATGATCTTCGCTCAATCGGACTAGCACATGAGCTACTGAAGTAAGAATTAATTTGCTTATTTTAAGAACCACCAAATAAGCAGCACGTTTAGTAGCATTGTCAGCTCCAGACATGAAATTATTTTTGGTCAACATTTCCAGGAACAAGTGGGCGAACCCACTGGTCATGAAGCAATACTCAAATTCGTACGTCTTTTCCGACAGGGTATCTAGTGCTGGCATCAGCATAGCGTACAACACTTCCAAGTTGTACAGAACCTGAAAATTATTATTCAAAACGGTCAATGGACGCGGGCACATCTAGAATGATCCCAACATGGGTGCGACCTATCGTTCTCGAAGAACCGAATTTCGGAAATATATTTTAAATTGGGATGTCGTTTGTTTGTTGATTCATTTTCATGCCACATAGAATTAATTTTTTGATGAGGGAAATGAATTTAACCTATGTAAGTGAAAAATAAATTGAAATTGAGTCTCCTCAACCAATTATTATTCCATTTTCTTCAAGCATAAGTAATATTTAATACCTCACCACCTCCAATAAGGTTATAAAATAGATTTTCTCCAAGTTTTATATATATATATATATATATATATATATATATATATATATATATATATATATATATATATATATATATATATATATATATATATATATATATATATATATATATAATAATTTATTTATTTATCACAGACTCCAAAACAGTCTTAAATTAAAAACTGGTACAGGAGCCTTTAAAACAAATTACAAAATCCCCTCATAGATAGATAGATAGATAGATACTTATCAAATCATGAAAAACATACTAGTCGACCATGGTCGATTTCATACATTACATAAAGTGAACAAGGAAAATTCTTCAATAATTTTAAAAAATTATCAAACAACTTTCCAAGGAAGCTGGTTATACGTATTCAGCAACGCAAAATCTGCATTCACAATCGAACGGTGAATTATAGAAATTGTCAAGTCACCCCGACTCAAAATCTGCATACAGCTGTTTCGATCTTATTAGATCTCATCAGTGCAGCTTATTTGACCCGGAGTGAATTAACAAATTTCTAATTGTTCCCCAATACAAATAGTGTTCAGTAACACTGGACAGATAACAATCCAGAGCGCCATCCCACCAAAGATATTGGGAAACAACCATTCACCGTTTAGACTGAAAATGCAGAAATTCGTCGCTTAAAACACGTACCTCCTGATATAAAGATATCTACTCTACAACAGTGGTGTATATGATTCCAAGGCACACTAACATAGTGATTTGAAACCTTTGGATATACTCACGAGAGCGCGCTCCGAATATTCTTGTCGCTTAATACGCAAAATATAACAATCAAATCATGAAAAACATACTAGTCGACCATGGTCGATTTCATGGACTTTATTCATGTTATCATACAATTTGCACTTACACACGTCAAACAAAAGTAAAATGGTAATAATACAATAAGTATAGTACGAAAAAAATACAACAGACCAACTTAAAGTCCTAACATAAAAGCACATAGCATCTATAACACATATGGCAATAACTGCCCAAAAGGTGAATTAAATTACATTCAACAAATTATTGTCATCATTATTATAATTTTTTTTTTTAAGTCAAAACATCTATACTACAATTTAAAAAATCCTCAAAGAGAGTAAAAAGCATTCCTCAGTAACATGTTCTTCGCCCTGTTTTTGAATTTCACTAGTGGTAGACTCCGCACCTCCAAGGACAACACATTGTAAAACTTTGCAGACAGGTACCCAGGGCCATCCTGACATCTCTTCAACCTACAGTAGGTGACAACAAAATCGTCCCGATGTCGCGTGTTATAGTCATGCACATCCCTGTGAGTTCGATACAGATCCCCATATCTTCTTACATACATGACATTCTCCAGTATGTAGCTACATGGAAATGTTAATATTTTTAGACGCCTGAATTCCCGCCTGCAATCGTCTCTATACCCCAGTCCAGAAACGATTCTTATTGCCTTTCTTTGCAAGCAAAAGATTCAAAGATTCTCATCAACAAAAAATCCAAAAACAAAAATAAATTCTTACAAACACATCAGAAATATTAGATATTTTGCACATGAAGAGAGTTCAAGTACTTCCTTAGGTTATGGCACATTTTTTTAGTTGTCTTTTCTTCTTTTATCATTAGAGGGATGGTATTATATTTTATACATCCTTGATATATGGGAGCATTTTGTCCTTTGTGTGTTCTGGCATATTCATTCCTAAATTCCTCTCTTCTGCGTGTTTGATATGCGTGAAATTCTGACTGCTGTATTAGTCCTGCTTGACTTTTTATGCTTCGATTTTTTATAGAATAAATAAGTTTAACTTGTTCCACAGTTTTAATATCAACAATATTTAGGTACTCTGTAGTCTGGTATAACTGAAGAGTGGGAGTATGCCAATCTAGACGATGTATACTTTTTATGGCCTTATTTTGGGTTCTTTGAATCTTTTCAATTAAACTTTTTCCTGTATTCCCCCAACATGGGATCATATATCTGAAGTGTGGTTCAATAAAAGCGTAATATATTAACTTTTGGATGTTTGTATTCAATTGATCACTACATTGTCTAATGGCTCCAATCATAGGTGATATTTTTTTACTAAGACTTTCAATGTGTTTTTCCCATAAAAGGTTCTTTGTAATAGTCAGTCCCAAGTATTTATAAATTACTACTTCTTTTAATTTAATTTCATTCAAAAACACATTGACATCCTCTCTCCTTTTGTTTTTTTTTTGACTAATGAGCATATATACAGTCTTATCTATATTTACTTTTAGCTTATTATAACACAGCCATTGGTTATATACTTTCAGGTCTTCATTTAATTTATGTTCCAGCTCTCTTAGACATGGCGACGATAGCACTAGTGTGGTATCATCCGCAAACATGAAGTATCTAGATTTTAATTCTAAAAATTTAAGACCATGTACATACAGCAAGTACAGAAGAGGCCCCAACACTGATCCTTGTGGTACTCCTATTTTCACTTGTGCCATATCACTTTCACATTTATTACAGGTAGAATATATATATAAATATATATATATATATATATATATATATATATATATATATATATATATATATATATATATATATATATATATATATATTATATGCTGCTACTTGTATTTAGAAAGTGGAATGTATAACTCCAAAAGAATTTTTGGAATGTTCAAACGTAGTCGGACTGATTTTTGGCATAGGTTAATAACCATTGACAAAACATATATTTCTTAGAGAAAATACAAAAGACCGAAAACGTATGATTGCATATATCAAACAGTTTTTCTTGTCAAGGCTAGATATTTAATATAAAACCCTTATATAGCTTTTAATAAAAATAAGCATATAGCATTCAATAAAAATAATTTTAATTACCTCTGCTGGTGACCCCTTAGTAAGCACCTGATCTAAAGACACTTTTTGCTCTCCAGGAACATTATTAATCATCAATAGACTTTTCCAATTATCCATTGTCATACTATCACAAGGCATTATCTGCAACAATGCTCTCGCGCCATCCCTGAGTGAGGTAAAACCTAGATCGCTTCCCAGCTGGTACATCTGGCAAAAGAAACGTGCATACAAGTAATGACCAGACATCATAACACCAGGTAAAAAGTTTTCCATGAACTTGCCCGGCGACATGGCAGCCGGTAACTGATTTTCAGTTTCCAAATTGGGCCCATCGTACGGATGCTGAGGAGAGGAAGTCGAGCTATCTGAGCTACTATCTTGAGATGACGCCATATTGGAGTTAATTTGAATGATTTTTGCAGAGATAAGCTGAAATTAAAACAGGTTCTAAAACACGACTCTATATTATTATAACTAGGCTAGGCATATTAGGATTTTCAGACACAAGTTTTGCTATAGTTTTGATTTTCTCACCCTTTATGTTTTTGGGTCGCTGAACACGAATTTGAAGTTTTCTGGCAAAAATTTTGCCCGGAACTTTGATTTTTGGGCACTTTTTGACCAAATTTTTTCAGTTTTCGGCCTATATCTCAGAGAGGAATAATTTTTTTGACGAAGTCATTCTATACAAAATTGAGGCATATAAAATTGCCTACATGTCCTACATAAAACATTTTTTTGTAAGGCTAACCGTTTCGCCGCTAGAGCGTGCCCAAAAATCACTATATTTCCATATCTAGTGACATTCACCGTTTATGCGAAAATCGACCTTGCTGTGATACTCAACTGTTGCAACAATTTATTACATTATAAAATTTATATTATATAATAGTAGATTTCTCAAAAATAAGATTTTTCTTTTGGAAGACCCTGTGATTCCCAATCACAGTGCCGCGGTATTTTTGTGTAGGTACCGTATAATGCATATTAAAGAAAAAAAAATCTATCGCCTATAAACATACTGTTGTTTTTGTAGTACCTACATATTATTTTATTTTAAATTCAAAATTATTATTATAAACTATTTTACACAGTGTATTATAGGTAAGTAAACAACTTTTAAACTTATCTTTTTCTTCGAGTGCCGCCAAATTTTAAAATCGTTGAAATGTGCTGCGACAAAAAAAGGTTGACAATCAGTACACCAGCCGTTTTGCCGCTAGAGTGCTCCAAAAAATATTCGCGGACCCAGTATACCTTACATGAATAATAGATATAGGGAAAGTAATTAAAAAATTGATTCAAAGTTTTGGAATTTATACGGATTCTGTGTATCATCCACCAAACAGTCAGGAGCGGTAAACTCTTTAACATCATAAAATTGGGATCTGATGTCATCGCATATTATTTTGGCTGCTGCTTCCACTATTCGCAGCCTCTCTTCTTCAGATCTATACTTCTGTTGGTAAAATGCGCCATTCAATATTTTCTCACCTTTATTTTTGAAACAAACCACAGTCTGCTTATTCTTTGAAAAGGTGAACAGTATATCATCGCCATACATCCCTTGAAGTCCAGCTTGCACTGTCCTTTGATCTGGTTTGTAGTCTCCTTTCATTTGTACCATCAGTTCCTCCATTGAGAACTGAGACTCATCATCACTATTTTCCATGTATGTGTATATATGCTGCATTACTACATCAATTGCCTGGGCACATGGTTCCTCTCTTTTATGTTGCGCATCTATGTTTGGTGTTCGTTTTCCAATAACTTCTATTCGGCACTTTTTATGATATTGCGCCTCATATGCAACCAAATCAGGTATAATGCTCAATTCGGCGTAAAACCGCCCTTCCAAATAATTGTTGTAACAGTTGAGTATCACAGCAAGGTCAATTTTCGCGTAAACGGTGAATGACACTAGATATGGAAATATGGCGATTTTTGGACGCGCTCTAGCGGCGAAACGGTTAGCCTCACAAAAAAATATTTTTCATAGAAAATGTAGGCAATTTTGTTTGCCTGAATTTTGTCATAAAAATGATTCATTCTTGAGATATAGGCCGAAAACTGAAAAAAGTGCCAAAATTTGGTCAAAAAGTGCCCAGAAATCAAAGTTCCGTGCAAAATTTTTGCCAGCAAACTTCAAATTCGTGTTCAGCGACCCAAAAAACACAAAGGGTGAGAAAATCAAAACTATAGCAAAATTTGTTTCTGAGCCCTGATTTTTTTTCTAATATGCCTAGCCTAAACATAAAAATCACTCAATGTGTTCAGTAATAATAGGAATTTTATATAAGAAATATATAACCAATCAAATATGAAACATGAAAAACTGAAACAAGGCCCCAACTAATTTCTTAGGATATACAAACGACTTGTCACGCTAATAAAAAAAATTATGTTGAGTCAACTGCAATTATGTCATCTCTACAATTATTTCAAATCAATTACGCTTTCTTTTAAATTTTATAGGATAAAAAAATATAAAATTTCGTGTAAATATTAAAAATAATAAGTTTAAATACAGTTCAATTAAAATTTTGTTGTATTGGTGTAAATTATTTTATTAGCTTTCGAAGCCCAAGTTTTCCGTTATCTATTGATTTTAATTGTGGCACTAAATTCATAAATAGATTAAGATCTTCCAAGATGAGTCTTACCGTTTTATCACGAATGGGTATTTGAGACAACAATTTCCTATCATCAATGGGATCTAAGCACTCTCCATTCAAAGACAGTTCCAATTTACAATGAATTCCGGGTTTAATACGCCTGGAAATGTTTTTCCTCAATGATGCTACTGTATCATTCGAGTGGGTAAAGAGCTCTATATCCTCGACAGGCCTGTTAGGGCTTGAGAATCTAATGATCAGGCACAAGTGTTTTCCTCTGCAAGCTCTATACAGGGGCAGTATTTTTCTATCTGCTATAAAAGCGCCATCGCACTCGCTTAGGTACTCATGTAGAACACGAATAACTCTACACATTTTCACCGCTTCTGCCCTCACCCGACTCTGCAGTTGATTTGAGTCAAATTCTTTGTCATTTTCCGATTTTTGAAGAACACTTATCGTATCGTAATGCGCCCTCAATCTATCATAACATTCTGTTATGAAATTTTCATGAAATTGCATCTGAGCACTCATCAGTCGAGGTCCCAAGTTTGTACTAACTTCTTTTAAAATTTCGATTGCTTTAAGTGCTATATCATCAGCGCAAACTGTAACTATTTTCCATAAATAATCTAAACCTATTAAGTCCAAATCTTCAGTTAAATAACTTCTTCTCTTAACCTTAAGTTTTCCCTCTTTCATATTCACAGCTTTGAAAAACCGTTCGAAACATTTGATACCACTTTCTGTGACAAGAACAGGATCTAACTGCAAAATGTTATTCTCAAAAAAATCTTTGTTAATGCCTGGATCGAGGTCTGGTTCGTCTCCCATCAATTTTGAGAACCATTTAAAACATGCTTCTCTGTCAGATTGAAATACTGCATTTTCCCCAAGGCACTGCCATATTTGCTTCGCCTGGTCTGAACACAGCCAAAGTTGACCATCTTTCAAGAGGAATCTGAAAAGGAAACTATAAGAAAATGTATCAATAAAGTTCAGAACAATTTCATGCTGTTGACAAGGAATTGTTCTGAAATAATGAAAGTTCAAAAAGTTTCATGCATCTCAAAACAGTGAACTGAAATTTTACTATTCTGAGCAAGGGTTCGATAGACAATAAAAAAATGGCTTCAAGTATATTTCAAAGAAAAGTGAAAGCCCAGTACCAAGCATCATTATTGCACACAGTTTGAGTGAAAATTAAAAAGCTGTCTCAAGACGTCACAAATAATTAAAACAAAACATGCTCAATTAAAAAGTTAAGAAGGTTTAAAAGTATTTCAAAAGATTGCATAGATCGCTTCAACCTCCTTATTTTTATAAGCAATCGAAAATAACAGTCTTTCTATGAAAAAAAAAATAATTTGTTTGAAAGTTTAAGAACTTTTTTGTCAATTGTTTGGAAGATGTGAACATTCTTACATCTTGATGATTGAAGTGATTCGTATTGTGTGCATATGTTTGGCTTAAAATTTGTATTTCGATTTTGTAACATACTAATATTTATCATTATAGTTAAAAACCCGCTCTCGTTATTTTCATATTTATTCAGTGTTGTCATTTCATTGTATTTTTTGTGTGTATTTTTAAATTTTTTAGTGAACTCTGGGAGGTTTGCTCAATATATATATATATATATATATATATATATATATATATATATATATATATATATATATATATATATATATATATATATATATATATATATATATATATATATATATATATATATATATATATTATTATTTATGAATGTTTTATGAAAATTTAAACTAAATTAATATGTTTAAGAAAATAAGTTTCTAGGAAAATTTCTGCTTGTTATAGGGTTAATAGACAATTAGCAAAACTTTTTGTCTAGCATCAATATTCAAATAAAAATATCTTAAATACATTAAAAAACTTAATTAGAGAAAATTAATAACAAAGCAAAACATGCATCCATTCATAAATATATAATTTCTGGGTATATTACCTATCTCAAAATATATGTATATGTATGATCTTCGCCGTTTATTTAAGTTTCATAAAAACATATTATATACATATTATAATGAAATTTATTTTTTAATTCCAAAGAACAAGTGTCACATTCATTTTTCACCCATGTATTTAAAACTTTTTGTTTGGTGCATTTTTGGCAAAATACAGTAGAAACATACTGAGTAAATTTATGAAAATACGTAATGTATAAAATTTGATTATTTCCTGTCTCAATGTTGACTTTTTAGTTAAAACATACAACAATGATTACTCAAAATAAAGACACATACCTTAAAAAATTTAGTCGCTCTTGAACTTGGAGGATGTGACAATATCTGCCATCAGGTGTATATGTTTCACAAGTCAATTCAGGATTGGCCTTGTACAATACTCTCAATCTATCCATATAACTGGTTAAACTATTGGTAACTAAAATCACCAGCGAATGCTGAGTCTGAAGCCTATCTATGACTTCTTGTCTATAATAGACATGGTGACTCCTCTGACTGTGACCTCCATTCGTGTTCTGCTCATACAGAATGCAGATTTCCCTAATCTGCTTTAGGGCAGGTAACACCCATTTATCTCCTCTTTTCAATTCATCCACACATTTATCAAGCCAAATTGTTTTCTGAGCATCTCTCTCCTGAGAACAACTGTAATCTAATATTTTAACATGAGCTGTGAGAGCCTGATCCATTATTTCAGTTGGTACGTCCTCAGCATGTGCCAAGTTCCAAAACAGGGTTAATACTTTGTGTGCCATAACGCCGTCTTTATCGTCTTCTGCGAGACGCCTTATAAGTTCCAGCAATCTTTCTCTCTGCCTTTTTGAAGCAGAAGTCCAGCTATTTTGAAAACATTCGAAGAGGTGGTCCAGTTGCTCGGCGCTGAAATCCCACGCTAATTTGGCCAATAGATCGTGCACATTTTTAACTATTGCTTCGTGTTTGCCCACCTGGGCAGCCCATACAGCATCCAAATCGGACAAAGATAACGCTTTTTCTTTTATTACAAATCGCAATATCTTCTCAAGCTTCTCTACATACTGAGGCTGATGCAAAGAGTCCCTTAGTACTATTTCTAACACATGATTTTCGTTTATCCATTTCTAAAAATTAAAAGAGTTTTCTCTCACACTGTCCTTTGAATTAACTATGACGAAATTCAACAATACTCTTTCTGTATTAAATTTAAAAACAATTCATGTTGATAAAACATACTGTCCTAAAAATATAGAGTGAATATAAAGATAGTGAACAATTCTACATGATAGTAATAAATCATCAAAACATTACCGAAGTTTCTTAAATAATTGTATTTAATTTGGCTTCTATAGTATGTCCAGAGAGAGTTGGCGTGCACGTCACAGACATGCGCAAATAACGACGCTAGGCTGCCTACCCAAATAAATGAAATTCAAAATTGTCAAAATTCATATTTGTCGTGAGTAATTTTCTGAAAAAGTAGTTATATGGTGATAGTGACCGGATCATCCATTTCGACAAATATTCTGTCCATAAATCGTATGTATCTCTCAAAAAAAATTAACATTCCGTTTAGTGAAAATAAGTTGAATGGTTGTTAAGTTGTCATTCTATTTCAAAATTGGCAATGTTGTCGGACCCTGTCGACCAACGCGCCGGCACTTCACGTTTGACAGTCCCAGCGATAACCTAGTTCTTCGAAGATTTTGTAAGCAAAAGTTTACGTCTGGCAATAGTGCTCGATCGACGCCATATTTGATTGATTACGTGCACGCAAACTCTCGCTGGACAGACTATAACTGCATTTTTGAGGAAACCTTTGGAGCTATTCAAAAATAAAAAAGGCGTGAAGCACAACTCCGTCAAGGTCGTGTTTTCTCCTCAATTTTGTTCTTTACACAAAAATTCTTGAAACCCTAAGTCAATTTGGAGGGGCTGTGGAGATCAAAAAACCTTAAAAGTCCAAGTAATCTCTACATTAAAATTGCGGCGGTTGAAACCACCAAAGAGCACTTCTCAACACACATACAAAAGTTCATCTCTCTAACTTAATCTGGAGAAGCTGTAGCACCTCAAAAACAAGAAATCTCTACATAAAAATGGCGACGGTTACAGAAACAAGTTGATACCACCAGAAGGCACTTCCCTAACATCAGCTCAATTGGCGTCTGAAATTAAGATCGTAGCGCCGGAACGGCTAATATCGGTACTAGAGCATGGGCCATTAACGGATTGTTTACATTGTTTGTAATGGCATTTACGTTCATTTCGTTTTGAGTTTTCGAACGTTTATCGTCGTAATTTGTGTTTTTCTTGGACTTTGTATTTTCCTGTGATTTATTGTGTTTGGATTGAGGACAATTTTATCTCTGTTCAACAGTAGATAACCTACCTACATCAAGTTGAAATTTACACTGAGTTTTTATCATTGAACATGAAAATCAATAATAAAATAAAGGAGAGGACGAATAAATTAATTGGTTAGAGGAACTGATGTATACATCATGAAAAGGCTATATGAACACCTATTTATTTAAAAAGTAAAAAAACTTTCATAAGTTTCAAGAAAACATCTCTGACATGTCTACTACCATCCATAATGGACAAAACTTAGTACTTACCAGCAAAACTGAAAGAAACAACATGAAATAAAAGAAGAATTAACATGAATACTCTGCTTGAATGGTTTGAATGTAATGAGTTATTATATTTTTTGAATTTTCCTGACGTATAAAAGCTCTCCTAAAAGTACGGTGGACTTCTGAGAGTCTGGTTCTTTTATAGAATCTCTGTTTTCCTGGTTATATAATTGAATATTTTAGTTTTTACCTAGCTATAGAGTTCAAGTTTTATTTCATATTCTTGATGTTATGATAAACTGTTATTTTGGTTGTGCGAATAAACATTATTTATTATTATTATTTTAATAGTGTCTCTGGTTGTTACATCAAAGAAATTACAATTATCTAGAATCTCTGGATGATGGCCCAGGTTCAGATTCCGAGAAAAGTGGAAGATTTTTCGTTGGAATAGCATTGGAATTCAAAAACCCTACGTTTTCGGTCAGCTGAAAATTGCACAACATCAGTTGGTATAATTCTATATGGAAAAATCCACAAACTTACTGCAGGGAAAATAATTATTCTCAGTAAACTATAAAGAACAACTCTCTTATGTTCAGACACTTTTTTTCAATCTTCAAGTTATGAATCCACTCCTTTCTTCTGTCCATCATTTCCTTGTTTCCCAACTTTGTTTGGAATAAAACTTTGAATTGTCCAGCTTTCGGAAAGGTATGTAAGCTATATTCAGGTTTTTTTTTGCCGAAGATGAACAATAGGATTTACAACAATAGTGATTCATTTCTTCTGAACGTTTGTTAACGATTTCAAACAAAATTAAACACAATTAAAACTCAACAACTTCTCATATAAAATACACGTAAACATCAGATGTAAACAAATCAATCTATGGCCCATGCGTTAGTAATATTCGACACCGGTAGGGGGCGTATCGCTTATTATGTTTTGCCAATAGGCGTACAAAGTTTCAACCCTCTATCTCCATTTGGACGTACAAAAATCCTTCAAAAACATTATATTTCACCTCCAAACACTATTGAAGAAACCCTTGAAAGCTGAATTTCAGATATGTTGTTCATAATTAATTTCCACATCTTTTGCCAAGAGTTAGAAAATTTTTTTGCGTATGCATCTTCCAGCCACTTCATTCTCCAAAGTTTGAACATTCGAAAATTTTGACTGAATTTACCCAAATTTTGAAATGCCTCAAGAACAATACCAGATATCAAATTTCACTTCATTTGGTCTGTTGGAAAACGCTGTAAAGGCCAAAATTTAACGGAAATAAAAAACGGATTTGAAACCCACACCTCACTGTTGATTTACGATTCAGTGCAATGGTGTATTATTTTCAGAAGTAATATGCCAATAAACAACTAAGTAATATCAAAATAATACTCACAGCCATCCTTTCAGAGGTGAGGGATTCATCTTCTTCCAAACCATGGTGCCTATTTGGGTAATATGCGACACTAGAAATAACCTTATTAATTTCGTTTAAAGCATTCATCTTCCCATTGAAACTTGATATTTGGAGTAGTCTTAAAATCATTTTGAGTCGAAATCCTTCCAGTGTCCTAATTAGTTCTTCTTGGTTTGGTACACGAGAAGCTAAATTTTTAGAAGCTTTAATTATATTAGAGACATTATCGCTCTTGGATTCATTCTTTGCCTCCCTTTTCAGTTCATCATCAGTTATTTTATCGAGAACTGCTGGTATCATTTCCTAAAAATAAAATTATTACGCTTAATTTAAATCAAACTATCAATGAGGAAACATTTTTTTGCTTTGATAATAACGATAATAGTCTTTATTTCAATTGAAGTGCAAAATTTCCAATTTCAACACTTGAAATGAAACAGGGTTCAAAAAGGAAACTTATCAGTCCCTTGGTATAACAAAAACTGGTTGTTTGAGTATGGATCTATTTTGAGTAATATGTAGAAAATTTTTTTGTTGAAACTTCTGAAGTTAGTTTCTATTCTCACATGTGCTGGTATTTTATTGTAGTACGATTTTCTGAGTCTGGATTTGAATACCGCATGACATACTATCCTCATGGGTGTTATGGATCTATTTTGAGTAATATGTAGAAAAATTTTTTGTTGAAACTTCTGAAGTTAGTTTCTATTCTCACATGTGCTGGTATTTTATTGTAGTACCATTTTCTGATTCTGGATTCGAATACCGCATGACATACTATCCTCATGGGTGTTATATGAAGATATCATAAGTTAAGAAAAGCATTCATTTTCCAAAATACTTTACTCTCTATTCTCAAATTAAATTGTCATGCATAGAGAAAGTCACATATTCATTATTCTAAAAAAAATTACATAATTATTTTTTTTTCTTTTGATAAATTACATTGGTTGTCTTTGAAATGACATCTGCCGATAGAATTATTCAAGAAATAAAAAAAATTGATTTAAAAATATATATCTAGTATGACATCCTTCGTCAGCATAGACACTACACTGAATGAAGTTTTTTAATTTCTTGTCAATCTTTGCTCATTAAGAATTTCGAAATTTTTATCAAATATGAAGAAAATATTCGTTTAAATTAATAGAATAAACATACCTACGTCTATCAAAAATGCACTTCTCTGACGAATAAAGAATTCAGTTAAGAATATTAAAACATTGAATACGTATATCATTTGATAATTGTTAATACCTAATGCAGGAATAGTTGAGTAAACTACTACTACAATAAATTCAGTTACTCTTGCAATATCAATTCTTTATCCTTCATTTGCATTCATCAAGAAGCAGCTGACTATCATTTATTTCAACACCAAAATATTTTTCTTCTACATCATAGATACTTAACTGTAGTTAAATGAAATATTAAAGTATGGATTTCAACCTCACTAGAAATTTAATTTTCTACTGTAAATTTATATTTAAATATTGTTATATTGCCTCCTTCTGATGATCAACTTTCAAAGCGCTCCTAGAAGATTTATTACTAGTAAGAAAATCCAGCTTTAATTTAATCAATTAATTTTAATTCTTAAAAATTTGATGCCAAGAACAAATGTTTTCACATTTTTGTTCTATTACTCCAATTATATGTTTAAGAATAGTATTAAATTAATAAAATAAATGACTTCCTATGATTTCTTCTTTCCTTTCAAAATATTCCATCTTTTAGCAATAAACGGCATGCAGCTTGAATTTACATTAAACAACTTAAGATTCTTAAAACAGAGTGGGCACAAACAGAAAAGAATTTATATTATATATATATATATATATATATATATATATATATATATATATATATATATATATATATATATATACGAGGGCAATTCAGAAACTAACCTCCGGTTGATTGAAAAAAATACACCAAGTTAAGTAAAAATATTTTAATATATACATCTTACAACTACATCTTTGCACTATTTTTCGACATAGTCTCCATAACGATTGAGGCACTTATCGTATCTCTTCACAAGCTTTGAAATTCCTTCTGCATAAAAATCACCCGCTTGTGCCTTGAGCCAGCCTGTGACCGCATCTTTGAGCTCTTCGTCGTCATCAAACCGCTGGGACCCGAGCCATTTCTTCATATGCATGAAGAGGTGATAATCGCTTGGCGCCAGATCTGGGCTGTAAGGTGGATGGTTGAAAACGTCCCACTTGAAGGACTCAAGAAGGGCTGTTGTTCTGCGAGCAGAGTGAGGACGGGCGTTATCGTGCAAAAAAACGATACCGGAAGTCAGCATACCACGGCGTTTGTTCTGTATAGCCCGTCGTAATGTTTTTAGTGTTTCACGAACTTTTGCATCAACTGTCTGAACGAGTTCGTCAGTCACCAAGGATGGTCTACCACTCCTCTCTTCATCATGAACGTTTTCTCGTCCACTTTTAAATAAACGTACCCATTCACGGACAACTCCTTCACTCATAACTTTTGGTCCGTACACGGCACAAAGCTCACGATGAATAGCTGCTGCAGAGTATCCTTTGGCTGTAAAAAACCTTATAACAGCACGCACTTCACATTTGGCGGGATTTTCTATTGCAGCACACATTTCAAACTGCCACAAAAACTAAACTAGCGCAGGTACGATGTTCACTCGACTACGGCTTGATGCCGACTGACCTGCTGAGCGTGTGAATGCACAGATGGCGCGCTACTCCCCCCACTACCCGCACTGTGACCAATCGGAGGTTAGTTTCTGAATTGCCCTCGTATATATATATATATATATATATATATATATATATATATATATATATATATATATATATATATATATATACATAAAGTTTTTGTTTCATAACAATAACAAGCTATTTAGAGATAATAAATTACTTTATTATGCGGTATTTATTTCATAACTTATCAAAATATTTCAAATCTTGTAAAGAAACGTTAACAGATCTTCACTAAAGAGTTTGTTGCTCAAATCCAGCGCAAGTTAAACTGTTCAAATTTAAAAAAAATTAAGAAAAAAATATATATACTTATGTCCATAACTATGTGAAAAAATATAAAGCATATATCAGAATGAATGTGCATAACATTACAAGGACAATAATATACACAGTTATTCAAATTGAAATCTTCATTAATGATGCATACAGATTTATCAAAACGATATAAAGTTTATGTAAGATAACTTGAAATGAAATGCATCTTACATACAGTTAATGTTGATACAATTTGAAGCTAATTGATTCACTTATGTGAGATGGTTATTAATTCTATTGTGATTCAAAGTCTACAATGACATTATTAATTATGTAAATAATTAATATTAATGATAAGGTTTGAAAAGGATCCTATCATATCAGAATAATTATAAACAATAACTGAAATAATTTGAGTGACTAAACAAAATGATTATTAAGTATAGAAATTTAAGTTTCAGGGCTGAAGAGAACAAAAATAAGTCAAGAAATATAGAACTCCCAACAAAAAAATTAAGTCAAAATAATACACAATGCAGCTAAAATGACATGAGATATTTTGATGAAAAGAATTTTCTTTTACTGCTATTTTTGTAATATATTGTATACTTCATTTAGGATACATGAAAACATCAATAATTGACCTACTCACTTCATCAATGTGGATCAAATTAAACCTATTAAGGCTATTCAACTTTACCTAAATTAAAAAGACAAAATAATTTATTGTTTCTCAAATAATAATTTATTCCTGATGATATACTTCTGTTATATTTTAGTATAAAATAACTTTGGAAAATTTTCACTATTGTTATATTAAATAAATTAAAATGATTAAACTTACCAGAATTGGCAGAATAAATTTGTTAATTGTATGTGGTGTGAGGAACTCATAACAATAACCAAAGGGTTTAATTAATGCATAAATAATAGAAACGCCTAAATTTTTCCCACTTTGAAATCTTTCCAAAAGTATATGAAATCCTTGCAATTCACCAAATCTATTTATAAGGTCAACCAGCCATCCTCTAGGATTTCTTGAGTCAGTAGAAGGCCGAGCATATAATTCTTCTTCAGTTAAATTACTATTTGGTCCTGCACTCTCACTGGGTCTAGTTGAATTAAATGTATGAAATTTACTATTAGGGTTTAAAATCATTGCTAAAAGCTCCAATAGGGGAAACCAATCATGAGGCAATTTTGCTACACATAATTCAATTAATTTCAAACAATTCTGGTTAATGCAAAAATGGATATTTGGCTTCCAACTGGATACAGCATCATCCTGTATTATTTTACTGAAGGATATGGTTAAGCTCTCACGAAAAAACCTTTGACAAGCTTCAGATTTCGTATCCAAATTTTTCTTTGCCAATTCAATAGATACTTTCAGTAGACATTCTAATTCTTGTTCTGGTAATACTGGAACAACCCATCGTATATTGGAAATTTTCTCATTTAAAGACGCCAATTTATCATGTGGAAAATCTGGCTCAATGTTATCATCTTGTATTTCTGTTATATTATCAGATGATCCAGGAACAGATGTCTAAATAAATAAAAGATTTAGAAATTTAAAAACAATGATTTAGGAAATCTCACCTGGTCTTCTGAATTATCAGCTGTAATATTCTGTCCTTTAGTTGCAATAGTCATATTTATTTTTAATTTTTAGACAGGCATTGTCTGTACTACTGAAAATTAATATCATTTAGGTGACCTATAAAGTGATTAAATATATTTGGATAATCGTTGTACTTATTAAAGGCAACAAAGTTATGATTAAGTTTTTAGGAATTTGGAAATTAAATACCCTCACTGAATGACAAATGTCATTTTAAGGGGAAAATAAATGGGAGTGACGTTCCTGATGACGATTTATGGATGAACATATAAAACTATAAAGGTGGCTCACCCATGTATACTTATCGCCAGAAATCTGCAGTATTCTAAAATAAAAATAAAATTTTTCCAAAATTAGTTTGTGAATGAAGTTGTTCCTCTTTGACAATTACTAGTGAATATCCACCGGCACACAAAATGGCGACCAAAAATAATATTTAAAATCGTTTAAAATTTAGGAACACTATTTAACCAAAACATAATATGAAGATCAGTTAAATACACTCGCAAATATAACAATAATACAAAAATGCAATAATGAACACCATAGAAATTCTTAATTGTTGACGTACAAAATATTTTTTGCAGGCACGTCGTGATTTGCAAAATACCAACATTTCATTGAAACATCAATTTGTGTTGGTTTTTCGTTTTGATGGTGGCCAATCTGTAACTTCAGTGTATTGTGAAATCTATGATCAATATATGTCAAAACTGCCTTACAGCCTGGCTAGTTCCATGACAGCTAGGCCCACGGTTTGTAGAATAGGCGTCCCTTAGACTAGGAAAGTTCCTAGTCTAAGAGGCGTCCGAAATTAAGATCGTAGCGCCGGAACGGCTAATATCGGTACTAGAGCATGGGAGATTAGCCGTTTGTTTACATTGATTGGTAATGGTATTTACGCTCATTTAATTTTGAGTTTTCGAACGTTTAGCTTCGTAATTTGTGTTTTTTTGGACTTCGTATTTTCTAGTGGTTCATTGTGTTTCGATTGAGGACAATATTATCTCTGTTCAACAGTAGATAACCTACCTACATCAAGTTGAAATTGACACTGAGTTTTTATCATTGAACATGAAAATCAATTATAAAATAAAGTAGAGGACGAATAAATTAATTGGTTGAAGGAACTATGTATACCTCATGAAAAGGCTGTATGATAAAAAACATCTATTTATTTAAAAAATGAAAAAAGTTTCAAGAAAACATCTCTGACATGTCTACTTTCATTACGAACTGAAGAAATTTTGAGTATAATGGACAAAACTAAGTACTTACCAGCTAAACTGGAAGAAACAACATGAAATAAAAGAAGAATTAATATGAATACTCTGCTTGAATGGTTTGAACGTAATAAGTTATTATATTTTTTGAATTTTCCTGACGTATAACAGCTATCCTAAAAGTACGGTGGACTTCTGAGAGTCTGGGTTTTTTGATAGAATCTCTGTTTTCTTGATTATATAATTGAGTATTTTAGTTTTTACCTAGCTATAGAGTCAAGATTTATTTCATATTCTTCATGTTATGATAAACTGTTATTTTGGTTGTGCAAATAAACACAATTTGTTATTATTATTTTAATAGTATCTCTGGTTGTTACATGAAAGAAAATACAATAATCTAGAATCTCTGGATGATGGCCCAGGTTCAGATTCCGATAAAAGTGGAACATTTTTCGTTGGAATAGCATTGGACTTCAAAAACTCTAAGTTTTCGGTTAGCTGAAAAGTGCACATCATTAGTTGGTATAATTCTATATGGAAAAATCCACAAACTTACTGCAGGGAAAATAATTATTGTCAGTAAACTGTAAAGAACAACTCTCTCAATCTTCAAGTTATGAATCCACACCTTTCTTTTGTCCATCATTCCCTGTTTCCCAACTTTGTTTGGAATGCAACTTTGAATTATCCAGCTTTCGGAAAGGTATGTAACCTATATTCGGTTTTTTTTGCCCAAGATGAACAATAGAATACACAACAATAGTGATTCATCTCTTCTGAACGTTTGTAAACGATCCAAAATACAATTAAAACTCAACAACTTCTCATATAAAATACACGTAAACAGATGTAAACAAAGCAATCTATCTCCCATGCTCTAGTAATATTCGACACCGGTAGGGGGCGTATCGCTTAATCTACAAACCGTGAGCTAGGCCGGCTAGAGCTAGACGTTACATTCTCTAGGAATGACGTTGACAGACCAATTTATTTTTGAGGCAGCATGCGAACAGCCCAAGTATGAAAAATATAAGGTGATCATCTAAACCACTTTCGTCATCTGATGAATGTGGGTGGAACCGATTTATGTGATCGGGATATTACTCAAACCGAACACGTCTCTCTTCTCTGTTCAGAATTTTGTAATGCGTTAGTTTGACTCAAACGTAGGATATCTTTCCATTAATATAATTCGATTTAGTTATGCTAGTAATCAGGGGCGCTATTCTTGACATCGTTCGCAACGGCATGTATACGCAAGACTGCGAAGTGCGAATGGTCTACTTGTGAACGATTTCAGAAAATGCTATTCTTGACCATCCTTCGCAAAATCATAAGCACGATATCATTCTCATGTTGAAATATACTTGATAACAGCGCAATTAAACGTCATTATTGACATTCCTGTCATCTTGCATGACGATAGGTAATGAATAAATGAATTTAACTTATCATTAATAGCAGATAAAATGAACTCTACAATAAGGATACTAAACAACACTCGGTGCAGTTATATTGCAATATTATTTCGATAGGTAATGGACTAATCAGCTGAACATTAATCGAATATCTTTTTCGATTGAAATTAGTATGTACTTTCGGTATAAATATTGCTACATGTGTGCAATCTACACAGCCAACAACCCCAGGAAAATTGAGATCTTCATAAAATCTACAACATAACTAATAGAAAATATGTTGACGCGAAAAAAAATAAAGCGAATACTTTAGTCTTCCTACATTCAATTCATCCAAATTTCTCGGAAAGTATACACATCTATTGAATATGTCTGATTCATTCAAAGCAATAGTGAACTTCTACTATACATCTTGAAACAAATATATTCCTCCCAATGTCCATCTAGTAACTTCTCGAAGCAAAAAATCGACAAGCTACTAAAACCTACAGAATGACATCTTGGATAAAATAATCTAAAAATCCATATTAAACCTGACTTTTGTTGTTATACTCAAGCCCGTAGGCCTCCTCTGCATTCGCATGAAGGGAGCTAACGTATCAATTAAGAATCTGCTTAATGCTTTTGTAAGTCTGAATAACTAAGAACTGATGATCGGTCAAAATCTCAAGGGGTCAATATGTTATGTCTATCAATTTATTCATCTACAATTTGTAAATTTTCCAAATTGGCTATATACTGTAGATTGTGAAGATCATCCATACTGAAATTTAAATCATAGAAATCGGTGTTTTTCGAGTTTTATTACTGCGAAACGTATATAGACCGTGAGCTAGCGCACATGAATTTGGAGTCATAGATAAATGTCTGGCATTTAGAGGTATGAAAAGTGTGATTCAGGTGATGAAAATAAGTTTGGTTTGAAGGGCCGACCCGTGTTCGAAAATTCGGAAAATTATTTTCCTTTTGCATAAATAAATAATTTTTCACTGATCTCAAAGTGTCTGGCATTTGATACAGAAATAGACATCAATAAGTTACTCCCAATTTTCAAATGCCAGACGGTTTCAAATAGTCGAAAGGGTGATTCATAGGGGTGAAGTTGCAGAACGAAAAACAAAAATTCATCGTTTTCTTTTTGTCTGGCAATCGAAACAATGAAAATTACCGTCATGAAAATGATAAATAAAAATTCCCAGACGGTTTCCAGTGTTCGGAGTCGAGATTTCCTGTGGAAAATTATGTGAAAATTTTTTACATTTTCAATGATCTTAATGTACAAAATGAGAGGGCCATTGTGTTTGCGGTATGATAAAATGTTATTAATTTTTCAACGCCAGACAAATTGGCCGGTTCGAAAATTTATAAATCTATAAAAAAGTTGTTAAATAATTCATAAAAATTTCATTGATTTATTTTTGTCTGGCATTCTGTATTTGAATTAGAAATAAGCCTAAAAACATAATTTATAAATGCCAGACAAGTTGAGCTTTTCGAAAACGTATAAATAATTAATTAGATAATTAATTAATTTAATTTAATGAAAACATGTTTTTTTTCTAATTCAAACGATTCAGTTTTGTCTGGCATTTTGCATTTCGATTGAAAATATATTTTTATACCTTAGATTGAAATGCCAGATTAATTGGGTTGTTCGACAATTAATAGGAAATTGAATTAAATATTGGTAAAAAAAATAATGAAAAATTTCATTATTTTTTTTTGTTCAATCTAATTTCTCTCTTTTCGACTTTTTCCTTATATTATGAGCTATTGCTACTCGAGATACTATTTTTGTCCTAAAGTTTCCCGAATTTGATGCTGTCAACGGAAGTAATTTGCCAATGAAATCTGAGAATTAAGAAAAATCTCTTTAAATTTAAAAAATTCACATTTTAAATCATATTCGAGTTAAGAAATATGACAGGAGAATATTTTTTGAAACATGAATTTTAAACAAATAATTGAAAATACACTCACAACTTAAATTGAAATTGTCATTTCACTATTATCTTTTTATTTATATTTGTTGTTTTTTATTTCAGGCTTTTATTTTTCCTACCATATTCTGACTACCTTGCACTTGCACATTATATTCATTGCTTATTATACCCCTACACGTTTTTGTTTAAATTTTTTGAACGAAGAACACAATTATTAAAAAATCATAAAATTATGTAATTTCATCATTGATTCTTGAAACAGGTCAAATAAATGAAAATAAATAACGGTGTAATGGAGTGTTCCCAGAATTTCATGATAACTAAATTTTGTTTCTTCGATATTTTGGTCCGGGAATAAGATATCGAGATACGGTTTTCACTATCCTTTTTGGTGTCATAACAGTACATTTTTGTGGAAAAAAAGTCAGGTCATTGCATTTAATTTTTCAGAGAAATTGGAAATTTTCTGTTAGTATATCAAAAAACGCGCTCTAGCGGTATCACTAAAAACTTGACATATCAGGGATATGATAAGTTTGAGAAAACAATAAATGTTTGTCCCAACGAGACCAACTTTGTTAAAATCCGTTCAGTCATTCAGAAGCTGTTTATTTAAAAAAGCAACGATTCACTCCCCACCACTTCATTTCAATAGATATGTCAAAAAGTGTCGAACGAAAATTACTCGAATGAAGCTCAACTTGAAAACGCATATATTTTTGTGATACGTTTACGAGGAGTATTTCAGAGAAAAATCACTTTAAAAGTTTTAGATGGCGGCCATCCTGGAAACCTAAAAATAATTTCTAGGATTTTCTGTTATAATATTTTTCACCGCAAGTCTCTACGACGAATAGTTTACAAGATACAGCATTTTGCATTCTTATCTGGCCACCCGGTACATAACAATATAAAATAGATCGACATTGCAACGCAAAACTATTCACTCAGGATTCACTAGATTTATTAAAAACTTTTATTCGTGTATTTTTTATTTTTTTTATTTTTTAGGTCGGAAATAGTAAGTACGTTTCCCGAGTACTAACAGCTTATAATATAGGGGAAAAGGCGAAAATAAATGAGAAATTAGATTTTTTCTAAACTTTTTTTATTCATTTATATACTTTCGAACAGCCCCTTATCTGACATTTCTAATTTAAGTTTGAAAGTTTATTTTTCCTTGAGAAACAAGTCGCCAGACGAAAAAAGCACTGAAATTTTCAAAAATTTGTTACAATTATTTAATTTGTTTTTTATTTAAACTTTAGAACAACCCAACCAGGCTGGCATTTCAAGCAAGGTAAAATTATACTACTCCATAAAAAATTGTATATGACGAACATAAATAAATGGCGTAAATTAGACAAAAAAAGGAAATTTTTCATTATTTTTTGCTATCTTTTCAATTAATTTATACATTTTCGAACAGCTCAACTTGTCTGGCATTTGTATATTGTGTTTGTAGTTGTATTTCTAATTGAAATACAAATTGTCAGACAAAAATAAATCAATGAAATTTCAATTTTTTTTTTACGAATTTTCTTTCGTCTGGCACCATTTTTCCATCAGCCAATTTGTCTGGCAAATTTTTTGTGACGTGAAATGTGTGTATCAACTTTAAGTATTCAAAATACCAGACAAATAGTGATCACTGAAAAATGTTAAAAATTTTCACATAATTTTCCACAGAAAAACTCGACTCCGAACACTGGAAACCGCCTGGGAATTTTTTTTCATCATTTTCATGACAATAATTTTCATTGTTCCGATTGCCAGACAAAAAGAAAACGATGAATTTTTGTTTTTCGTTCTGCAACTTCACCCCTATGAATCACCCTTTCGACTATTTGAAACCGTCTGGCATTTGAAAATTGGGAGTTACTTATTGATGTCTATTTCTGTATCAAATGCCAGACACTTTGAGATCAGTGAAAAATTATTTATTTATGCAAAAGGAAATTAATTTTCCAAATTTTCGAACACGGGTCACCCCTTCAAACCAGCCTTATTTTCATCAACTGAATCACACTTTTCATACCTCTAAATGCCAGACATTTATCGATGACTCCAAATTCATGTGCGCTAGCTCACGGTCTAATACGCAAGGCGTTTGCGATCACCAAACATCACACGTTGTAAAATACGCATGAACGCACATTCAGCGAATGGTCAAGAATACCAAAAACAAACATCATTCACAAAATCGTAAGATGCGCATGACCTTTAAATCTGCGAACGGTCAAGAATAGCGCCCCAATTTCATTATCAACAGTTAATAATGAACATAGTTTTTGGTTAAATTTGTTTCAAAATATTAGTTGTCTACATAATTATGGCTTCTGTTCGATAATTTACTCATTTTATTGTGTTCAATATCTTTGGTCCGAAATCCCGTAAGCGTAAGGCACCAGTCGCCGCTCCGCTCCGCCTTGATGAAGTGAGCAAATCTCCAAAACTGGAGATTTAACAATAACATGTGAAACTCTAGTAGTTTTATATTTATACATGAGTGTAATTCATAATTTATTTGCAACCTCTTTTCTAAACCCATATTCTATTGAATATAATACTATTAATATCGAATGAATACCTATGAGTTATATGGATCAACATCTCTGTCATAGCTGACAGTGGATTTACTAGTATTTCAACTTATCTATGGCTGCTTTACTTTTCTATGCTTAGGATATAAGGTTAATTTTTTGAATTTTTTTTATCATATCTGAATAAATAAAAACATTTAAATGGAATATTGAGATGGTTGAACGGGACAAATTGGAATGTGCAGCTTCTGACACTGTTGAGAAAGTAACGAAAAATCTAAACCGATGTTGCGTTTGTGGTTCCACTCATGATATTGACGATTGCCAGTACTTAGTAATAACGAATCACGTAAATGATTTATTTTGTAATAAATTGAAACAGGATAATAATATTTCAATTTTAGATTGTCAATAAAGATGTTCCATCTAAAGCACGTTTGTCACTACCAGACAATTTGAGAATTGATACATTAGCTAATGGAGCTAGTTGCATTAAAAGTAATGAATTTATACAAAAAGGTACCCGGTTCGGACCCCTTGAGGCAGCAAAAACATTTACTCTAAATCCCCTAATTCAATTCCCTTTAAAAATATTTCCGTATGGAGAAGGAGATTTCTTAGAGTATTATTTAGACACGTCTAATGAACAAGAATGTACATGGATGATGTTTGTAGAGCCAGCAGATACTTTAGAGGAACAAAATTTAATTTGTTTTCAGGTGAGAATTGTATGATGTTCATTCAATAACTTTTTGCATTTGTTTATTGTAGGATAAAGACAATATTTATTATGCAACTACCATAGATGTGCCAGAAAATGTATGTCTTAAAGTTTGGTATTCTCCATATTATGCTGAAAAAATGGGGAAATTTACATTAACAAAGAACATTCCTCAAGAATCTAATGAAGATACTACAGGTACACATTCTTATTTGAAGTATGTAATATAAAATAGATATTGATATTACTCTATAACTTGAAAAGACTCCCATAGATATTTCAATAGAAAGTAAATCAATAAAATGACTATCTTCAAGCCTAGCGATTGCTTATTTTTCTACGACACATCTTCTCTTCTGGGTATTTTATTACTTACCTCAGTTGGACTATAATAATTTCAAACCTTCAGCTGAAAAATATGGAATATATGAACTTGATTCCAACAAAGTAAACAATACTGACCATATGATTGACATATATCATACAAATTCATGTTCTGTTTTTGGTGCTCACTGTGGTATAGAAGTTTATTTCAAAGGATTACCAACAGTAGAAGACAAATTTGTATGACTCGCAAAATTCACTTTTGATTACTTCATTGGAATCTGAGTATAGTTACCATCATATTTTTCACAAATATTCTTTATTTAATTCAGGTTACTTCAAATAGTTAAATAGATTTGCACAGGTACAATTTAATAATTTTTATTTAATTTCAGATATAAATACCCTATTGAAATTGCAACAAAAAATATTAGATAGGGATAGTTGGACTTGCAAATTTTGTGGTACAATTAAAGTTAAAGTAACAGATTTTGCAATCCATATTACCGAACATTATTTGGCTCAACTAAGGAAGATATGTGAAATTTGTAAAGCAACATTCAGTTCCAGAAAGGTAATAGTTCCCAACCCCACTTTGGAATTTATATGGTTGATATATTTCCAAATTTCTTTGAGTACTAATGGACTTTTTTAATTTTACAGTCTTTAAGGAAACATATGAATATAGTACATAATCCAAACAGTCTTAAAAAATCTGAATCACCAAAGTTTCAGTTTAATCAGAATATTGCTAAGGAAATGCCAATAGGAGGTCCTCTTTTGAATAATTTAGAACTCGTTGACAATTTTGACAACTCTAATTTGCTAATGCCTTCGTTGGACCACTTGAATGAAGAATTTCAGAATATGGGAACAGAAAATTTAAACTTTGATAATTTGTTAACAGAAAATGTCAGAGCCTTGGATCACTTCAACTTTGAAATTGGCGATTCTCAAGAGGAATTTGTTTGTGATATATGTGTGAAGAGTTTTACCAAATTACATTATCTTGTCCAACATCTGAAGCGGCACACTGGGGAAAATATTTGTCTCAACTGCAATAAGGTATTTGAGAGAACTAATGAAATAAGCGAATGGAATAATAAAATCATTATTTAATGTAGTGGAGCATAACTCAGTATTGATTTCACCGTATATGTTCAATACTATAAAGTAAAGAATTCGATAAGGAACCTTATTTACATTTTGTATTATCAATGAAACTCTGAATATATAATTGTGATAATGTATTAAAAAAAGAAACAAATCAAAAATATGTGCTGATATAATTTAATTTTCGATATTATATGATTGATGTGTTTTTTTTCCTAATTTTCTTTGCAGCATGTTACCATTTACCTTACAGTGATAATCGTCTCAGTTATCTTTAAAAAACTTTTTAAAATATCAGATTAATCTCTATAAAGTACGTTTCATAATCTATTTAGTTGAATCACAAAAATTCTATATTTTGGTCTCACATATTTAAACTGCTATTTGTGGAAAAAATTTTATTATAAGCTACATCACAAAAAATTGTTTCTCTCTTACATGAAATTCAGTTTAGTTGCACTGTTAAAATTTTTGTTCATTGAGTTTTTCAAATAAGTAAACTGATTTTGCCATGTAGATTTCTTCTTTTTATTTGCAGCAGTAAATGAATATTTCATTTACCCTACCATTTAATTTTTCAGATATTTTGCAGAAAAGAAAATTTACTTCATCATTCTTGTACTGGAAATCCTAGTTATAAATGTGAACTATGTGATCGTTCCTTTTATCAAAAAAAATATTATAAGAAACATATTGATAGTGTGCATAATATGAAGTTCAAGTGTGATAGTTGCGGTAACAATTATTGCAACAACTATGAGTTGAACCGACACAATTGTAAAGCAAAACTAAATGAAAACAGGAGTTATTCTTGCACAATTTGTAAGAAGTATTTTTTCCATCAAATAAAGCTAAAAAAACATATGTTGAGGCACCATTCTTCAGAAAACCGAAAAGTTTTCATTTGTAGCATTTGCCCCAAACAGTACATGGACAAGAGTTCTCATGATGTACATATGAAAACACACGGAGAGCCAGAATTACAGTGTGAAATTTGTGATAAAAAATTCTTTCGAAAGGATGTTTATCAAAATCATTTGGAGTTACATACTAACCAGGTGAAAAATATTTTCCTATTTATCCAAACTAACACTTCTAATACATAATTTCGATTTTTATTTTAAATTTTTCCAGTGAAGTAAAAACTACTCCTAGAAGCTTATCAGCAATTTGTCTTACATCTTAATGCACTTTTTTAAGAAATGAAATATAAATGCTCTTTGTTTATTTACTTTTATGAAAAAACTGATTGGCAATCATCATGCAATCTTTTATTCCAGAACAGGAAGGCAAAAATTTTATGAATTTCAGAAAATAGGTATAAAAATTTAGTTTTGTTCAGAACAGAGTTTCGAGTTTTTTTTACTATGCCATTATTAATTTTTTTTCTTATTTTATTTGATCGTATCAAACACAGAGGTTATTAGCGAACTTTAATATTATATAAAATTTGATGTTTATAGAAAATTTTATATTTTGGCTATATGAGTTCAAGGAGATTGATAGAGTTTAGGAAAGCTTTCACTAAGTTTATGTTGCATGTAGGTCCTAGGATGTGCGCTATCAAGCTAGTTGGAAAGTTTGCTGCTTTTCCTCAATTGACAAGTATATGTTCTACGGTTAGCTTCTTGTCTCATTTTGATTCAGTTATTGGTCGACTATTTTATTTTTTCTGTTACAAAATCCATTATTCTAAAGTATCGATTATGATCTACCAAACTTAATAAATATTGTTTCCAGGAAGCAGAGGAGTGCAACATATGTTATAAGAAATGTAGCTCAAAAAAAAGTTTGTATATTCACAAAAAAAATCACGAACCTATTAAATTCAAGTGTATAAATTGCGACGTGGTTTGCAGTACCAAATCCAATCTTAGCAAACATTTGAAAACCCACCAAAAACCACTTAAGGCTGAAGATCTGTCGTCGTTCTTTACATGCCCGTACTGTAATAAAAATGTGAAATTAAAAAGTTCATTAGTTAGACATATCAACAGAACCCACCCGGATCATAAAAACGCACCTTTTCTGGAAAAATCAACTAGGAAAGAAACAGTCATGTTCCCTGCAGCAACAAAAAATAACAGTTTTATCAATAATAGTGATCTGGATCTCATGACAAATTCCAAAGACAACATAGATTTAATGAATGACGCTGATATGAATGAGCTAGAGAGTAATTTGCAGATACAAATGATCGATAATATATTGCTCAACACTACAAAAGAAATGGGCATTGGGTTCAGCGACGATCTTATCAGTTTAACGAATCTTGGCGTAGATGCATCTATAATAGAAGACGAGATGCTTCCTGTTGAGGAAATTCAAAATAAAGAAGTTTGCCTATCGATGCCTGATTTAATGGATCAAGATCAAGATATTACCTTAGGTAAGTAAGATTCAACATTGTAAAAAACTGAGCTTGTTCATCATTCAAGATGAGGGGTCCATTAAGCTAGGCATATTAGCGAAAAAATGGGACCTCAGAAACAAGTTTTGCTATAGTTTTGGTCTTCTCACCCTTTATGTTTTTTGGGTCGCTGAACACGAATCTGAAGTTTGCTGGCAAAAATTTTGCCCGGAACTTCGATTTTTGGGCTCTTTTTGACCAAATTTTGGCACTTTTCAGTTTTCGACCTATATTGGTCATTTTCAAATGTTACCTATATAATAATAATAATAATGATGTTTATTGTGAAAAATTAATACATTGATAATTAACACAATAAGGATCGGTTCAGTTTCCTGATCTTCCATCTACCCTCATATCAAATCTGACATGTAATTACAAAATTTACATGTATACAAATCACGTATTCACCAATTGTCAGTAAAAACTTTCCTTCTTCAAAAGCATTTCTTTTATCTTAATTTTGAATGAATATGGCAAAATGTCTCAAATATCATGAATCTTATTCATATAATGAGGTGCTGTGTACAAAAGACATCCTTCAAACCTATGTAGTAAAGCATGATGGAGAGGTATTGTGAGAGTATCTCATCTCAAGTATGTACCTCTTTCAACAGAACGCTTCATCAGACATTTGCACAAATATTGTGGTATGCCCGACAATAGCAGCCTATATAGAAATACATAATAGAGATATAAAACCTGACTTTCTATTTTCAAAATTGAAAGTAGTTTGTAATGAGGCGTCATTCAATATCTCCTATTAAAAGTGTATGAAAACCTAATACAAGTATTCTGCAGTTTCTGTAGCTTTCCCACATTAGTTAAATGATGGAAATATACTGAACTACAATACTCAATTTTGGGAATAATCAATGTTGTAACGAGTTTATATTTCAACTCTGATGCAATCATGAATTAGAATTTGTATAATGATCTTAGCTTCATATATGACTGTTGACAGATCATATTAATAGTCCAAGAGCCCGCGACATTTTATTTGCCTAATATAGGTAAAAACAATCCCCGACTATGAAGTTTGGATAACGGTTGCTTTGGATGGTAACAGGTAGCAAAGTTGTAAAAAATTGCACCTTAGTTTCCTTAAAGTATAAAGCTCATTTTTTATATATTTCATTTGGACTAATATCAGAAGTCACGTCTTCCATTATCAGACACTTAGTATGGTTGCAACCCCCTGTCAGACACCCTTAAATTATATTGAATTGTAATTAAACTTGCGTTATATTATAAAGGCGGAATTTTTTGTATGTTACTTGAGGAACTGCCAAAATAAGTTTTCCCAGTGGTCAGACAGTTTCGATGGTTGTTACATCTTGTCACCTTGTCAGACACATTGAAGGTCTACCGTAGGTGCGAGAGCGAGGTATATACATGCAAGCGGGCGCGAGTGAAATAGTGCGTTCGGTCTATTGCGATCTGTCACTGCGCATGATTAATTTTCTCAGTATTATATGTTTTTTGGATTTATGCAAAAATTTCATAATACTTACCTATAGAGCTATTTCTTAATAATGATATATAATTTCATTAACGATTAAATATTCAGAAAATAGATAGTTTAGGAAAATTTTCATGCCAGAAAAGAAATAAATCAAAATTCTGATGAAATAATCAATAAAATTTTGGAGTATGACGTTTTTTTTGAAAATTTAATTGTAGGTTGTAGATCCATTGGTTTAGAAATAAAAGTTGATACTGATATTGTTGAACATTCTGTTGGTAAAGACTGTAAATGAGAGCTTCCTGGAGAAGTTGAAGGTTGCATTTCTATTGATTGATAAATTGAAGTTGATTTTGATGTTGATGATTCTGTTGAAGACTGTAAATCAGATGGGTCTATGGTCAACTCAGGTATCAATGACGTAGCTGGAGAAATGTTGTCTCCAGGTACGGAGTTTGATTTTTTTTCTCACTATTAGGTCCAGAACTAAAATAAAATATCTGTCCGGAAGTCCTGTGAATACTTTATCGCATTCCCTGTGATAGCCACCGTCTGTATATTCATCAGGCAAAATAATATCTTTATTTTTGAGTATATGTCTTTTTTTTAGCATTCAAAACAGCTTGATATTTTTTCAATGATTGTTCAGAAAACAATATCATTTTGCCATCACTTTTTCCACACACAACACAAATTAATACGTCTCCCATGATAACAATTTATTAAAACTGAATCAGATCTTTTTAATAACTACACAAATAAGAAAGAACGACATATGATGTGCAGTGACAGATCGCAATAGACCGAACGCACTATTTCACTCGCGCCCGCTTGCATGTATATACTTCGCTCTCGCACCTACGGTAGACCTTCAATGTGTCTGACAAGATGTAACAACCATCGAAACTGTCTGACCACTGGGAAAACATCTTTTGGTAGTTCCTTAAGTAACATACGAAAATTTCAGCCTTTATAATATAACGTAAGTTTAATTACAATTCCATATAATTTAAGGGTGTCTGACACGGGGTTGCAACCTTACTAAGTGTCTGACAATGGACGACGTGACTTCTGATATTAGTCCAAATGAAATATATAAAAACTGAGCTTTATACTTTAACGAAACTAAGGTGCAATTTTTTACAACTTTGCTACCTGTTACCATCCAAAGCAACCGTTATCCAAACTTCATAGTCGGGGATTGTTTTTACCTATATTAGGTAAATACTCAGAGAAAGTTTCAGGTTTTATAAAATAAGGAAGGTCTGATCGTCGCTGGCTCTTACTCTAAACATGTGAATTGAAATCAAAATTTTCGTCAAATATAAGACCTAAATTTTTTGATTCTTTCATGGGTGTTTTATATGTCCCATAAAATTTTGTGGCTCAACAGTTTGTATGTATTTTGGGTAATGTCATAGATTGAAGAATTTAACCACATTGGCAGTTCGGAACTGGCGTTAATCAGTAGGTCCCTTGATAGAAAACAGTAATTTATCAAATTTCAAACACCCAGAGCGAAGATACGGAATTTGCCAGATATTGACACAAAATTCTTATATTTCTAGTGCTAAAAGTATCGTATTCGTTCCATATTTCGCTTTTGCAGATGTACGTACCGTTTGTCGTGTAATATTCTGGGAGTCTAAATTCTCAAAAATGTTATTAAATGGTTTATTGATCAAGTTTGAAGTTTTAATATTTTTTAATTATAATTATTTTTCAGGGAGAAATGCGTATATTTTGGATAATGGAACCATTGTTGAACCCCAGGAAAATTCTGACAATGTTGTTGTCTATGTATTGAATGAATCGAAAGTTTAAATATTTTTCTAAGATGATAAAAAATGAAATAGTGAAAGATGTCGTTTTATTTTCTATTAAATATGCTTTAATTTTTTTATATTCATTTTTATTATAAGAAGTTTAAGTATAGTTTGGTTCGAATAAATTATATGTTTTATAAACATATTTTATTTTACTACACAAAGTGAGCAAGGAAAATTCTTTAATATGTAATTAAAAAATTATCAAACAACTTTCCAACAGTGAATTATAGAAATAGTCAAGTCATCCCGACTCAAAATCTGCATACAACTGTTTCGATCTTATCAGATCTCATCAGTGCAGCTTATTTGACTCGGAGTGAATTAACAAATTTCTAATTGTTCCCCAATACCAATCGCGGTCGGGACTACTATCTGGATAACAACTCAGAGCGCCAAAGATATTGGAAACCAACAATTCACTGCTTAGATCGAAAATGCAGAATCCCTTCGCGAGAATACATATCTCTTGACATGAAATTTCTCCGGACATAGGTTTTCAAAACGTATCCAGTTTGAAAAATTGATTAATTGAATTATGATTTTTGTTCCAAATCCAAAAAACAAAAATTGCGCCCTCTATCGTGTAAACAATAGGTATTTCCTCCTCGAGGAGGTGAACCCCCAACCAATTTATATCGAAATGAATACCATCCAAGATATCATACGAAACTACCTACATACAAAGTTTCAACACTATGGTCCCAAAATTGCGCCTTCTATAGTGTAAACATGATTTATTTCCTCTTCTGGGGGGTCAACCCCCCAAGCAATTCCTACTAAAACCAATCCCATCCAATATGTATGTCATACGAAACTACCTAGTCACAAACTCGCAATCCTATTGCTCCAAAATTACGCCCTTTATCATATTATTATTTCTTCCCCCACAGGGGGTCAACCCCCCAATCAATTTGAACCAAAACCAATCCCATCCAAGATATCCTTCGAAAATACCTACTTACAAACTTTCAACGCTATTACTCCAAAATTGCTAGCTTGATCGTGTATACAAGATTTATTTCCTCCCCAGGGGGTCAACCCCCCAACCAATTCCAACCAAAAACAATCTCATACAAGATATCATACGAAACTACCTATTCACGAACTCCCAACCCTATTGCTACGAAATTGCGCCATTTATCCTGTAAACAATATTTATTTTCCCTCAGGGGGTCAACCCCCCAACCAATTCGAACCAAAAACAATCCAAGATATATATATATATATATATATATATATATATAATATATATACATATATATATATATATATATATATATATATATATATATATATATATATATATATATATAATATAATATATATATAAATATATATATATATATATATAATATATATATATATATATATATATATATATACTATATATATATATATATATATATATATAATAATACATAATATTATATACATATATAAATATATATATATATATATATATATATATATATATATATATATATATATATATATATATATATATATATATATATATATATATATATATTTATATATATATATATATATATAATTATTCATTCGAATTGTTGTTGCCTGTGAACTATTTCTAATCTCTTGATAATTATTAGCAATAACAGGCTTGTTGAATCTCAAAAAACTCGATTTTATTAAAAGGTTGACGTTTCGCCACGACATTCGTGGCTTTATCAAAACTTTTGAAAAACTTGAAATTTCTTTGACATTTATTGATTTGAAAAAATTTGAATAGAAAAAGACTACTATGTTTCACTAAAATTTTTCGGCTGTGGCCGTTCTTTGTTATTTATTACGTGCTATTCAGTCCAATATTAACATTCAAATCTGTTATTATTAGATGGTAAATAATTTGAACCTATTTCGAACATTACGTGGGTAAAGGTTTCTGTGGTTTCCCTTACCATCTAATAATAACAGATTTGAATGTTAATATTGGACTGAATAGCACGTAATAAATAACAAAGAACGGCCACAGCCGAAAAATTTTAGTGAAACATAGTCTTTTTCTATTCAAATTTTTTCAAATCAATAAATGTCAAAGAAATTTCAATTTTTTCAAAAGTTTTGATAAAGCCACGAATGTCGTGGCGAAACGTCAAATTTTTAATAAAATCGAGTTTTTTGAGATTCAACAAGCCTGTTATTGCTAATAATTATCAAGAGATTATATATATATATATATATATATATATATATATTTTTTTTTATAATTTAATAAGCATTCAATTAGATATGCTAGATAAAATGAACAAGGTAAATTCTTCAATAATTAAAAAAAAAATTATATAATCATCGAAGAATTTTCCTTGTTCACCTTATGTAGTATATTGAATTAACCATGGTCAACTTGTTTATTTTTCATGATTTGATATTTTATCTTCAGAGTAACTGGAAAGGAGCTCAAGTAAAAGTGGAAAATAATGTAAAAAATGTTCTTAATAACTATAAAGTATGTTTAATAATCTAAATTTAATTCTGACCTACGATACATGAATTACACTTTGTATTTAAATTTCAGAAATTAAAGTTGATTGTTTCTCATAAGGGCGATATACGATTATATTGATATAGTTTTCCTTTAGTCACATATAATTTAGATTCATTATCCTTTCCAGTGGGCTGATAACTCTTCAATTGTTCGTAAACTTGTTTAATTCGTTCTATGTTTATTTTGCTAACCACATTGTGATCTACCATTGGTAAAGGATAATCCTTCCCTACCACACATTTAGCAGCTCTTTGTACATTGTCTGGTGCTGTCCATGGCTCATGAATATATTTGATGGGCATATTTTTCAAAACACGAATATATCTCCTAAAAAATTTCATATATTATCAATTTAATATGAGAATTTGGCAACAAAATTCTTGAATGTGTTTTCATAATGAAACAATGACAATTTTAAGATCAACTTTTATAAGAAATTCAATTTTATATACCAAGTGGGCATTTCATTAACAATTAATTCCAAAAACATGTGGAAATTGTGACCTGGTTTCAATTGCTTCCCATATTACCTTTAAAATTCTTGGTCAATAATAAAGAAAAATCTAACATCGGAGAAAACAGTGATATTTACAAAATATTTTGCGACGAATGTCCTGCTTTCTATATTGGACAGACAGGAAGGAATATAAATATTCGTGTTGAAGAACATAAAAGGTCAATTTTACAAAACAAAAATACCACTGGCTTCTCTGAACATTGTATAAAATTCAATCACTTCCTGGATTTCAACAAAACCAAATTGTTACATTCAGGTAACAAGGGTAAACGCCTTGACCTTCTTGAAATTCTCGAAATAAGTCAATACTTATATAATAGTCAATTACCCCTTGTAAACGAACAAATTGATTTTCAGGTATCACCTTTGCTTTTGTCTGTTTTATAAATTACGATGCAATACTCTCCTGTAGTCAGTCTTGATAATGAGTTCATAACTCGAAACATGTCGACTTTTCGTTACTGCTAAATACAGTATCTAAATATTTTTTATATTGTGAAACATAAGCCAAGTGTTTTTATTTTAAAGTTTATACTTTAAAAAACTTTAATTTTTTTGTGACTTTACCAAGTCCTAAATTCACCCAAGACCCGGCGAAAAACCTTGCAGATCCTCTCCTATAAATTGAGTTCCTTTATTCATTTATTTAAATAAATTATGGCAAAGTTTCCACCTCAAAACAGATTCAGATATGAAAACGAATATTCACCTTATATAATCGCCATTTGGATCAGCTTTCCTTCCAAACTTCACAGGGCAATAACAGTGCGAAAACTGTTGAAAAAAACTGGAACAAGATAGCCACATCCACATACCGGCATTAACTGACCAATCGGCATCCAAAAGTAACTCTTCAAAAATCTTGAAAAATATTTTTGAATTAAACTTTAAAAATAAGGACAAGAGCTGCTTTTTGCGACTCATAACATTCGGTTACATTTTCAATTCTGATAATCTCTTTCTTATGGATTGTGATAATTGAAAAATGTGAAACAAACCTTCATTCCTTCTTCCCAGGATAGCCATAAGTCTCCTCTAGTCAAAAAGCATGCTACTGCGTGTCTGGCTAGATGGTGAATCCAGCCCTCTTGCCTTAATTGTATCATTATGGCATCTATCCACGGAAAACCAGTTTGACCCTAGAGATTGACACGTTATTGCAAATATATAAATTTTAAATTGTGTGAAAGTTTTCAAGAAATAATAAGTTGAATGTATGGTCAATAGCCAAAATAGAATTTGATGCTATATTCATAATCTCGTTTTTGTATCCCAACAAAATCGGAGTAATCACAACGAATTTTATATTATACTCATTATTGAACTCAAATGAAATACATTGAATAAATTATGTTAACTGAATTCCATAACATTTTGGATGTACCTAATGGTAAAAATTTCTTCTTTAAGTAGGTAATAGATTTTCTCGAAATGAATATAAAGAAACTACTGATTGTAAATTTTACAAACTTTCAAAATTTCAGAAGTATACTAACGATTAAATTTATCAATTTTGCAATATGTGCAATGTATAATAGTTTCCCATTTTGATCTGGCTCTTTTGAGAATAAATTATGTTAACGCAAACCTAGTGATAAGTTTACTACCATACTGAAACAAATTGAAGAAGTTATTATAGACAAATTATAGACAACATATTCTACATTTGGATAGATCCAAGGCAGAATATGTCGAATGAATTGTTTCAACAGAGTTAAACAGTTTATATGTTAATCCTAGAACAATTTACCAGTGGTTGAAGATCATTTGGAGGAGGAGCTTATTCTAGATAAAGGCTCCCATGAATTCTTAATATAATTATTTTTGATAGAAGCTTCTATACTGTTCAATGTAGATATGCGATAATAGTTATTTACGATACAAGTGAGTTAACAGCATCATTAAGATACGCGTGTGAAAGTTGCACAACGAGTGCGTAGCACGAGTTGTGTAACCACACAAGTGTCTTAATGGGGTTAACTCGCGTGTATTGTACAATATTTTATCTACTCCTAACCGGGATACTTATTTTTATAAGATTCATTTTTATTATAATTAATTTTACCTTAATACCTTTGTTCAAATAAGTACCTGAAACACCATGCATGGCAATGTCAATTTGATATTAAATAATATTGATGTCAAGTTTCAAAAATTGTAATCTAGAATGAGCGATTCGGAAAGTATTCCTTCTGATATTGAAGAAGAGGCATCGATTGCTACCAGAAAAATCCAGACAGAAGTATGAGTCTGTATACCATAAGTATGGTAGTCATCTAAAGAAAGAGTGCGGTAATGAAAATGCGTGGGTTAAGAAGCTCTTAACTCACTCAAAATGCGTGCGGTAAGAGCATCTTAACTCACTGAAGTAGATAAAAAAATTTATCTTAACGAAAAGATTTATTATTGTATTGGTTGGGTAGTTCATTTACATTTGCCCATTTAGCCAAAGCTTCAGCATTTTGATCCCAGGGTATTTGTACGCAAATGGGGTTGCCCAACATCTTATCGAAATTTGAATTCTTTGTCGCGGCACAATAAAAAAACTCCCTCCATAAGAGTTGTCCGTGCAATGATAAGGGTGGAATTGCCTTTCTAATCCTCTTGTATAGTTCGGTCAACTGATAATAGAACAATCTGGTAGATAAACATCCAAATCTAAGGTAAGGTGAGAGACCTGTTTGTGAACCTAGCAAAGATTGTGGAGTCATTTTAGGCATTCCGAAAGATGCAACCCAAGCTTTCCTCTCTAAATGCCTTTCAAGTCGCCTTAGTGCTTCTGTTTCCCCTAGAATGAAATTGGAAAATATTATTGGCAATGTGAATTCTTATATATTTATTAATTTCCATGGTACCCGAAAAACAACATTGGATTAAAAATGAATATACATTGAAATAATAGATATTTGATCAAGTCAATGGCTCAATGATTCATATATATGTAACTCAGAACTTACAATGAATTGTTTTGTTGAATTCTTATTAATTTAATATCATATAGTCTACTGTCTAGTCAACAAGTGGTTTTTTGCTCAACTTCTTTCAACATTCATAATCATCAACGAAGTGTCATTCGATTCGGAATAGCATGTATATGATTTTTGAAAAAAATAAATTTCCACTCGCAAAAACTGTAAAAGTTTTAAACAATTTACTGAAATATGAAGAGGTGCGTTTGGTTTTCTGCAAATAAATCAAAAACTAATTGAGAATTTCGATATCTGAAACAAGGTTCAAAAAGAAGTGGCAATTTCCTATAAATTCTCAACTCCAGGAACTGTAGAATCAATATTTATAAATTTCTCAGAGGGATCAAAATACCGCCGAAAACGGGTAATATGCCTTGCGCAAGTCACGCCCATTTTGGACACTTTAACAATAAACATTATTTAACCATATTAAATACGAAAATTAAGAAATGAAAAAATTCAGGACTTACTGGATAGGTGAATGAACCATAATTCGGTGGCAAAAATTTGTATCACGATTTTTCAATTAGTTATGCAATAGTTAATTAATAATTTTTTGGTGCTTACACATGAAAATTGTAAGTTTTATAACTGTTCAACTGTAGATCCGAGATTTTTTTTCTTTCTGGGAGCTATCTTTTAAAGGCTTCAGAATAGATCCCCATTAAAAATCCCTCTTTTTTTCTTTCAGTAAATCGTTCATAACTTTTACACTTTTCGCGAGCTGAACTTCATTTTTTTCAAAAAACGTCTAAATTCTATTTCCTTGCCTCATATTTTTTCAAGACTGCTGAAAAAAGTTTAATGAAAAAGTCCCTTTTGTCTAGACTAATACACTATATTACTGGCATAACCCACCTCCTAACCAAACTGGGGCTAGTAAACCCTCCGTCTCAAATCCTAATTCCTCAAGAGTAGGTACCCCAAATTTATCGTCATGATCTTCTGAAATTGGAGTTTGTAAACCATCGAAATTTGAAGAAACTGAAGATTGAACAGGCTGAGGAGGACTGCCCATACTTGAAATTACTGCTAAGAATTGATGGTAAGTTAGAGGAGCTTTGCCTCCATTCTTGTCCATTATGCTCTGAAGATCGTACAGAGTATGCGAGACTCTCTGTATAACTGTGATGCCAAGCTCATTACATAAGGCTGTTATATTATTGTCTCTGACCTGCCCGAAGGGTTCTGGATCTTCTTCAAAGCTTAGATATGTTGTTCCCCATTCTTTGAATAGTTTTGGTAAAGCATCTGCTGGTTGACCTCTGATTACAAACAGTCTGGAGTTATATTTTTGTAAAGTTCGATCTAAATCTTGCAGGCATTGTAGAAGGAATCTGAAAAAAAATGATAAAACTGAAGATCTACTAATGTAATGATTTTTGGTTCATTTCTCATTTAAATTTTTTTTATGGAAACCTGGATATGGAAGGCTTTATTTTACTGAAACATCTGCTGTTTCATTTTCGAAGAATAGAGAGGTTTCAACAAAAAATTGAATTTTTGCATTCATAATATTTATTATGGTAATTCAGACGAACTGTGTATTGATTCTAAAACTGGAATTGAATAGAATTATTTTAATGGACAATGATGTAGGTACCTCCATTTATTGATTCCAATGTTAGAAGAACCAGCAAACCAGGGGTCCAAAACGAAAACGCATCGAAAAGTTTTGGCGCTATTTAGACCATCTTGTAATGCAGGATTGTCGTGAAGCCTCAATCCCTTCCGGAACCAGTGGACCAAGTGTTTCTCCTTGCGATCGGCCACAGATCCCGGTTTCACGTTTTGGTCTTCGCCGTTCATTTACTTGTGGCACATTATTTTCAACTTAATCCTGGAAAATATTCAAAGAAATCGTTAGCTAGCGCCAACTAACCGTTGGCGGTTAGTAATCCATCGAAAAAGTTTTTTGTGGTTTCTTGAGGAGTGGCTGGATTTGAAGAAATATATCTGTGCGAGATCGAGTTCTTATTGAATTGTTTGAATCAGTGATAAGGATGAAATATTAGAAGAACACATATATAGGTACACACACACACACACACATATATATATATATATATATATATATATATATATATATATATATATATATATATATATATATATATATATATATATATATAAATATATACCTACTAGTCCACTAGTTAAATTGGCTGATAAACGGAATATTTCTTCATTTATTTTTACCTATATAGGTACATATATATTTCACCTATTTACCTATTTTTCTATAGAAAAAATGTTTTTGTATATAAAATTTGATACTTTTTTAATTAGGTGATTATCTGATAGGTGGGTAATGTTTTTTTATTTTGTTCATATATGTTTTGTACTGTGAAATAAATTTGTTGATATGGTGATTTTTTTGAATATCAATAAGATCAAAAGTATATTATTGTTGTGTTCATTTTTTAAGTTTACCATCAGTTAATTGACATAATTTGAGTTAGTTATAGTAACTAACGTATAGAAAGAAAGCGCCAAAAATATGGAAAAAAACTTTTCTTAGCAACATAATAGCTACCAAAATAGTACCCAAAAAAATTTCGCCTGCATCATTTTATTTACCCGACAACCCATAACCTCCCCCCCCCCCTTAGACACAAACCTATCTACGCCCCTGTATATATATCTATATATATATATATATATATATATATATATATATATATATATATATATATATATATATATATATATATATATATATTTATATATATATATATATATATATATATATATATATATATATATATATATATATATATATATATATATATATATATATATATAATATATATTTATATATATATATATATATATATATATATATATTTATATATATATATATATATATATATATATATATATATATATATATACAGGGGCGTAGATAGGTTTGTGCCTAAGGGGGGGGGAGGTTATGGGTTGTCGGGTATTATGTTGCTAAGAAAAGATTTTTTCCATCTCTTTGGCGCTTTCTTTCTATACGTTAGTTACTATAACTAACTCAAATTATGTCAATTAACTGATGGTAAACTTAAAAAATGAACGCAACAATAATATACTTTTGATCTTATTTATATTCAAAAAAATTACCATATCAACAAACTTATTTCACAGTACAAAACATATATGAACAAAATAAAAAAAACATTACCCACCTATCAGATAATCACCTAATTAAAAAAGTATCAAATTTTATATACAAAAACATTTTTTCTATAGAAAAATAGGTAAATAGGTAAAATATATATGTACCTATATAGGTAAAAATAAATGAAGAAATATTCCGTTTATCAGCCAATTTAACTAGTGGACTAGATAATATACATAGTAACGCACAAACCTAATATTCGTTCGAATTCGTAAAAGCATCGGGCATTATAAATCGTGCACAAAGCACAAGGTGTTACTCGTTGCCGTTCATAGTGCACTTCAAGCCCCAAGTTACTTCAAAATAAAAATCATCAGCGCAGCGGTTGATTTATAATATTATTATTTCATATCTCTAAATATACCTTTGCGCGTTTAAATATTATTTTATTCATATATATTCTTGTTTCTACTTTCTACGGATTCAACTATTTTGAATTTTTTGAATTCTTCAGGGAGTTACTGTCCCCCGTACATATATATATATATATATATATATATATATATATATATATATATATATAAATATATATATATATAATTATCAATATATATATATATATATAATATTTTATATATATAAATATATATATATATATATATATATATATAAATATATAGTTAAATAATTATATATATATATATATATATATATATATATATATATATATATATATATATATATATATATATATTTATTTATTCACATAATATTTACATCAAGAAATCACTATGTTAGCCACAATTGAATTCTAATATCTTTTCTTTCTTATTTTCTCAGAAATATTTAAAGGACTTTTAAAACTTTGCATGATTAAATATTCGAAATTATGAAAATATATTCTCATGAAAAATTTAGATAGCTATAGTCATTCAGCAAGGATTTTTCCTGTAAGCGTTGAATATCATGAAATTTTTTTTTTATTAATGACAATTATAAACTAATGAAGTTTTTAAAAATAGTCGTCTCCGAATTATATTTGACATTATTTATGGTCATCCAATTTCACATGAGATGATTATGTTTTTATGACATATACTCAAATGTATGTATTCAAGGTGAGTGCATAAAAATAGTCATTATATTTCGAAACAACTCAAAAGTCTTTGTACCAGCCCCAATCAATAAATGGAGTGCGATATTTATGGTCCCATCTATTTTTGTTCAAATACAAATAGAAGTCATGTTATGAAATATATTGCTATCAAATAAAAACATCTAGAAGCAATACTTACCTGATAACTTTTATGTGAATACACTGCAAATACCTTCAAATATATGAGGGTTTGATTATGGCAAATTTAACACGTTATAAAGAAGATAGTGTTTTTGGAGGAATCAAAGACTAGTTTCCCTTTTCTTCCAGCGTCCACAACCGGTGAAACGTGACTCAAAAGGAAACCGTATTCGGATTGGTTTATGAAGTCACGTGAATACTTTGGTCACGTTGTAAGGAATATGGATATATCCCTTGAAATACAGGGAAGGACCGCAATATGGATAATTACCTGCCTTAGAATCTCTTCATTAATTAGACGGAAGCGCGAGCATATAATATAAATTTATAGAAATTCACTGATTCACAAGTTTAATTTTTAGGGTACCTCGAAAGGAAAACACGGAACCCTTATTATAGGATCACTTTGTTGACCGTCCGTCTGTCTGTCAAGACCCTTTCTCAGGAACGCGTGGAGGTATCAAGCTGGAATTTATATCAAATACTCAGCTCTACTGTCCCTTGGAGTTGTGAAAAAAAACTTCTAAGCCAATGCAATTAAAAGATACAGCCTTTTATGCCGCTAATTTTCGACACTCGCAAGGGTATCAAAACCTACAGGGTACTTTCCGTGAACTCAGAATCTTGAAATTTGGTACGAAGCAACGTATTATAGCACAGATAAAGGAAAAATTGCGAAAACCGTAAATTTTTAGTTACACCATATAATAAAAATTTTGTTTTACGGAACCCTCGGTGCTCGAATCCGACTCGTACTTGGTCGATTTTTTCAGAATAGAGAGTCCTGAATGAGTGTTTTTGAAACAAAATTTTTCATTGCACGTTACACTCCTAACGCTTGCGAATAGAGGCTAGGAGGTAAAATGAGAAACAGTAATGTGAGAGTAACACTCTTAATGTAAGATTAACCTGCTTTATGCTTGAGTAACACTCTTGTTTTTTTTGTAGGTATTCAAGCTTTGTGTATCTCTTCAGCACATCCAAATTTACTTAGTGAGTTAAAAATTTGTATGTAAAAAAAAAAAGTTAGGGGAAAAAATGACCTTAGTGATTGAGCTATGCAGCTCACGCGTTTTTCAAAACTGAATAGATCATTTAGTACAGGAAATGAAGCATTCTGGCTCGCAATTTTTTCGTCCAGCATGGAATAACGTGAAATTTTCACAAAAGGTAGGGAATAGCCCAAGGATCATTTTTACACCGGCATGATGTGCCGGTGTACATTAAAACCTAGGGGATGGTTGCCACTCCATCTCGTGGGTGGAAATTTTTTACTACATTTTAACTATAGGAATCGATGGAAAAAGTAATTCTAAGAAAAAAATGTTTCTTACGTTTTCTTCGTAAAACTAATATGTTTTGAGTTATTCGCGGTTGAAAAAAACAGTTTTTCGTTGAAAAAATCGATGTTTTCAGAAGGGTTTTTGCGAATAGCTCGAAAAATATGCATTTTATCAGCAAAACCGTGGAGAAAAAAATTGTAGCTTTTAAAAAATGCCGAGATACGGCATGTTAATGGTTAACTTTTTTCGCTATATGCATAATTTGAAAAATTCAAATAACAGGAAAAATTTGCATTTTGCGAGGAAAACTCATTCAATCTTTTTTGAAGTATTTAATGGGGCCTTTCAAACAACAACAAAAAAAGTTTCTAGCATAAAAATTAAGCGACTTATGAGCAAAATAAGGTCGGTACTTACTTTTTTCTACGAAAAAATCAGTGAAACCAATCCCCTAACTACCCCCCTAATTAAAATTGATCCTCGCCCTTCTGTAGTTCTCTTAATATATGTATTCTCAATGCACCCAAGAAGTTTGACCAATTTAAAATGCCTAATTTCAAAACAATTGTAGTTTAAAGAGGAAACGTTTTTTTGCGATTTCGTATTTTTCACCCTTTTCTTCAAAATATCTCCGAAATTACTGGAGATACGAAAAAAATGAAAAAGCACTTAATTGTAGCTTTTTCAATGACTTAAATTTTTTTGCATAGATTTTCTGTACAGTGAATATTTGGTGAGATATAACCGTTGACAACCTCTATTTACAAGCGAACACCACCTTATTCGAGCACTTTAAACTCACCCCATTTAAAAACTAAAGAATTTAATTCACATAGTCTTATAGCACTTGAAAAGCCCAACAAAATCGTTTTTGTAAAAACTTTCTATCACTAAAAATGAAGGAGCTATGTTTAAAAAACAAATCAAATTTTTTTGGAAACATTCGAATAGCATGGTTCGGTGCAACAGGAAATAAAGCTCATAAAATAACAAAACCTTGCAATTCTTTCGTCCAGCATCGATTTGAATAAAAATTTGGAATTAGGCTTATTTCACCCTCTAGTTCATTTTCTACATCGTGCCGTTGTACGCTTTTTGTTTTTTGATGGTGAAAACTACTCCTAATCATAAAAAGTTATAAAATAACGTTGTAAACCTTGAGATGGGTAAAATTTGGTTTAGATTAGTTGAATAATGATTGTTTCAAGCTTAAGAATACAATTTCTAATGTTTCAACCCTTAAAAATCCACCATTGTTGGAGCTTAATGTAAAAAAAAAAGTAACAATGATTTCATCTTACAACGATTTGCACCAGAATTTGAAATTAAGTTCGTCTCATCGTCTACTTCAAATTTTATATCTCATGGGCACTGTTTATTTTTCAGAGTAACAACTACCCCTAATTGTCAAAAATTATAAAATAATGTTGTAAACCTTTAGATGGGTAAAATTTGGTTTGGATAAGTTGAATAATGATTGATTCATACTTTGGAATACAATTTCTAATGTTTCAACCCTTAGAAATCCGCCCATGTTATATATGCTTGATATAAAAAGAATTATTTATCCTAAAAATGATTAATGATGCTAAAGCATAAAACAATCATTACTTCACGAATTCCAACAAACTTTTACCCCTATGAAGGTTTTGCAATGTTATTTTATAATTTTTCACAATAAGGGGTAGTTTTCACTTCTAAAGGTAATCAGCGCCAGTGAGCATGATATAAAATATGAATTACAGGGTAAGATGAGCCTAATCCCAAATTTTTATGCAAATTGATGAAAGACGAAAATCTTCTTTTTAGGATAAATAATTTTTTTATATCGAGCTCTAACAAGAGTGGATTTTTAAGAATTGAAACATTAGAAATTGTATTCCAAAGCATGAAACAATCATTATTCAACTAATCCAAACCAAATTTCACCGATCTTAACGTTTACAACGTTATTTTATAACTTTTTACAATTAGGGGTAGTTTCCACCATTAAAAAAAAGCGTACAACGGCACGTTGCAGAAAATGAACTAGGGTGAAATAAGCCTAATTCCAAATTTTTATTCAAATCGATGCTGGACGAAAAAATTGCGAGGTTTTGTCATTTTTTGAGCCTCATTTCCTGTACTAATTTACCTACTCCTGTTATCTGTTTGGATTATTTTGGATCATCTCTTATGTTTGAAAGGAATATTGTGTATATATATATATAAATATATATATATATATATATATATATATATAAAATGAAGTGAACTAGGACATTTATTTGAAATTAATCAAACAAATCTCCTAGCGGAGCTGGTTATACGAGTTCACGAAACATCGAAATGCCACAATATACCTTAGGATGGTGTATGTTAGAAACATTAAGTTGTTTATCACAATCAATGGAAATGATAGACAGTCTGTTTCGCCCTTATTTGGGGCTCATCAGTATCATCTATCCATCGAAAGTGATAACCAACCAAATATTTCCAACGACGTTATATTTTCCTTCCAGTGACTATATGGCATATAAATATGACACAGCACCACCAGTCGGAAACAAATGAACCACATCTCACAGATAGAAGAAAACATTTCGGCAACGGGAACTCGCACGTCCTGACACCCGAAGGTGGTTACTATAATCGCTAAGCAAGAGTAAAGTTGATACATCATTCGATGTAATTCAAACTTCACACGCCGCAAGTAACAAGCGCTCCAAATTTTATCCCTTCTACAGGTAGCAAATGAATAGAAAACAGAATTCTTCGTGTTAACGACACACGTTCGTGGCAATAAAATGAAGTGAACTAGGACATTTATTTGAAATTAATCAAATAAATGTCCTAGTTCACTTCATTTTATTGCCACGAACGTGTGTCGTTAACACGAAGAATTCTGTTTTCCATTCATTGCTACCTGTAAAAGGTATAAAATTGGGGCGCTTGTTACTTGCGGCGTGTGAAGTTTGAATTACATCGAATGATGTATCAACTTTACTCTTGCTTAACGATTATAGTAACCACCTTCGGGTGTCAGGACGTGCGAGTTCCCGTTGCCGAAATGTTTTCTTCTATCTGTGAGATGTGTTTCATTTGTTTCCGACTGGTGGCGCTGTGTCATATTTATATGCCATACAGTCACTGGAAGGAAAATATAACGTCGTTGGAAATATTTGGTTGGTTATCACTTTCGATGGATAGATGATACTGATGAGCCCCAAATAAGGGCGAAACAGACTGTCTATCATTTCCATTGATTGTGATAAACAACTTAATGTTTCTAACATACACCATTCTAAGGTATATGGAGGCATTTCGATGTTTCGTGAACTCGTATAACCAGCTCCGCTAGGAGGTTTGTTTGATTAATTTCAAATAAATGTCCTAGTTCACTTCATTTTATTGCCACGAACGTGTGTCGTTAACACAAAGAATTCTGTTTTCTATATATATATATATATATATATATATATATATATATATATATATATATATATATATATATATATATATATATATATATATTCTTGTTTTCAATGTACAAATCAATCATTACCTGCTTTTGTTAAAATTATCTTTCGTAACTTACTGATGGATCTCTTTTGACTTATTGAATATTCACCAATGGAAACCAACCTGAATTTAAACGAACCAACAAGTTCCATGTTTGTTATAGTTGATAATCACATAAGCCGATCACTTTTATACAGACAATTCGTCAAATTCAATTCGAATTCACCAAATACCAGTTAGGTATGAATTATCGAGATCAATTAGATACTATTCTTCGCAATCTAGTTTCGAAGAAAAAGCTAAGATATTTTTAGAGACCTCTCATTTTATCATTCAAAACAATCTCAACCAGTTAGTAATAAATATAACGTTTCATTGTTTTTCGTGAACGTTCTTATTTAAATAGTAACTATGACCTTTCTCTTCTCGAAACAAAGAGTGTTTTCGATTTAATTATTGTAAATATTTTTAAAATAGTGTGTGGCCCTATTGTGTATTTCAATTTTAATTATGACTCAATAAAAATTCTTAAATGTGTGAATGGTGCTATACTTGAATTGAAAATTAATCAATCCTTCCAAGATCGTCAAGAAAATATTCATAATTACTTAGTTTCTGGAATAAGTAGTATTTAATCTAGAAAATATGAAGTGAAATTCATTGTTACACGTTTCGTTATTATTCACTAATATTGACTGTATAATTGAATTTAAGATATATGTATATATATATATATATATATATATATATATATATATATATATATATATATATATATATATATATATATATATATATATATATATATATATATATATATATATATATATATATATATATATATATATATATATATATATATATATATATATATATATATATATATATATATATATATATATATATATATATATAGCTAATCCGGATTAAATACCGGTACCACTTGAGTGAATTATCAAAGGTTTTATCAATTTTTCGTGTAATATGAATTCAAACATCCTTTTTTTGGTTCTTTACGAATATATATATATATATATATATATATATATATATATATATATATATATTTTATATATATATATTATATGTATACACCTATACGTTGATAATAACCTTCTCCATGAAAAAACAATTGGATGTGCCAATATTGGCTATGATCCGTCAAACTGGGTTTAGGTAGTACATATTTACAAATATTTTTATATAATATGATATAATATATAATAAACATATACATATGTTTATATAATATAATAAATATTTTAAAAAACAAAGTAGATTGATTCTAATATAACTATATATATATATATATATATATATATATATATATATATATATATATATATATATATATATATATAATTATTTATTCGAATTGTTGTTGCCTGTGAACTATTTCTAATCTCTTGATAATTATTAGCAATAACAGGCTTGTTGTATCTCAAAAAACTCGATTTTATTAAAAAGTTGACGTTTCGCGACGACATTCGTGGCTTTATCAACACTTTTGATATATATATATATATATACATATATATATATATATAAATAAATATATATAAATATATATATATATATATAAATATATATATATATATATATATAAATATATATATATATATATATATATATATATATATATATATATATATATATATATATATATATATATATATATATATATATATTATTTATTTCAATTGTTGTTGCCTGTGAACTATTTTTAACCTTTTGATAATTATTAGCAGTAACAGGCTTGGTGAATCTCAAAAAACACCGAACTTCTAAATTTCAGCAGTCACCTATGTATAATGGCATCAAATTTTTTAACCATCTGCCCGATAGGTTGAAGGTTTTGGAGTACAGAAGATTCAAAAAAGAAGTTAAGTTTTTGTTACTCGAGAAGTGTTTTTACAGCAAGGGGGAATATTATGATACGGATATAAATTAGCCTTTAAGTATCTTGTTATTAGATGTTATATTACTTTTCCTTTTTTTTATATTTGTTGTCTTTTTTGTAAACGTGTCCTATACAAGTGTATCTTGTCTGAAAGGATGAATAAAGTTATTATTATTATTATTATTATATATATAGGTATATATATATATATATATATATATATATATATATATATATATATATATATATATATATATATATATATATATATATATATACTAGGTGTCCCAGTATACCTGTTCCAATGGATTATCTCAGCCATTTCGAAAGATGAAAATTTGAAAATTTCATAATCTCTTACTCGTTCAAGGAACCTTCAACTGAAAAAAACAAAACTTCCGGTTTGACCGGAAGTGACTCTAACTTTTTGATATCAAATAGCACCCTGTATATTTTATGCAATTTTTCATTTCTACTCAAAATTATCTTTTCAACGATGTATAACACTTTGAATTTCATATTCGATTTGATGGAGAAAATGTATATTGAATTATTGATGACGATTATAAGTGAGAAATATTTCCTTTTCTTCGTTCATGCAAAATACAAAATTTTATTTGGTGAACAAACTGGTTCTTTATTGCACTGACTGCAATAAAGACTTCATTGAACTCATCTACTATAGCGTTCTGTCATCATGACAGATATAAACTTTCAAATCGACGCCAAATGTAGCCAATTTTTATTACGTTTTAAATAGTTACATGTTTCATATAATCGTCAATCATATTCATTACATAATGGACTATCAAATTACTAGAAAATGCAATTTGTTAAAAATAAAATCAGTTTTTTCGAATATCAATTGAATTACACAAAATGTTTCTGTATTACTTTTAACAGATAGATTTAAACAAACAACGTCTTCCTTACAGTTTACTGCCACCTAAATGAAACATTTTTTGGTTTGTGCATGAACGTGAAAAAAATATTATATGCAACTCCTAATAAAAATAAGGTATAATTGTTCATAAACTATCAATTATTATTGAAGACAAAATGAAGATTACACAAAATATCGTAGCCTACTGCAATTCTTTCAATTTGAAATTTCAATTTACTTTTTCTCCATCAAATCAAATATGAAATACAAAGTGTGATACATTGTTGGAAAGATAATTTTAAGTGAAAATTAAAAATTGTGAAAAATATACAGAGTGCTATTTGAAATAAAAAAGTTAGAGTCACTTCCGGTCAAACCGGAAGTGACTCACTTCAAATTTTCATCTTTCGAAATGGCTGAGATCATCCATTGGAACAGGTATACTGGGACTAATAATATCTATAAGATAATATGAATGATGATAATATTAATTAATTAATTCATAATAATCTATTATATCTCTTCAATGTTAAAATACGTGAGTAATCAAGCATTGCCAGTAAACGTTTAGTAATTGTTGATTTCTAAAAAGTTACTTTCATTCTCTTGACTTTATTATGCTCTCAACAACTGCTACGTTATGAACTAGTAATTCCTATATTCAAATAAACCGTGAGTATACTTTTTTGAACAGTAGAAGAAAGTGTTACACTTTTCCCGCTCGGAATATAAAATAGCATTGAAATTATCCGATTAGTAATGGGTAATAATAAATACAGAAAGGAGCAAATTGTGTCCACAACTGCAAAATGATCCGCTTGTTTAATCATATCATTATTCACGTAGATGCTACTTTATTTTCTCCAATTCGAACGGATTTAATGCAGGACGAAAGTTTTAATTCGACTTTATTTTTATCCTTTGTTGAATTGATTGAGTAAGCAAATGTGGCACATCGCTGTGATATTCAAATGATATAGTAACTAGAGCACAAAATTAATGCAGCAAAATGAAGATATGCATCAATTTATCCAACGAATTGAATTCAAAATTTCCGAATTTGTCGTTCAATTTCGTATTTACTCCACAATTAAATCAGTTTTTATGTGCGACTATGCTAATTTTAGAAACAGGCTTCGGAAAAATTAGTTTTTTTAAATATTATGTTTTTGAAATTGTATTAATGTAAAGCATCTATTCCAGTTTTTATTCAATTGAGGATGGTTAGAGTTACCCAACTAACTAAAACGTCGTGTATCAATTCATTTATCTACTAATTTGAATTTAAGTTTTTCACCCTTATTTTCAAATCTCATTATTTAAACTTGTTATTTATTCACTAATTTCAAATTTCGGAATTTGTCGTTCAATTTCGTATTTACCCGACAATAAAATCAGTTTTCAATTTTTATGTGCGACTATGCTAATTTTAGAAACAGGCTTCGGAAAAATTAGTTTTTTAAATATTGTGTTTTTGAAATTGTATTAATGTAAAGCATCTATTCCAGTTTTTATTCAATTGAGGATGGTTAGAGTTACCCAACTAACCAAAACGTCGTGTATATTTCAATTCATTTATCTACTAATTTGAATTTAAGTTTTTCACCCTTATTTTCAAATCTCATTATTTAAACTTGTTTATTCAATAATTTCAAATTTCGGAATTTGTCGTTCAATTTCGTTTTTACTCGACAATTAAATCAAATTTTGGAATTTGTCGTTCAATTTTGTATTTACTCGACAATTAAATCAGTTTTCAGTTTTTATGTGCGACTATGCTAATTTTAGAAACAGGCTTCAGAAAAATTATATTTTTTGGATATTTTGTAATAATCTAAAGAATCTATTCAAGGAAGTATTTACTTGCGATGATTTTTTTATGTTCGATCGTGCTAATTTTGGAAACAGCATTCGGAAAAATTTGTTCTTGGATGTTATATTTTTGAAATTGTAATAATGTAAAGAATCTATTCGAGTGAGTATTCAGTTGAGGATGGTTAGAGATGCCCAACTGACCAAAACGTCGTGTACCTATATTTCAATTCATTTATCTACTAATTTATCCTTATTTCCAAATCTCATTATTTAAACTTGTTTATTCACTAATTTCAAATTTCGGAATTTGTCGTTCAATTTCGTTTTTACTTGACAATTAAATCAAATTTTGGAATTTGTCGTTCAATTTTGTATTTACTCGACAATTAAATCAGTTTTCAGTTTTTATGTGCGACTATGCTAATTTTAGAAACAGGCTTCAGAAAAATTATATTTTTTGGATATTTTGTAATAATCTAAAGAATTTATTCAAGGAAGTATTTACTTGCGATGATTTTTTTATGTTCGATGGTGCTAATTTTGGAAACAGCATTCGGAAAAATTTGTTCTTGGATATTATTTTTGAAATTGTAATAATGTAAAGAATCTATTCGAGTGAGTATTCACTTGAGGATGGTTAGAGATGCCCAACTGACCAAAACGTCGTGTATATTTCAATTCATTCATCTACTAATTGAATTCATGTATTTCCTCCTTATTTTCAATTTTGTTTTTTATTCACTAATCTCAATTTTTTCAGATAGGTACATGCAATTTCTATATCAATTTATTAATTTGTTACTAATTGAAATATACTTTTACTGCTCTTATTATTCAACTTTCCATCTCATTTTATTTGTCAGATACGTAAGTATTCTTTTTTCATCTTATTTACTTAGGTAATTATTTGAATTATATTTTTCAGATAAAACTTTACCTACTATATTTCAAAGACATAATAAACCCTTCAAACCACAAATGATAATACGTTGTCCAACACCTTGAACTTTGAACATGAAATATATTCGAGGTTTGTAAATTTTTGAGATTATAATAGCTCAATTTTCCATACTGCCTGTATTTTTATTGAGCTTATGCATGAAAATTACTCATAATTCGAACAGATATTTATAACAATATAAAGAAATGATTGAAGACTATCATAAACGTGTTCACTAACACTTATGAATTTGAGAATCATCTCTTGTTACATTTATTTTAATTTTCCTCAGTAGTTTTTCAATAGTTCTTCCGCTTCATAGATATAATTTGAATTGCTTTTGGAGTTTTCCGCAATATTCATTTTATATTTTTCCTGTTTTATGAATTATTGTAAAGAAGTTTTTCGTTATTCGATAACAGATAGACAAACGATAAATTGCTGTTAGTACAAAGCTATTTGTAGGCACTATTGTACCTGATTATTATTATTATTAATATTTATTAAAAGAAATAAGAAATACTACAATACATGAGTAATATAATAATTACCTAAGTTACAAAACATGAATATATGTTACATGTCCATAAACTGAATAAATGACTCAAAGAAAAATACCTCGAAGAAGATTAAAAGACATCCCAAGTGATCGAGATGCCAGGTAACCACCTTGTTTGAGGATTGATACCATAGTCCTTTCACATCAAAAAATCGTCAAACAGTTCATCATGTCAAAGGGGTCAACAAGTTCTCAGTTGATCGTTCTAAGTTAGGGTTAGTTTATAAGCATATGATAAAACTATCCATATTCAAAATTTTTCTCACAAACTGTCTGGAGAGACTAAGTATCCAGGACTTTAATAATTTTTTATAACGATTATTGCTGCTACCGAATTTTTTATGAACTGGAAGGACGTTATATACTCTTGGTGCCAAAAAGGTATGTGATTTCTGAAAGATCGTCTTGTTGGCCTTCGGTGTAAAGATCAATTGACCCCTCAGCCTCGTTTGATGACCATGATTATTAAAACTCACACCGTGAAGATTTCTTCCCTGATGTATTGCAAGGACCACAAAGAAAAGCTGTCTGAGATCCATTATTCCGGACCGCTGGAAGAGTTCGTCAGATGGAAATCTCGATGTTTTGTTGTATATAATTTTTAGAATCCATTTTTGGGACACTTCCAATTTCTTCAAATAATTATCCGCAACACCACCCCATCCCAACAGGTCATAAATTAAAATTGGTTGAACCAGCACTAAGTATATTGTCCTTAGGAGTTTCTCGTCACAATTTGTCCTCAGGTATCTGAATTTTGGAATCAACATTCGAAGCTTCTTCGCAACATGATCTATTTGTAGGTTCCATCTCAAATGTCTGCCGAAAACAACTCCTAAATACTTTATGGACACATCCGAATATATCACAAAATCATCTTCTATCTCAATTGAATCGTATGTCGGTATATTTACAGAATTACAAGAAAATGGCAGAAATTTTGTTTTTGTTCTATTTAAAGTGACTAGTCGGAGATCCAGGAAATCGGCAATCCTTCCAAAATCCTCTCGAACTAGTTCTCTCAATCCTCTCAATCGATGCCAAGAATCGGACTAGTAAAAAACTGCTGTGTCATCAGCATAGGATACCAAATCTCCAACAATAGGAAGAGAAAAAATTGCATTAATATAAATGATAAACATAATTGGTCCGAGAATAGTACCCTGAGGAACACCGCACTGCACAGACAGGAAATCACTGAAAGAATTTTGTATTTTGACACACTGTTTTCTGTTCATAAGGTAACTTGTGAACCACTTCAAAGTATGCCCTGCAAATCCGTAATCCTCCATTATTTGTATAAGCTCACGATGGTCGACCGTATCAAATGCCTTCGCTAAATCTATGAAGCTACATAAACAGGGTTTAGATTTGTCCAAGGATGAATAGATCTTAGATGTTAGATAGGCTATGGCATCCTGAGTTGATCGTCCTGTGCGAAAACCAAACTGACCGTCGTACAAAACTTTACATTTCTCAAGGAATTTGTATGTTCTACAGTGCACAATTCGTTCAAAAATCTTTGATATATTCGATGTTAGTGAAATTTGACCGTAATTATTCCTATCGTTTTTGTCTCCGCACTTGAACAATGGTATAATGACTGATGTCTTCAGAGAAGAAGGAAAGGTACCTGTAGACATTGACATATTTATTATGAAAACGAGAGGAGTTGCAATGTTTGATGATATATTCTTGAGAGTTGTGGTTGTAATGCCGTCAATTCCAGGTGCTTTATTCTCTTTTAGTGATCGAATAGCTTCAGTCACTTCAGGCGAATTGGTGCAGTCAAATGTACAATTAAAAGGATTCTTTGTACGCAATACATCAAATCCATTCTCTTTTCGCTTAATTTTCTTTGCCAAATTAGGTCCCACGTTTGCAAAAAAATCGATTGAAAGCCTCAGCAATTTCGAAGTCATCTGTTACGGTACGATTTTCGTGAAAAATGGAGTTAACTCCAGTTGGTGTAGAGGATTTAACGTTCACTGCTTGCCAAAGTCTCCTAGAATCGTTTTTGTTTTTTTCAATCAAATTTTTGTGATAATTTATTTTAGCTGTTTTAATTATCTTGTCCGGATTGTTTTTGTAAGATTTATACCTTCGGCAAAGTAATTGATCAGAACAATTATGTGCCCTCATCTGCTTGAAAAGGGAATTTTTTACATTTACTGCTTTAATTATGCCTTTTGTGATCCACTCTTTACGTTTAACATTATTCCTATGTTGTCTTACTTGTTTTGTATTTTTCGAAATATAGTTTTTTAATATATTTATGAATTCATCAGTAGCATTATCCACATCCCTGGCCTCATATACTCTAGACCAATGCAAACCCGCCAAATTACTATTAAGTTTTTTATAGTCAATATATTTTATTACTTTCTCAATTTTAGGTCTCTTTACATTATTCGATTTGGGTATATTTAGCCATAAAATTACTGGGTAATGGTCTATTATATCAACATTTAACACGACAGACAGGATATTCTCATTCACTATATTAGACCTCAGAAATATGTGATCCAAACAAGACCCGCTTGATGGTCTTGTGGGATTGTTCACCGCAGAAATGAAACCTCTTTCGTACAAAGTATTGGCATATTTCTCGTCAATTGTTCAATGATCGTAATACAAACTTTGAAAATCGCAGTATAGCTGTAATCATGGCCGGATCAATCATTAAGCAGAGTATGCAACTGCCTAGAGGTCCCTTATCAACTAGGGGCCCGTGCACGCAACAAGAAAAAAAAATTTCATGGAATGAAAGTTTTATTTGAAAATTTGTATGAAATTCCTCAACAATATTATTGTTTTCTTTCGACGCATGTTGTCAATAATTGATGAAATACTTCATACATACAGAACAGTCTAGTATAGAGTAGTAGAACTAATAACCTGTCTTCGTTCAACAATGTCTCAGAACCGTTTAAATTCATTGTCGATAATGGCCATCGAAAATGATGTATAAGAAAGGGTCAACTTCCAAGATGTTTTAAACGATTTTGTTTATAAAAAAGCTAGAAGAGTCAATATTTAAACGTACTCTACTGTACAAATACAATAAATATCTTAGAAGTTGACTTTTTCCAATTTGTACTTCACAAAACTGTTTCATTTAGTTTATTGTATTTTATTGCGTTTAACAAGATCAAATTTAAAATAACCGCATCTCATCTCATTTATCTTTCCTTACCCATCATGCAACCTGGATCATCATTCATCACTTATCTATAACCTATTCATTAAGACCATTTCAATCAAGCTAACGAGTCAGGTAAAGTGATGCTGCAGCATCAAGTCAAAGTAACCATGTTGTTGCAATATCACATAAGACTTTGAAGTAACAGGATACCTGGAGTCGATCATCTGGAAGTAACTTACATCCCTTTATCAACATGAAAAGACCTGGGGCCCGGACAGGGTTGTTGCTTAGGGGCCCGGACAGGGTTAATCCGGCCCTGGCTGTAATTAATTAAAGTAAGGAACATGACGGAATTTGGCAAATCACTTCATCTGGAGTGTACATCACTGATGAGATCTAATAACATCGAAATAGATGGGAAGATATTCATCAATATTCCTCATAATATATGTATTGCAAAAATGTTTCTTGTTTTAGAATTAGCCCGAATTAATCAGTATGAATGCTTTGCTGAAAAATCTTATATTGGATGGGTTAATTTACTAATTCATAAAATTATTTATTCATTGACTTCAAGGAATAAATATAAATGTACTCAAAGTTTGGGGAGCGTTGAATAATAGATCTACCAATCCATACAAAGGAAAAATCTATGAATGAGGATTGTATGGTCGTCATTCTAGAATCTGACCTGAAAGGAAGGATATAAATTAGTGAACTAAACTAATGAACAAAACCTGACTAAGCTATTTTGAATTAATTTTAATAATTTTTCTTCTATTTCTTTCTATGCTTTTTATGAAATTTATTGATATATGATCGTAATTGGCTTCTTGTTTTCCATGAAATTTATAAAATGGCATTCCAAATATGTTTTCTAAGATTAATGTTTCAAAAATTGTTATTTTTGTAGTCAAATAAAAAAAAATTCTTCGAGATCATAAAGTTTCAAATTTTGTAATAATATGGAATAATTCTTACATTTGAGATAATGATCAGAATAATATTCACTTTCTGCATTATACATATATCATCTATTTTTTTCAATAGTTTGAAATTACATAATATATTTATTATATATTGCACTAATATTTTAATAATTTTTAAAGAATCAATGTCATTATAATTTAACAGATCGAGATACCTAGTCAGAGTAGGAAGGGATGTAAAAATCAATAAGAGTACATTTGGTATATAGACCACTTTACATTGCTATTTACATTTAATTATTCACTGAACAATGATTCAAATCAAACACTAATGTCAAAATAATAAATTCGAAAAGTTTTATCATTTAATTCAATTCGAAAATTTTTTATATTTCATTGATTGATATGTACCTAGTAATGTCATGAAGAACCAATTATGTATTTGAAGTTATTCTAAAGTGAGCTGATCAGACAAAAATAGAGAACAGAGATAGATGGATGAAATGTAGTGAGGGGTGTCAAAAAGTCTCCCCAGCGAACATTACGTACACAACGATGTTTGATTTGTAGACAATCGCTAGAAGGAAGGGATCGCTAGAAGACGCTACACGGTCTGTGAACACGAAACAGGTGTACACGCAGCCCGAGAACAGAGTCCATTTATTCCCCGACATCGAAACATACCGCAAGTTTTCAATTTTTAAATCGCAAAATTTTCGTAAAGTTCAAAGACTCCACAATATTTCGCAAAGTTTTTCACTACGAGTACGTGTTGTTGAAGTTACACTTTATAATCAATGGAATGAAAAAAAAATTGGTTTCAAACAATCTGTCGATATTTTTTAATTTTGAAAATTGAAAAAAATGTGAAATAAGCTCCTACCACTTCGCCTAATTGTTAGCTACCAACTGCCCCACGTACCATCATTCCAGATTAAAAAATGCATCAAACTTGAGTGACCAGCAAAGTCTTCCATGGTCTAATTAGATTTGGATAGTGATTCCGTTGGACTTATAAATAATTCATGCATTTAAACTCGATCATAGTGGAATAAAACTTCGCGAATTACATCGATATAGTGGAGTGATGTTATTAACAATAATGTGCTCTAGTTACCAAAGAAACCGGCGTATCAAAACGGCGTGGTGAGTTGCTTCCGCTATAGGTATACTTTAAATTATTTCAAAACGTGTGTATTGTGCTCATGATGAATTTAGAATGGAATTTCTTTTTTCTACATGATGTAATTTTAATTTCCTTGAATATTTACACAGTGTAACTGTGATAAGTGGATGTTATGAAATTTGTCGTCCTTTGAAATTTGGGTTATAAATATGTGATGCAAATATTTTTTTGGGTCTGTCCTAGAAGGGGTGCTTGATATTTCGAAACAAAGCCATTAATATTGTTTTACAAATATAATTATTTGAATTTTTATATTGGCAGGGTTTGAAAAATGAAAAAATGTCTTTCAAAAACCGTTTATTTCGAAAAATTGGTGTCTTCAGAAGAATATTTCATTTCCTTATTCTTCTTTCAAACATTTCTCTTGATTATTCAGCTGCTTAACACTTTTAAAATGGATCTTTTATTCCTTGTGTCAAATTTAATTATTTTTTTACTCGAGCCTCATCGATTTGTATTGTGCTTTTGGAAACTCTATATTGTTTCAAATTTCTCCTAGGTAATAGCTGTAAAATATCAACGCAAATTATTAGTCGAACCCGCATGCAGAAGTGAATTTGTGTTTCTGACTCATTGGAACATTGGAACATATGGGTTGAAAAATTTCGTAGTGAAAACTACAAAGAATTTCATTTGTAGTTTATTTCCACTCCCAAGTTTTCCATCACATACTTGGCTAAGCCAAGTATCATCATACTGATGAGGATCAAAGAACCCGAAACACTTGTCAACGGCTGCTTACATATACGGGTTAAAGCAATAATTAGATTATATATATATATATATATATATATATATATATATATATATATATATATATATATATACCTATATATATATATATATATATTTATATATATACCTATATATATATATATATATATATATATATATTTTTTTTTATTAGTAATAACAGGCCCTTCAAAATTAAGAACCGATGTCATTAACATTTTGATATTTTGTCAGGAATTTCCTGAATTTAACAGACTTTTCGAAAGATCAGAATTACTTTGCCATTTATGAATTTCAGAGAATTGAAAAGACAAAATACAAATTTTTTTCACTATAAAATATAAATTAGTAAAAATATAGCACAGGAAAGAACAATTGAAGTATATATATATATATATATATATATATATATATGTATATATATATATATATATATATATATATATTTTGATATTTTCTTCGATTGCTCTAAGTATCGTTAAATCTTAGATTTTTAAATTATTCATTCATTTCTCTATCTGAAAATGTATTCATATGTTGATATCTCAAACACTGGTTTGTTTCAATTATTTCTAAGGGAGTGAATGAACATCATTAACCTTGAAGTTAAAATATTTTCGGGCTGAATAAATCGTGCACATGCTAGTAATATAAATAAATTGTACTCTCAGACTTAAATATCAAAATTTAGACATACTCTATATATTTTTCATGCTAATCCAACACATTCAACTTTGGAATTTTTCTAGATTAAAATGAGTTAATAGAATATATTATTTAATCACATACGAGCAATTATTGGGAATACAAATATTAAAAATCATTTTGCAAAATCTTTTGGACGAAAACATAATAATTGGTACGAAGTGAATATGGCACAAAATTTAGTCCCAATATAAAAAAATAAAAGTATTTATAGTCATACATAACATTGAAAATTCATCGAAATCATAAGCAGTAAGTAGGCTTTTCCGTTGATAATCTGTATCACGACATGCATTCTATGAAATAATACCACTTAATTTGAATATCAGAGCGAAAATCTTTACATTCATGTTATAGAAATCTCTGAAAACCATTTGAAGATATTAAGCATTAGGAGAAAATGGAACATAACTGATTTCTTTCAATGATAGCGTCATACATAACATTATTATTTGTGAATTTTTTACCTATTAAATATATTCAATTTGATTTACATAATAGGTACTTGTAAATAATACAATACTATTTAATAATATATGTTAATGCATCTACAATATTGGTTTTTTTTTAATTTTGTAACTCTGATCTTTCTAAGTTGCTAGTGCAATTGCCTCATGAAATTTGACGAAACTAACACTTGGAGTGAATCAGACTTCGTAATTTTTCTCCATTATAAAATTATATATTCAACTTACATAAACAATATTATTTAGGTATCTAAAAGTTGCCCAAAAAATTAATGCTTCTTTGCTTTGTTTTCCACATTACTGGTTGGATCTAATTAGCCTATTTTTATCAATTTAATGAACAAATTTATAGTGGCATCATTTGCTATCTTGAAAACATCCAGAATAATAGTTTTAGTAAAAGTAAAAGGAATTAACGAAATTCTTTCTTTTTAATCAATAATTAATTTATTTATAGTAATCAAAGATTAACTTTCAGATTCTTAAATGTAGGTTATTCAAAAGTATGTGAAATATTGAAGTCTTTATTATAATTCAAGTAGACATAAAATAACGAGACAAAGAACGGAAATACAGCAGTTTAAAATCACCACGAAACAATGACTTTGATAATTTTTCTTGTAACTAATTAAGATTTTAATCTGAATTTGCATTTTCTCAAACTTCATTTGTCCCTCAGTCAGCGATAAGAATTTTCATATAAAACATGACCTTCTTTTTATATTGATGGATTCTATCAACTCTGTTTGAATGGTATAATACTAGCAACAGTTTTTATAAAAATAAAATATATTTATATTTTATATAAATCTCCTGAAAATATCTTGCTTCTTCCTGAACATGTATCTTCAGATTAAGCATATTAGTATATTAGTTTTATTCAATAATTAACGTCATATTAACATACGATCTTCGCTGAAGTTTATTTGGCTCTATGTATAAGTTTAATTAATTTTCTCACTACACTTGACGAAAATTGACAAGTACCCCTCAGCTATAACTAAAATAATAAGAATTGAAGAATATGTGATATAAAATTTTGATAACTCCTGATGAAGTTAGAATTGAAAATCATCATGTATTTTTTTATCAAAGAATATATAAGTAAAAAAGTATCTTTATGTAATAACATAATACCCATAATATATTGAAACAATGGTTAATAATAACAATTTACACATTTATTAAAAGAAATAACGCATGACGCACGTTTCGGTGGAACTTCACCTTCTTCAGATGCTATAATGGCAAACTAACTATGTTTCTCTGTTATATCGAAAACAATAAATAAAGAATTCGATGGACGATGAATCAACTCTGTGGTAGTTCATATTTATATTAAAAATTAAATAATAAGAAAACAACTTGTCTAAAAACCACAAAATGAAAATAACTTTTTATTCGACTAGTTTCGCCTGTTACAGCATTATCAAGACTGAATACATAATTGCAACAAAAAAAAAAGGAAACACACGTGTTTCATTCCTCCCTGAAGTATGTGTCAGGGAGGCGGGCAGCTTGAGTTTGGGATTAACTCCTTCAGCCAGTTCAGAGGATACACTTGTATGTACAAGTGCATTAAGGATAGGTGAGACGGGATATTTATGGAACATAGGAAGTGTGGGTAGGGTTCAGAGGATTAATACTGGCCCAGCATTCACCTTATAAGTTTGCAAGCAGTGACTTACATTACCATGAGGAAACCTCTGAAAAAAACTCATGGCAGACCAGTCGGCCCCGGGGTTTGAACCCGAGACCTCCCAAATACTAGCCAGCGTACCTAACGTACTCAACTAACTAGCTTGGTATAATTGCAAATAATTGCAAAGATATCGCTTGAAAATATAAGTATTTCGGTTCGGTACCTGGGGGTGGTAAAATGTAATCGATGGGTCCAAGTTATCAGAGATTTAACAGTGGGGAGTGGTTTAAGTGTAACTGGTCATTGAGAAGAATGTAATTTTTGGATCTTGTTTATTTCCATGGCTTCCAGGAAGTTCATTATCATACCTTTATCACAGTAATGAAGAATTTTTGGTTTGAAAGAGGATGAGATGTTATGTTTTTTTGACTCTAGATGTTCCCTAAATGCTGATTGTCCGTTTTTTAGATGTTCTTTTAGCATGGTTTCAAAACATCTCCCGGTCTGACCTATATATGTTGAATTACATTCTTCATAGTCCATTCTATAAATTCCTGTTCTCTTCATTGGATCGACTTTTGAAATAATAATTTGAATACTGCTTTTTCGAGTCACTGCAGATTGGATAGAATGAATTTTAATAACAAAATGTCAAAAGTCGATCCAATGAAGAGAACAGGAATTTATAGAATGGACTGTGAAGAATGTAATTCAACATATATAGGTCAGACCGGGAGATGTTTTGAAACCAGGCTAAAAGAACATCTAAAAAACGGACAATCAGCATTTAGGGAACATCTAGAGTCAAAAAAACATAACATCTCATCCTCTTTCAAACCAAAAATTCTTCATTACTGTGATAAAGGTATGATAATGAACTTCCTGGAAGCCATGGAAATAAACAAGATCCAAAAATCCCATAATTACATTCTTCTCAATGACCAGTTAGACTTAAACCACTCCCCACTGTTAAATCTCTGATAACTTGGACCCATCGATTACATTTTACCACCCCCAGGTACCGAACCGAAATACTTATATTTTCAAGCGATATCTTTGCAATAATGTATTCAGTCTTGATAATGCTGTAACAGGCGAAACTAGTCAAATAAAAAGTTATTTTCATTTTGTGGTTTTTAGACAAGTTGTTTTCTTATTATTTAATTTTTAAAATAAATAAAGAGATGACAAATTGTGTAGAAGGAGTAAATTCAAGGATGGTTACCAATATTATTAGAATAGGAAAAACAAATTCTGAACTGCCAGTCAGGTAGTTCGGTAATTTTGAAAAGATTGAGAAGGGGTCTTGAAGTATGATCGATTTGGTTATTCAATAAGCGACCGGAATGCTTGTATTTATTTATCTGTAATGATTCTAAAAAATTAAGTTTAATTCCCTTACTTTCAGCATTTAATATTTTAAAATCGAAATTGAATGTGTGATTTTCTTGGATTAAATGGTTTGCATAATGTGAATCCGACTTTTGACTAAGAAAGCTACGTTTGTGTTCTGAAAATCTGGTCTAAAAGTTTTACCAATGTAAATTGGTAATCTTTATGAACTTTGGATTTATCATTTTTTATATGATTTCCTAAATTATTACCGGTACGATAAGCAATGTTAATGTTGTGCTTAGATAAGAGAGATTTAAGTTTTCTACTTGAATTTCCGATGAAAGTGAGGCTGTTATATTTGATATTATTTTTAGTAAGGGGGTACACCTGGCTAATCGCATTTTTGAACAACTTTTTAACTTATATCCATAATACATGAGACTATAGTTTTCTAAAGTATAAAATAGTAAGTTCACTTTTATGAAAGCAATTTCACTCAAATGAATGCAAAAATCAGAAATATTTATAGATTAAGGTAAACCAAGCGTAATATTAACAATAACTGTGGAAAAATATGCCGGATATAGAAATGAATGATTTACGACAGAACTATTCATTTTATATTGCGTTGTTTAATGTTAATTTATTTTATTGATGGATTCTTACAGAATTTATTACACTAGCACATTGCGGAACTAATGGAAAACATAAAGATAAATTGAACGTCATTATAACTTCAAAAGTTCCGTTACAAGAAGAATAACTACTGGTACACCACTGTAGCTTCTTCGAAAACTGGCAGTGTTAAGAAGAGTTTTTGACAACTATATTCATATTCATCAATTGGAAGGAAGAGAAGCTAAATTTGACTTCGATAAATACAGAATGGGTATACAGGGTGTTTACGAATAATTGCGAAACATTTGAGGGAATGATTCTTTGTCGAAACTAAAAGAGGGCCTTTCATGTAAACAAATACTCTGAGGCCTGTTTTTGAAAAGTTACACGCTTCCAAAAATGAGGGAAAAAAATGATTTGAATTTTTTTTCTTGAAATTGATTGAGTGTTAATGAAATTGTATTTTATGGGCGTGTTCTATCGATAATAAGGCTACCTATGAAATTTGTTTGATTTTGTTGGGATCTTTTGAAGGGGTGAAACATGCAACCCTTATTACATTTTTCACTAGAACTTTTTAACAAAACAAAAATTTTTGTTTTAAAAATATCTGTTGAAAAGAATGAATTAGTGCTAAACTTCTTTAACGCTTGTACTTGTTCGTAAAAGCAATAGTTTCTTGAAAAAATAGTTAAATACAACATCGTCCATGAACCAATCTTGTGCAAATGGAATCGAAAAAATCTAGTAGGTGACTGTCAAGTTGCTTTGATTTTTATGAAGTGGTTCAAAGTTCAATTCACATTGATTTTTATGTGGTACTTAGTTAAAAGTTCAGTTGCGTCTTTTGAATCTCCAATTTGAATAATTATACTAGTAACGTTCATTTTTGAAAACGTGTATCTTTTCAAGGACAGGCCTAATAGCTTTTTTGTACATGAAAGACCCCCTTCAATTTTCGACAAGGAATCACCCCCTAAAAACTTTTGCACTTCGGAAACACCCTGTACATACTTTATTCAATTTTACAACCTTTTTTATCGATATTGAATTGGTAAAATATATTTATCAATTCAGGAACTATTGAAAAAATTCTTCTTTTATATAACAACGCCTTCAAGCTTTATATTGTAAGATAATAATCACGAATAGACATTACTCAAGAATAAAATTAAAAACTCTTTCGATATTCTTCTCAACTGCTAAACTTCTTTATACGGTATTAAATTGGTGAAAACTATTTCAGAATTCACAAACTGATGGAATAAAAAATAGTAAGGTAAGGTGGGGTAAGTGTGTATTCGGGGTAAGTGTGTAGAGGCGTCATAAATTATATTCGGTGGTTTATTGTGGCTTCATCTATGAGCAGGGTGCACAACTACATGTTATGACATGATGTAATGCAGAATTCTAGAATTCGAATAATTTTTAAACAAGCAGTGGTAATTAAAGAAAATACATGTTAGTGTGGGCATTGAACATAATTTGGTTGATAATTTTTAATCAGCCGCCATCCTCAACAGCAGAGTGATTTTATCAAATAAATCGGGATAGCAAATCAAGAAAGTAAGTAATTTCTTAGTTTTGTATAATATTTTTGTATTTTTTTATTTAACCTGAAAATTTTAATTGCTAAACGAGTTGCCCCGCAGGAACTTCATGTGTGTGCAAGTGTGTAGTAAATACTACGGGCAAGTGTGTAGTAAACTACACACTTGCACCCTGGCAAATAAATGGAACAATAATGCGTTTAAATAATAACAATGGACTCAAATAACCATCAAAGTCACTCTCCACAGCCAGGTCCCTCTGGCGTAAACGTAGAAAACCAAGTAGAAAAACCTGTAGACTTCCAAGAATTACTGTTAGCGACGGTTAAGCAATCAAATCCTACTGATAAGGTAAAAAAACGAAGGGTGGCTAAAGGTGCGGAGGTCATAACAAGTGATACAGTTCAAAGTCTCATGGAAGGGAACAAAAGTAAAAATTTTGAAGAGGAGGAAAATCATCAGAAAAATGGAAAAAGCTCAAATGAAAATATTGTATTTGATGACAGTGACGACGATATAAAAGAGGAGATCAGAGAGATAGAAGAACTTGATGCATGCATGACGGAAATGGATAAACCTGTGACAAATATAGAGAAAGATGACTGGGTGTTAGTGGCTTTATCAGGAAAAAAATCAAAGAAATGCTATGTTGGTCAAGTTATTTCGGCAAAGAAAGGAGAAGAGGAATTAGAAATAAAATTTACCAAGAAAGTACCTTCCTTAGATCCATTAACCTGTTCAACTTTTGCATGGAAATGCCCGGATGAATTGCTCTCATTGCCAGAGAGGATATAACATTAACTCTTCCTAAACCCACCTTTACTAAACGAGGTCTTACGCCATTTGAACTAAATTTTTCAGCTTATAACATTCAATAAAATTATAATATAAGTATCATCTAACCTTAATGTAACTTTTCTATTTTTGCATAAATGTGAATCATTGATTAATTCAGCAATTGTAACTTCTTACTTTCTCATTATTTTTGAATAAAACGTTTTTCAACTCCTAGATAGATTTTCCTTTTTTAAATTTTTTTATAGCATATGAAACATCGCTCTTTTCAGACTTACACACATGCCCCTGGCTTCTTTAAACGCATCAATATTCAAAATATATCTTGACAACACACTTACCCCACTTAATGAGGCAAGTGTGTAGTACATGCCTTGTTTTAAAAAAAATTGCACAAAATGAAAAGTTTCAACATTTCAATGATCTTGCTACTACGGCATATTAGGAAGACCACAAGTAAGGTACTGATGTCCGGAAATTCAATTATTTTCTTTGGTTGAATTTTCACGAGTACATATAACTGAACTTGCATAATTTCACTAAACTCTTACCCCAACTCACCTTACCTAGTCAATGTCATCAACCTTCATATTATGAGATAATTATAACTTATAGAAGTTACTGAAGAGAGAAATTATTGGTTCTAGCCATATGCAATATTAAATATCAGCTTTGATGAATACATTGTTCGTCATATTAACATTATTCCAAAGTTGGCATCCGGTAAATTATAATTATTATCGTCTTATTTGTACCCATAGTCTATAGGCAACAATAAAGATTTAAAAAAAAACATTCCTAATCTAAATTTTTGAGAGTTTACACAAGATTATTTAAGGTTTTATGTCATTTGGATAGAATGAAAATGAATATCTATTGCACGTATTGAACTTGAATATGTATTCACTGTTTACTTCCTTCATACATAGGCCCATATATTTAATACGGGCATACGTAGACAAGTGAAAATGAAATCGATAATTTCATGTATATTTGATGAGCACCATACGGCATTCGATTTGGATGGGTGGTTTTGAACTCATATGCACTATACCTACTTCAATTTTACTTTCTTTATATTAGAGTTTGGTATTATCAAGTACCTGTCTATGATGTAATAAATGTTCTTCTGGCAATACCTATTTGAGAATATACATAATATCTAAGTTATGCAAAACTCTTCTTCAATATTTGATTTCCTTGTGTTATGTTAGGCTTATCTTACCCTCAACTTCAAAAGTGATATTGACCCGAACTCCGTTTTCACCCTGGGGATGGTTGCCACCCCTTTTCGGTGGTGGAAATTTTTTAACCTTGGATATCGATAGAAGACCTAATTTTAAGCAAAAAATGTTTCATAAAGTTTTTTCATAAACCCAATACTTTTCAAGTAATTGGCAATTGAAAATTCGGAATTTTCAGTTTACCAATGTTTAGTTTAGTAAATAGAAAAAAATACGATTAGTTTTTGGGCCATAACTCCTTCAATTTCGAAGGTATCACAACTTACAAAAAACTATTTTAAAGGTTATTAAAAGAGCTACAACTTTTTTCATTACAATATGTAGTGAAAAACCTTTTATTTTGAAACGGTGAAGAGGGTCAAAGGGCTTGAGAGAGATTGCGCTACCGCGCGCTTTTTAAACGATCATATCTCCGTCAATTTTCGTGTGACAGGGAAAAAAAATAACAAAATTTTTGTCAAAAAAAAACTACATTTTTTAATATTACACTTTTTCACGTATCTCTCATTATTTTTGAGATATCATGAAAAGAAGGTGGTTTTTTTAAAAATTCGAAAATTTTTGTTTTCTTAAAATCGTGATTTTTTCGAAAATATGTGTTCCAAAGCAGCCAAACTGCTAGAATCCATTGAACTCTTTATATTCAAGTTAATTTCAGACGGAATACGATTAATTTTAATTTTGGTGGAAATGGCACTTATGAAACCCATTGATTAAAAAAAACCATTAGATGTTCCTCTTTTTTTCATTACAGCTCACTCATTTCACGTGCAAAAGACTTTTAACAGTGCTCATTTTAAAGATTATTTCAAGCACTATAAAATCCTTTTTCATTAGCATGCATAAAATTTATTCGCTCTCCGTTAGATGGCATTGAATACATCGATTAAATTTCAGACAAAATAAAAAACGGTTTTGATCTTCAATATTTCGCTTAATATTGCACTTAAAACACTCTATAAAAACCAATTTGTTCATTTTTTTTACCGGCTTCAATTTTGTTTATTATAATATTATCGTTAAAAAGCATATTTTTGGAGATATTTGCAAAAAACCGTTGAAAATCGTGGGAAAATTCCGAATTTTCAATTGCCAATAACTTGAAAAGTATCAGATTTCTGGAAAAACTTTATGAAACATTTCTTACTTAAAATTAAATCTCCTATCAATATCCGAGGTTATTTTTTCAAAAAATTTTCCACCACCGAAAAGGGGTGGCAACCACCCCCGGGGTGAAAACGGAGTTCAAGTCAATATCACTTTTGAAGTTAAGGGTAAGATAAGCCTAATACCAAAATTTCATGTAAATCGGTTCATAGTGACTGCACAAGTTAGGTAGGTATACTGAAAGTTGAAATGTTATCTTTTCTTCATCTCTTAATCTGCACGAAATGAGTATTTCATTGAGGAAGAAAAAAAATGAACTTTTTCTATTCAATAGCCAGATTGACTCCTTAATTTTTTCAAAATCACGGAATTACCTAACTAACAAACAGTTCAGTATGGAGATCTCTGTCGACCCTATCATTTGTATATATCACTGTATTTACCTTTTCTATCTAATTTGTTATATACATCTTTTTTGTTATTGAATATATTCGAAAAATTTTATTAGGTACTTTACTTTTAGCATCCGAAGAAGGTAAAGTCTCACCGAAACGTACGTCTTATGTTATTGTTTTTAATATAAATGTAAATTGTCATTCAACCATTGTTTCAATATATTACAATTGTAATAGATCTATTGCTTTTTCAAAAATGTTTTAAGAATATACATATTACTCCATTCCTCATCCCACTAAAAATCTATAATAATTAGTATGTCTGTGACTTTTTTCTGTGATGATTAATTTTGTAGATTAACCGTAATTTATTAGAACACCCACAAACTACTAGTAAATTTCTGCTCGTCAATGGTTGTAAAACTACAGAATAGTAGTAGTATACTAGTATATTAATATTCCTCTGTGATTGTAACAATTATTATGTCTGTGAACTTTTTCTGTGATGATTAATTTTGTAGATTAACCGTGATTTATTGGAACACCCACAAAGTAGTAGTGAATTTCTGCTTGTCGGTGGTTGTAAAACTACAGAATAGTAGTTGAACTTTTTCTGTGACGATTAATTTTGTAGATTAACCATAATTTATTGTAACAACCCACTGCTCGTCGATGGTTGTAAAACTACTGAATAGTAGTAGTATATTAATATTTCTATGTGATTATAAAGTACATTTCTTCTGTCCAATTATTTTGGTTCATAATTCTAATAACGGCAATAAACGATCTGGAAACACTGGAAGCAGAACTTTCTTTCATATAGTCATATAGTATCATAGAATCAACCGAATCTAATGTTTTCAGAAATCGATAATTTTAAAATAATTAGTTTATACGGAAGTATAGAAATATGAAAGCGTAAAGGGAACAAAAAATTTTTTTTTCTATTCATAGGAAAGCTGTGAAGTAGGAAGATCTATTACCTTTTTTCAAAACATTGTACTTTTTAAGACACTATTCTTTTACTTTTCTGACAACATTTATGGTAACTTCCATCATTCATTAATTATTGTTGATCATTTAGAAAGCAAGAGTCTAGTCAAAAGCATTCATTCGTTTCAGAAGTTGTACCTAACTATTTCACTCATTGCGAGATATTCATCCGAAATAAATCAGTGAATAGCATGAAAATCAAAATCAAGGAGGGTTACCTACATTCTTCTAATGAAGACGATGATCATTTAACATAGGGATTCTGGATATTTGATAGACTTCAGTGTTAGTAACAATCTGTCTATCATCATTTCTATAAACATTTCAACTAGACTATCATACGTGCAAGGCAGGGGCGGCTAGTCAAAGGAGGCTAAGGAGGCAAAGCCTCCTCAATAATATTCCGTGTATCACTAAAATATTATATTGAATAGTCAGCATTCAGCATATTCATATTAATCAAAATCATATTATTTTATGCACCTACCTTCCTTTCAACCTACATTATATAATATAATTTATTAATTACGATAGAAGGTATTTACATTTACTGCATTTCATTCATTTCAAGATTTGTGGCATTGCGGAGGCATGGAAAGGTATATTCTCAACGTTCATTATGCCTGCCACAGAAAAGCAAACAACAGTGCAAATACTCCGAATGAATACTTCATTGCAATAGAAAAGTAAAACACATGTAAATGGCAACACCGATCGAGACCCAGTCTTATACAATGTCGACCAATCACAGCTATAGAATTTCGCGTGACATCGATTGAATTCGTTCGAAATCGTAGTGTGATTGTCTAATGGCCGGCGTGTTTACTTATATAGCTCGCTTGGTTACTGAAGTTAATTTCAAAAATTTCAATGGTGACTTAGTGGAATATTTGTTATCCCATAACTTTAGTGCACTAAGTTATGAGGATAAAGTTTTGATAAAAACATTGCGACCTACCCCTGAATTAAACAATTTGGTGCAGCGTAACAGAAAACAAAACCGCGGTTTTAATTCACGGAATTATGAGAGACATCCTTGCCTAACCGGATCACAGGTAAAAATAAATTATTTTGTTGGCAGTGTTTACTTTTTACTAGTGAAAATGTCTCTGTTTGGGGCCGCTTAGGATATGAGGATTTAATTCTATACCTAGTTGAAAGTGAGGAATTTTTCACCGATAAAGTAACTTTAAATACAGCACGCGGATTAATATCTTACTTACAAGATAAGGAATTTATATATTTTTTAAACATCTTTAAATTAATTTTTGAACAAACAGAAATAGTTTTTCAAATCTTACAGCACAAGTTTTCAGATGTAATTTACTCACGAAATCGGCTCAAGTTTCTCTTGGAAAAAATTTCAGAATTTCGCGCAGAAGTTTATTTTAAAAAACTATTTTCTGTATTTCAAACTACTGATGATACGACTCAATTTAGCCCAAAACGAAAGAAAATCAGTTACGCAGATATGGAGCTTCACTATAAGCAAATATTTTATGAAATTTTGGATACTGTTAGGGGTCAAATAGAAATAAGGTTCTCTGAGTTGTTTAGCGGATTTTCATCTAATTTTCCAGATAACCTTTTGGAAAATTTATGTCAAAAATACACTTTTTTTGATAAGGTGGCCATAAAAAGTGAACTGTGTGTTGTTTATAATGACAATGAAATTTTGGGGCAAATTGAAAATCATGTGAGGACTATTAAATAACTTTTTGATAATGATTTGAATCAAGATTTACCCCAAGTTTATAAACTCTTATGTCTAATTGTTTCTATCCCGGTGACATCGGCTTCCGTAGAGCCCTCGTTTTCCACTCTTAAGAGAATTAAAACTTATTTACGAAATTCAATGAGCCAGGATCGTTTGAAAAATATTAGTTTGTTGTCTATTGAAAAGGAATTGGTAAAACTTTTGGCGAAAGACAACAAATTTTATGAGGATATTATAGATTATTTTGCTAACGTTAAAGATCGCAGAATCCCGCTAATCTTCAAAAATATATAATAACTTTTTATTTGCTCTCACCAGCTGTTAACAAATTCGTTAAGTAGGTAGGTACCTATTTTGTGAAAAAAAGAAAAATTTGATGAATAGATGAATTGATTAATTGGCTGAGAAAAGTTTTTGTGAATATTGTAAATAGGAGTTGTAGGTCGCAAGGTAGACACTCGAAAGTGAAAACAAATTAATAGCTTAGGGTGCTTGATTTACTTTGATTTTCTTTGAATTAGTTTGTTGTCTATTGAAAAGGAATTGGTAAAACTTTTGGCGAAAGACAACAAATTTTATGAGAATATTATAGATTATTTTGCTAACGTTAAAGATCGCAGAATCCCGCTAATCTTCAAAAATATATAATAACTTTTTATTTGCTCTCACCAGCTGTTAACAAATTCGTTAAGTAGGTAGGTACCTATTTTGTGAAAGAAAGAAAAATTTGATGAATAGATGAATTGATTAATTGGCTGAGAAAAGTTTTTGTGAATATTGTAAATAGGAGTTGTAGGTCGCTAGGTAGACACTCGAAAGTGAAAACAAATTAATAGCTTAGGGTGCTTGATTTACTTTGATTTTCTTTGAATTAGTTTGTTGTCTATTGAAAAGGAATTGGTAAAACTTTTGGCGGAAGACAACAAATTTTATGAGGATATTATAGATCATTTTGCTAACGTTAAAGATCGCAGAATCCCGCTAATCTTCAAAAATATATAATAACTTTTTATTTGCTCTCACCAGCTGTTAACAAATTCGTTAAGTAGGTAGGTACCTATTTTGTGAAAGAAAGAAAAATTTGAATAGATGAATTGATTAATTGGCTGAGAAGAGTTTTTGTGAATATTGTAAATAGGAGTTGTAGGTCGCAAGGTAGACACTCGAAAGTGAAAACAAATTAATAGCTTAGGGTGCTTGATTTAGGTACTTTGATTTTCTTTAAATTATAAGGCGGTTGACCTTGAAATCCTAAAAATTTTCGCCTATGGTGTATTTGTTAACACCTCTTGTAGCCTCCTCAAACCAAAACCTCACGAGCCGCCACTGGTGCAAGGATAGATATTTCAATCTGAAGAAAGCATTTATGTCTCACAATTTAAGTAGGAAGAACTTTTTAAAGGGTAGATAATTCACTGAACATGTTGCGATGAAGTATTGAAAACAATGAACTGAATCAATTTTTCAAATACTATAAAATATTAAACCAACTTCATTAATATATATGAAATAGTATAGGTATACCTAGTGACTGAGAATTAAAAATTTGTCAACTATCTCAAATATTTGAAATACATTCTTTTCGATAATATGGCTTCCTGTTCATATTTTTGATCCTTAATTTTTGCCAATATTATATTCTCATAAGATGAAATTTCCCTATTACAGATGTTCAAATCATGGGCAAACAAGCAACCTCCGTAAGGGCCCTATGGGCCTTTGTGCTTTTAGTTCAGATGGTGGAAGGCCAAAGTAAGTATACATTTTTCATAGAAAAATAGCAATTCTAATCTATATAATGTGTTATTAAAATGAATTTTCTTTTCATATATTTTGTAGTAGGTAGGTACCTAGATACCTGTAGAAAAGGTTTATATTTGTATAAATTATTGAATTTATTAGAATTTTGTCACAATTTCAATTTGAAGCAATACACTAAATCCTTTTTCTGAATTGAAGTTGAACACTTCAATTTCACATTTAGTGCACTTCCCTAAATTCAACTAAATCCACGTAAGAAATTTCGATCATTTAACTCAAGCTGATTGAGGTGTGGCGGTACGCAAAACCTCAAAATTCACGGTAAGAAAAAACCTAATCCACGTACCAAATTTTAACCCTCCATCGTTTGAAATTGTGGAGCTACGCAAATCAGCAATTACCTCGAAAAAAACAAGAAATTGCTCTGCGTGAGTTCAATTGTCGGATATGTTGATAGAATTTCCACATCTTTTGCAACCTGTTTCAAAAATTTACGCTTATGCATTCTCCCATTGCCCAAAGTTTGATAAACCAAAATGCGGGGAAGGGGTAAACTTTGAAATTTTAAATGGGAATATACAAAAGTTTTGTACGAACAACTTTTCACGATTCATCACAGATGGCTCTGTAATCGAATTTGAATTTACCGTATAAATGACATTATTTTATCCGTTCTATTAATCATTCAAATGAAATTCTGAAGTTATGTCGTTCAGACATAAAATTCAAGTTCGATTACAGAGCCATATATGACGAATAGTAAAAAATTGTTCGTACAAAACGTTTGAATTTTTTTACCGTAGAATACGAATCTGTAATAAAAAAGAGGGGTACCCATTTCAAATTTTAAAGTTGAGTCCTTTTCCCCCCACAATGGTGAAGGAAATGGAAAAGGTTTCAGCATAATTGGACTTCCACTCAAAACCATCAACTTTTTATTAGAGACATTCTTCCGTAAGATGTTTCCTTTTCCAGATTTTCAACTCATTCAACTTAGAACACATGTTATATATAGATATATATATATATATATATATATATATATATATATATATATATATATATATATATATATATATATATATATATATATATATATATATATATATATATATATATATATATACAGGGTGATTCATTAATACGTGTAAATATTTTAACGGGAGAATTTTGAGCCCAAAATATGAAGATCTAACCCAATTTGCTCATATAAAATATTTCTCCTTACTGAGTTACAGGGTGTTTTATTTCGATTATTAAAAATGAATTTTGTTCATTACTTCAATGCTGCTTGATATTTCTTTATGATATTTGGCAGTAAATTGAAGTAGTTTGGGACACATCAAATAATAGTAAAGAAGACTTTCTCGCTATCACCAGTGGCGTACGGCAGGGGCACGGGAAGAGTTCTCGTTTCCTAAATTCTACGCCACTGGCAGAATTGTCATTTTAGTATAATTTTTCGATTCTCCTATATTTTCTCTGTAAATAAGGTATTCTTTTTTCGTAACGCTAGAGCCACTATTTTTCGAGATATTTAACGTTGAACATATGGCTGCACAATTCCTTTGATTTTTATGTACGAGTCATATCGGGTTTTTTGTCATACGATTGCATGTATTTAAATTGAAAAAAAAAATTATTAGGTATTTTTTTTTATATTTATAATAATATTAACAAACAATTTAAAACATAACAACTACAAAAATATCCAGCGCTACATAAAAAAAGTTCAAAATAAATACTTAAATATGAAGATCTTCTTTACAAATTTTGGAAGAATATCAAATTTATGAACAAAACTTAAAAACAATTTACAACAAATGTTCAATGTGATCTCCGTTTACCTCAATAAGTTTATTCATTCTTTCGTTGAACGATCTTCTAACTTTAAAAAATATATTTGGCTGATTCGCAATAAAATTAGCGGAATTTACAATTTGCTGCCATAGTTCCTGGCGAGTATTTATTGTTTGGGAGTATACCAGTGATTTCATATGCCCCCAGAAATAGAAATCTAATGGATTACAATCGGGACTTCGAGGCGGCCACGGAAATTCACTACCTCTGCCAATCCAACGATGAGGAAATTTATTATCTAGATAATTCCGCACTATTGATGTATAATGGGGTGGTGCTCCATCCTGCATGAACCACATGTCTCTCCTTTGGTTAAGTGGCAATTGTTCTAGCTCATCGAAAAGTTTAGTTTGTAGAAACTCCAAATACGAATTACCATTTAAATTTTCAGGTAGTTCATATGGACCTAACGAACGGTCTCCGAGTATACCGCACCAAACATTAATTTTAAACTCGCGTTGAAAATGTGACTCACAATATGAGGATTTTCAGTATCCCAACTGTGGCTATTCCTCCAGTTAAATATTCCTCTCCGTGTACAAGTAGCTTCGTCGCTAAAGATAACATTTTCATAAAAGTTCAGATTTTCATTTTTTTTATTTGCCATCGACTGAGCGAAATTCAATCTTGCAGGAAGATCTCTTGGTAATAAGTTTTGTACTGGAGTAAAATGGTAAGGTTTCAAATTTCCCTTTTTCAGTATTCTAAAAACTGTAGATTGGCTTACCCCAGTCATTGAAGATAAGCGACGAGTGCTAAGTTGTGGATTTTCTGCAATTCTCACTAATATGTCATCTTCCTGATCTACAGAAATATGTTTAGGTCGGCCCACATCACGTTTTGGCTTGAATTGTCCAGTCTCTCCTAATCTTCTAAAAATATTGCGAAAGGTTTGATGATTGGGCTGAACTCTATCTGGATACATTCCTCCATATCTTTGAGTAGCAGCAAGACAGGAATAATTTTCTTGTGCATAAACACAAAGCATATCGCGCATTTCAGTATTACAAAAAACATTAGGGCGCTGCATCTTCACTTAATCTGCTTTTAAAAAATTTATAACAGTCACAATCTTCATAGATAATATTGTCAACAACTGTCAGTTGTGACACCATCCTACTAGATCAAAATAATTATTTAAGACTTCCTCATATCTATTTCCAAATAAATGTGAACTGCATCTAAAATGACATAATACACAGTCATAATAATTACTTAATTAACAATTCTATTACAAACACACCATCATGATTGATACATAATTAAAATCAAAGTAATTATGCAGCCATATGTTCAACGTTAAATATCTCGAAAAATAGTGGCTATACTCCCAAACGAGAAATACTAGCCAGGAACTATGGCAGCAAATTGTAAATTCCGCTAATTTTTTTGCGAATCAGCCAAACATATTTTTTAAAGTTAGAAGATCGTTCAACGAAAGAATGAAAAAACTTATTGAGGTAAACTGATAGCAAATTGAAACATTTATTGTAAATTGTTTTCAAGTTTTGTTCATAAATTTGATATTCTTCCAAAATTTGTAAAGAAGATCTTCATAATTAAGTATTTATTTTGAACTTTTTTTATGTAGCGCTGGATATTTTTGTAGTTGTTATGTTTTAAATTGTTTGTTAATATTATTATAAATTTAAAAAAAACACCTAATAATTTTTTTTTTCAATTTAAATACATGCAATCGTATGACAAAAAACCCGATATGACTCGTACATTAAAATCAAAGGAATTGTGCAGCCATATGTTCAACGTTAAATATCTCGAAAAATAGTGGCTCTAGCGTTACGAAAACAAAATACCTTATTTACAGAGAAAATATAGGAGAATCGAAAAATTATACTAAAATGACAATTCTGCCAGTGGCGTAGAATTTAGGAAACGAGAACTCTTCCCGTGCCCCTGCCGTACGCCACTGGTGATAGCGAGAAAGTCTTCTTTACTATTATTTGATGTGTCCCAAACTACTTTAACTTACTGCCAAATATCATAAAGAAATATCAAGCAGCATTGAAGTAATGAACAAAATTCATTTTTAATAATCGAAATAAAAACACCCTGTAACTCAGTAAGGAGAAATATTTTATATGAGCAAATTGGGTTAGATCTTCATATTTTGGGCTCAAAATTCTCCCGTTTAAAATATTTACACGTATTAATGAATCACCCTGTATAATATATATATATATTATATATATTATATATAATATATATATATATATATATATATATATATATATATATGTATATATATATATATATATATATATATATATATATATATATATATATTATTGTTGTTATTAGACACAGTGCAATTGTCATTTTCGAGGAAAATACTACTAAAACTGACTAATTTTAATACGCCGATAAGTCTATGTTGTCTACTTGGCGCCTGGTATTTTTTTTGAGCAAGTTTTAACCAAGAGTCGTGCAGCGAACCGAAAAATGTCCGTGAAGCGTGGTTCCTTTCTTCGACTTACCCAAGAATGTACCTATTGTTATGTGCCCATGTGAATAACATTTGCAGTTCTAAGCGCTAACGCAATTATTTATGCGTATTCCAATATAGTGGAATCGTCAGTGAAAGTCCGGATGAATCGAATTTTTTGGTTTCATATGTAGAATTTTTTGCGAAATATATCAACGGAAACGGTAGATTTTATTGCATGTTGAGAAGTAAGACAATCCATATAATTGCATTACCCATGGATTTGTTCTGGCTTGTATACAGTGCCAGGTCTGAATTCATTCGAAGTAAACTTTCAAGTTTTTTCGTGGTTTTAAAAGGGTTTGCGCACATCTACAGCTCCTTAGTAAAAACCCGCAGCTCCATGCATCTTCCAAAAAGCCTTAGGAGGATGACTTTCGTATATTTTGTGGATATTAACATATATTCAACATCTTTTACCGCCAATTAGAAATATTTTCGCTTATGTATCGCTCTGTCTTGCCTGGGGTTGCCATCACCTAAATTGCTGACGCCGGACAAAAACTTCAAAAACCCCGAACATTTAGATGAAATTTATTTCTTCCCTAGACACCCCGTAAAATATATTTTTTTAGTATGAAATAAAACATCGTTTATATTTTAATTTTTTCATTTATTTAAACTTTAAGTCGCTTCTTTGCAATATGAACAAAACAACAAAAATCAAATAAAATATATCTACTAATACATCACAGTTTACAGTTTTCTCTTTTTGAGGTAATCTGGTAACACAAAAATAATCAGAAAAACTCTTTTTTTGCTATCATCAAATAAAAAACAACTTATAATGATAATTTTTGGTAGATCAAAAAAGATCAAATAGACTACATTTTACATTGTAACAACAAATTATAGGATAGGTAATCTAGTTAGGTTAAGTAACCAAAAGCCTAAATTATTTATTAACTATAAATTAAAAGTAAGTAACAAGTTTTAATTTTAACGAGAAGTTCTTTTTACTAATTTAACTTAGTTTGATATTTTTCAGACTTGCCAATTTCTGCCAAAATATCTTTTTTTCCATCAGGAATTTTTAAAAGTGAGAGCAAGTCAAATCTTCAAAATTATACTTTATTTTGGTCACAGGAGGAACCGTCTGTATATTTGACAAGTTTTTCTCTGGATTTAGCTTGTAGGCGGCTTACGATTATGAATTAAATTTTAACTAATATTTGTTTTAATATATTGCTCATCTTCCAATCAATCGGGACACAAAATTTGTCCGGGTTTTATCCCGACATATTTTGAAAGCCCCGTCCAGACGACCCCTGGATGCCACTTAAACTAGGACAAATCCGGAGAATCCCGGACGGATGGCAACCCTACCAGTACCGGATTAAGCCAGCGCGGGGCCTGCAGCAAATTCGGCCAAGAGGCCCTTGTTTCGCTTTAGGTTCTCAAGTTTATGGTATTAAACTCAGATTAGAAAATAAAACCGTAAATGTGTGTACGTGACAACCCGGAGCGGCTATGTAGGAGCACGTATATCTGTGTGCTTGTAAATTGTAAAGCTACAAAGTAAACGACTTCCATGATACTTGTGAAGGAGTTTCATTCGCCAGGGGGCCACAAGTGTTGATGTTTCAATAATATGGCTGTAATGTAAACTGCAACTAAAATAAAACGTTAGACTAACATCTAAAAAGCTTTTTACAGTTTTTCACGTTGTGCCAAATATAAATGTACATCAAATTATAACTGTTTGATAGTCAATAGAATCCTATTTTATTTGTTCGGGTTTCACGACTAGCTCGATTGATGACAATATCAGGGAATTTCCCTGTTAGTTTTGCAGTACTACAAACTTGCGTGTAGTGCAGTGCAAGTAGTACAAACACATAACTTGTGCGGCCAACGCTCAATTTTTAGAAATGTGGTACAACTTGAAATTATTGCTGTAGATTTTGACACCAACTTTTCTCGTGGTAGGTATTATACAACCTATACAGGGCCGGCCTAAGGGGTGTGCGAAGTATGCAGCCGCACACTCAAGCCTTTTGGAGGGGCATTAAATTGACCAATTTTTGTAAAAAAAAATAAATTTGGAAACTTTTTAGAAACTGATTTAAATTTTGGGCAGAAATATTTAAACTATACTCGCCGGCGTATCATTGGAAGCTTGAACCCTAAACAGCTGTACACTCCCCTCTACACCCCTCGCCTAGCGTCGTTGCCAGTTTGTGGATTGTAAAATTAATTCACACAGCTAAAAATCTTAAGCTTCCAATGATTTGCCGCCGACTATTAGAAGGAATTTTGTCTTAAAACTATTACAGTTAAAATTCAAGGTAAAACCGAAGATCTACCCGGCTACCACAATGAGTTCTGAAATACAGTAAGTCTGATGACAAAGGTCAGTAGAACAGTCATCTCGTGGCGGGACGCGGAAAGTGTTGTGGCTCATCTTCCTGTCCCCCCCACCCTGGCTTTGATTTTCTAGCTAATTGGCGTCTGAAATTAAGATAGTAAATTCATTCTCCGAAATGAAAGCAAGAATGTATAAAATGTATAATAAAAGAGACTATGTAGGTACTATCCTAATAGTTAATAATTTTTTTTGTATTTGTATTTAATAAACACTGTCATTATTGGTTCACTATGTTCTGTTGCTTTATTTTCTTTCACCCATGACATATGGAAATTTATCGTAGGTCCGGTGGACGGTGATTCCCGCATTAGCTAGTAATTGCAGTATAAGCATAAAAATCATTGCAACGTTACCTAGAGTTGAGCTTTCATTAGTTTATTTAACATAATAGTGGTTATAGTACAACTAAGAGTACTGAACATATCAAGTCAATCAATGATGAATCAAATTGACATACATAAATTTAATGTACTACAAGGCGCAAAAGTGCACAAAAACTGTGTTTTTGGACCTTAAATTTCAAAAAATTCCATACCTCCCAGACCCCCGGCAGGGGCATCAAATTTGAGTCTAGCACACTTGCAATTTTCGCCTTAGGCCAGCCCTGAACCTATACCTACGGTTTAACGTGCCGAAATCGAGTTTTAGATTTTAAGGTGTGAGTGAAGCATAGCCTAAGCACTTCGCGTTTAAGGCATGCAAGATATTTTAAGCTTATCTATACTCATTTTTTTCACTGTCAAACAGGCGTTGGAGCGCGGGGCCCCCCAATTCACGAGGCCCGTAGCATTTGCTACTCTTGCTACGTGGCTAATCCGGCACTGAACCCTACTTTTGCCCCATGTATGAAAATGCAAAAATCTCGACTGAATTCATCCAAATTTTGATAGTTTCGTTGTGAATCAAGAAACACCTCAAATTGTCTCTTACTTATATCACGAATTATATAAAAATAATTTTTGGAACAGTTCTTCCATTGCTCCCGTTTATATGCCTGCGTTAATATATCATTAAATAAAGGAATCGTTAAAATCAGCAGAAATGACGTTGTAAGTTATTATGCATCTATAAAATGTTCAACACCAACTAATCTGACCTTATCTAGCTCTCTCCTAGTACGAACGAATGAAGTGATACAAATAATGCGGAGGAAGCGATAATTAGAGGTGCTTGAATTATTTCTTGAATTATTCATCTTCCTGAGAAAGTAGATTCAGATTAGTTTGATTTGAATTGTAAAACTGAATTGAATTCGAAATTTATTCGTCCCTACCCCACAACAAGTAGAGAACTCATGTCCTGTCCGTGTTCATCATTACCGGAATATCCTTTTTTTGGAAATAGCCAAATGGTTCATAAGTAGTCGGTTTTTCTATCATTCTAAATGCTACAAACAGAACTAATATATACATCTTGGTTTAGGTTTTTTTTCGAAAGAATAAAAGAAAAAAATCATTTTAAGTGATTCAATAAAAGTCGATAAAATTAATTTTTGTATCAAATTCGAATTGCAAGAATCAGATTAAAACAAATACTCAAAATCAAATCAATTGAAAAAACTTTTTATATTTATTTATTTTTTAATTATTGAAGAATTTTTCCTGTTTCCTTTATGTAGTATATTAAATGGCCATGGTCAACTTGTATATTTTTCACGATTTGATTTAGAACATTTGTGTAAATCGCAACAAGTACTTACTTCAGAGGCGCACTATCGTGAGTTTTTGAAACTCTATGTGCTTTGGAACCACATACGCCACAGTTGCAAAATAGACAATTCATGTCAGGAAGTTATGTACTCTCCTGATAGAATTCTGCATTTTTTATCTAAGGGATGAATTGTTGGTTTCCAATATCCTTGATGGAGGGCGCTCTGGGTTGTTATCCACATAGTAGTCCTTACCGTGATTTTTATTGGGAAATGATTAGAAAGTTGTTAATTCACTCCGAGCCAAATAAGTTGCACCGGTGAGATCTAATAAGATCGAAACAGCTGTATGCAGATATTGAGTTGGGGTGACTTGACGATTTCTATAATTCGCTATTGGATTGTGAATGTAGAATTCTCGTCAGTCGTTTTTTCTGTCTATCTAAATGTTATAAACAAAACAAATATATATATATTTCGGCTTAGGTTTTTTCGAAAAAAAAAATTAATTTAAGATACGTGATTTAATGAAAGTCGATCTTTTTTTTGTAGCCAATTCTTATTGGAAGAATCAGATTAAAACAAATACATCATCAATTTGTAGGATATACGTATGGATATGATTGGTTGCTATTCTGTTTAAGAAATTAAATGAATATTTTTTAAATGGTAATAAGGATTTCAAGTTCATGGACCAATCTCAATTGGTATTCAAATTAAGATCAGGTATAATTTATATTAGGCCTGCAAACAATTGAATGCCCAATTCACTCGATCAATACCTCACTCAGTTGATGTGTGCAATCGATTCAACTGTCCGTGAAAATAATTGAATTGATGATGAATCATTAGCCTCATCGTTCAACCCTAGTGCCTTATGTATATATATATATATATATATATATATATATATATATATATATATATATATATATATATATATATATATATATATATATATATATATATATATATATATATATATATATATATATATATATATATATATATATATATATATATATATATATATATATATATATATATATATATATAACCAGGGCCGTAGCCAAGGGAGCGCTCTGGAATTATTTAAGGCCCCCTAGAAAAGATACCAGAATGATTGCAAACCAAAAATGTTTATATCTCCGTTGAAACATAAAACTAGCCTAGTTACAAACAAATCTACTGTTCACAAAACATCATTACTTCATCATCATCTTTGTCTGTAGTTGAAGTTGTGGGTTGTTTCTGTTATTGATACATATCGGAATTGAATTTTGCATACATAGCTTTGCTGGGCTGAAATTATTTACGACAATTCTCATTTAATCATAAAATTGACCTTAGAAAATCGTAGACGTTTGAACGATATGTGTCTACTGTACAAATTAGTTAATGGTGTACTTTATATCTCGGAAATTCTCGAGTCAATAGATTTTAGAGTACCGGAAAGAAGACTGAGATCCCGTGAGTTATTCGCTGTGCCATTCCGAAGACTTAATGTTACACAAAATTCGCCACTATGTAGAATGCTAGGGACATTCAACTCTTATTCGTACGGTGCTGATATTTTCAATGTTCAACTCCATCAATTAAAAAAATTCTTGAGAATTAAATTAGGTACCTAACTTTTGTAAAGCTGCTGGTCATTTTGTGAATTATGTTGTATTAATTTTATTTTCATTTTTATTTCTACTTCCAGAAGAGTTAGTTAATTTTTCATTTTAATATAGTTTTGTATGGTATGTATTTTCAAACTGTTAATGCTGTATTGGGTATTTTCACCTGTTTGTATTCCTATTGTCTTAAATAAATAAATAAATAAATGAATAAATAAATAAATTTATTGCAAAGTGAGATCTAATAAACACAACTGAATTTAACATTTTTAGTATCATTTTGTTTCGATTTTTTTTTAACAATATTCATCAATGAAAATATCCTCTCCACGAATGCATTGGATGACGGTAAGCTTAGAAGAGTAAATGCAAATAGAGCTAAATCTTTAAACATGAATTAATGGGCTGCATTTTTTAAATCTACAAACTTCCTTCAAAAAATAATAGGGAATAACTGATTCACCAAACATCTCTTTTCAATCGACATTTAACAAGTTTCTATATTGAATCTCTATGTCAGATATTCTATTGGGAGTTACAAAAGTAAGTGGCAGCTCAAAAATTTTTGTTCTTTGGACTGGATTTAAAATTATAGCAGGACTAAAACTTCTTATCTGCCGAAAAACATTTTTCAACATAATTCAAGTAAAAGTGCTTCAATAAAATCCACATACTTACCTTTAATTTCTTCTACCTCTTCAGATAAAATATTATTAGCCGTTGATTCATTTTTTCAAACTCAGACTATTATAGTTTACGTAAGTTGAAATAGAAACACAACTAAAAGCGATTAAGCGCAAACAAGTGACGAAGCAACAGAGAGAATATAAACTTGGTTGTCTATTTAGAAGCTATTTGTTTTATTTATTGAGAGTGTTCTATGAAAGATTTCTTATTCATCACTTTTTATTAGAAAAATTTTTTTAATTTTTCCAAAATGTTTTTTAATGAATATATACTATTATATTATATATTATAATAATATACTTTTCTAGGTAAAAAGACAGAAAAAGCTGTATATTCCTGTCTTTTTTTCACGTATATTTATTTTAGTACTTTGTAAAAAACAAGCCCCCTCAAGAATTTGTTTAGCCCCCTCTAGAAAGCAGTGCTAGCTACGTCCCTGTATATAACTATATATGAATATATATATATATATATATATATATATATATATATATATATATATATATATATATATATATATATATATATATATATATATATATATATATATATATATATATATATATATATATATATGTAGATATATATATATATATATATATATATATACTAGCGGGACCCGTCGCGGCTTCGCCCGCGTATCCATATATGTATACGTATGAATCTTGGCTTTGGAGTTTCGAGTTTTACTGAGTTCACTCGTTCCGCGTTCCTAAATTTCTCGATAAAGCATAATACCGTGCGTACAGACAGCGGCGCAGTAGTGATTATGTCAATCGACAGACTTATGACTTTTCACCGCGTATTGAGAAGAAATTTATATATTGACCCTTTACGGCCTTTACTGTGTCATACTGTCAAAATTTTTTTTCTTTTTTAATCCCTCAGAAACGTTCTGTAAACACCTTTATATACCAAGATACTATTGCTAGTATGACACTATTATGACAATGATTGTGTATGATTGTGTAATGATTGTATGATTTCAACACACTATTATGACAAATTGTTTAGTAGAAAACTCAAAGAATGGTCTGCACAAAAAAAATATAATTCATATACAAAATAGTGTTAAAAAAAGGATTACAACGTTAGTATGAAATAAAATATTTAAGATTTACTTTTTTGTATGCTCTAAATTTCGTACATATTGCGTATCGTACGTAATACTTATCATTATTTTTATACTTCAAAAATTCTATAGATACACTTTATAGCCAATATACCAAAAATTTATTCCACCCCCGTTCAACCCCTGAATGATCGAATTTTAAAAAATGGAAAAAGTGGTTTTTCCAGATAATTATAAGGAACATTTTAGTGGCCGAATGAAATCTCTAAGTCGATTATTTTGCCAGAAATAGCCAATAAAAAAAACAGACTCACTCCTTTTTCACCCCTAAATGATGGGATTTCAAAAAACTGAGAAACTACTTTCTAAAGTTAATTTTACTTAATATTTTCGTGAAAGAGCGGGATCACTTAGTCCATTATTTTGCGAGATTCAGCCAAAAATAGCCAATATACGAAAAACACATTTCACCCTCTTTCAACCCCTAAATGATACAACATCAAAAAATGCAGAAAATGGTTTTTTAATAAAATTATAAGGAACATTTTAATAGTGGAAGAACGGAATCGCTAAGTCGATTATTTTGCCGGAAATAGCCAATATAAAAAAACAGACTTACCCCTTTTGCACCACTAAATGATGGAATTTCAAAAAACTGAGAAACTACTTTCTAGAGTTAATTTTACTTAACATTTTCGTGAAAGAGCGGGATCGCCAAGTCCATTATTTTTCGAGAATCAGCCAAAAATAGCCAATATACGAAAAACACATTTCACTCTCTTTCAACCCCTAAATGATACAACATCAAAAAATGCAGAAAATGGTTTTTTAATGAAATTATAAGGAACATTGTAGTGGAAGAACGGAATCGCTATGTCGATTATTTTGCCGGAAATAGCCAATATAAAAAAAACAGACTTACCCTTTTTGCACCCCTAAATGATGGAATTTCAAAAAACTGAGAAACTACTTTCTAGAGTTTATTTTACTTAACATTTTAGTGGAAGAACGGGATCGCTAAGTCCATTATTTTGCGAGAAACATAAAAAAACACGTTTTACCCTTTTTCAACGCCTTAACGGCGGAATTTTAAAAAACCCCGTCTTAGTGGGAATCTACATGATCAGACTTTAAAAAATATGGTTTTTGCTGTAGACTGGATTCAATTTTTCGGCTTGTATTATATATATATATATATATATATATATATATATATATATATATATATATATATATATATATATATATATTATATATTATATATATATATATATATATATATATATATATATATATATATATATATATATATATATTTATATATATATATATATATATATTATATATCTATATATCTATATATATATATTATATATATATATATATATATATATATATATATATATATATATATATATATATATATATATATATATATATATATATAATATATTTATATATATATATATATATATATATATATATATATATATATATATATATATGTATTTTTAACACGCTTTCATTATCTTGGTAACGGAAACTTTGAAGTGATTTTCACCCCCTTCAAAACGTCGTATTGATTTGAAACTTTGCACCTTCATCAAAGGACGGTAACAATGTTTATTACATATTTAATTTAGATAGTTTGTCCTATGATTCTGATCAAGACCGTCAGGATTAGTGCCAAGTACGCGTTTGAAATAAATAATAGTTCAAAAACGATAAAAAACACGCTTTTGTAGATAACCGAACTAAAAAGTAGAAAATAATTTTCGATAAATTTAAATTCAGAATAGTTTAATTAACAAAACAATTTTTTTTATTGTAGAAAAGCGTGGGGTGCTTTTTGAGATATTTCTATAATGACTCTACTTTTACCAATATCTGTCATTAAAATATTATAACAATTGACTCTAAGTACCCCACGCTTTTCTACAATAGAAGATATATTTTTGTTAATTGCATTATGCTTAATTTAAATTTTTTGAAAACTATTATATTACATAAAGTGAACAAGAAAAATTCTTCAATAATTTGAAAAATTATCAAACAATTTTTCCAAGGAAGCTGGTTATATGTATCCCGCGACGAGAATTCTACATTAACAATCCAATGGTGATTTATAGAAATCGTCAAGTCAACCCGACTCAAAATCTGCATACAGCTGTTTCGATCTTATTAGATTTCATCAGTGCAGCTTATTTGACTCGAAATGAATTAACATATTTCTAATTGTTCCCCAATACAAATCGTGGTCGGACTACTATCTGGATAACAACCCAGAGCGCACTCAACCAAAGATATTAGAAAGCAACAATTCATGGCTTAGATTGAAAATGCAGAATCCCATCGCGAGAATTTCTTAGCATGAAATGTCTAATTCACCATTGAATTGTGAATATATAATCCTCGTCGCGGAATACATATAACCAGCTCTCTTTTAAAGTGTTTTGATAATTTTTGAATTTTCCTTGTTCACTTCAATTTTGAATATTATTACTTCGGTTATCTACAAAAGCATGTTTTTCAGTTTCTTTAATCTATTATTTATTTATATGGCAATGCACATGATCATAAAATGATAGCCATTTAGACAACGCAATGCGCGCTTATTGTAAAAGCCAATTACGATTTGACATGAATGAAAATATCTATGCTTTCTTCGTTTCTTATATGAATATCGATTATTGAATAGAGGCCAAATCAGTTTCTCTTTTCAATAACTGAAATAGTACTAATAAAGACTTCAGCCAGATCTTATATTCTACCTACACTAGTTTGTAATCGAACAATTTATAGGTATACACGAATTCGTATAATTCGCTAAATGAACTTCCCACCTCAGAATGGAGGTTCGCAAAAGGCATTTAGAGTTTTAACTGCATTTCCTTTATTCATTTTGAGAGTAAGTATTTTGACACTAAACATTTAGCGAACTCTTAGGATATAATAACACATTCATTTGATTCGGGTTGCTAGCGCATTATCGAAAGTATCTTGAATACTAAACTGTTTTTTTTTTCAATACGTGAGCAGAAAACTCCGTCACTAAGATTATATTTTTCGAAAGTTCTCTTTTTTTTCCATTCAATAAAGGGAAATATAAATAAACTATTAAACCCATTTCAGATATTGGCGCAGACAATTTATGTTACCTAGAAAACGGATCAAGTTCAGAGAGTTTCTTCGTGCCAGAAGACCAACCAGTAGGATCAACATTGGGACAACTGGGCGTTTTTGGAGATCCTCGACCAGGAGGTAGTATAGGTCTTCGTCTCAAAGAGTCAGACAGTCCTGTAGTTATATCACCAGGAACTAAAAATCTGACCCTCAGAAAACGCTTGGATAAAGAAGGTGTTGACGGACCTTCCTCAATATTCGTCAATTTGATCTGTGAAAGATTGCACACTCTGGATCCAGGTTTTGTGATACCCATAAATATTCGAGTTACAGACTCTAACGATAATTCGCCAGTGTTCATCAACGCTCCTTACGTATTAAACATATCAGAAGTGACAGTGGTTGGTACAAGGGTTCTTCAAGGTGTTCATGCGATAGACAATGATCAACAGGGTCCATTTTCAAGCGTTCGATATTCGGTTATCCCAGGTTTACATTCGGATTATTTTGAATTCGAGAACGAACTTGAAGGAACGTTAGTCCTGAAAAAGCCCCTGGATTACGAAACATTGAAAACTTTCGATGTTCATATAAGGGCGCAAGACCATGGTGAACCTCCTAAACAAACAGATACTGTTCTAACAGTGTACGTCGTAGATGCCGACGACCAAAATCCAAAGTTTTTAGATGACAGGTATACGGCTTCGTTACAAAGCACATCTGTAGCTGGAACAGTTCTTAAAATTTTACCAAGAGACATAAAGGCTGTGGATCAAGACAAAGGAATCAACTCTCCAGTTTATTATACATTCAATGGTGTTTCGCCGGATTATGCTCTATTCAAAATAAATAGAAAATCTGGTAAAGTTATATTGTCAAAAGATTTGACCAATAGCTTGTTGAACCATCCAGCAACTTTGGTTATAAGAGCTACCCAGGAAGATAATCCTGACAGATATGCGTTGGCAACTTTGACTGTGAACAAGAACAATGTAAACGGAATTCAATTTTTGCACGACGTGTTTTTCTTTTCTACATCTGAGTCTTTGCCTCCTGGAGCAATAATCGCCACTTTGGCGAATAACAGGCCTGGGCAGAATTTGAAATATTATGTGTCCGATCAGAATATTCTTAAAACGTTTGCCCTTAATACAAAAGGAGAGCTGTCACTGAGGAAGAAGCTCGATTTCGAAGAGAGGCCAGAATATTTCTTCAAGGTATTTGCCACAGATGGAGTTACGGTAAGAAAGTTTTAAATTTGTTTGATATCTACAATTTATGGTTTTATTAATACGATTGTGAATCTAGATGTATATCTCCCTTACTGTAAATTTTGTTGAAATATTTCATAGTTTTCTATCTATTATATATGATGCTTGTAAAACGTTGATTGTATCAATCTAGAAGTCGAGTGGATGCTAAAAAAAATGCATATATTTTTTTAACAGTGAATTTTATATAAATTTACGGTTCTTTAATACGCAATTCGAAATTCGTTTTCAACATTGTAGTTTTTCGTATAAATGCAATTATGACAAATAGTACTTACGAAATATTATCTTATTAACCTAAGGTTGATGTTAATGCATGTGGTATTTTTTAGAATGACTCCAGTGTGGTAAATATCACTGTTGAAGATGTCAATGAATGGGAGCCACGTTTTCGCTATCCACATTATGAATTCTACGTTTCTGGGCTGCCCAATGAGCTCCTTGGTAAGGTGGAAGCTGCGGATGGAGATAAAAACGACAAAATAACACTTTCTCTAGTTGGGACTAACGCATCAGCCTTCTTTATCACTCCTATGGGAGAAATTCGACTTAGAGAGGAAGGCGGTCAAACAGGATTAGCCACTTTTGAAGTAGTTGCTACTGATAGCGGGCGTCCGCCGAAATCTACTAAAGTTCCGGTCACTGTTCACTTTCCTGGAGGTGGAGCATCCGCTGAAATCAGTGCAAAGCGAGCTACTAATGGAACTCCCATGCTGTTGGCAGGTTTGGGAGCTGTTTTGTTGATACTCGCTGGAGTGATTGCCTTTTTGGTCGTTTATATTTGCAAAGCGTGAGTAAAATAGCATTTGAAGTCAATCAATTATCAGTTAAGTGCGCTAGTATTACATACAATGTTTTATATCCTACTGCATTAAGAAAGCTAAGAAATTGCAACACCTTTAATTTTACATTTCAACAACATTTTTGAGCTATTCATTGAAATAAATTAAGTGGAGCCGATGTCGCTTGGTTCGTTGGTCCTAAGGAAAAAATCCAACAAAATGCAGAACCTGCCTTGATATGTCTGAACTTTGACACTTTGATTAACCAGTTGTAGGTATCTATTGAAAACTGATATTGCAGTTTTCAATAGATACAACATTAATTTGTATGATGAAAATTGCTGGTCTCGTTATTGTTTCATGTGACATTTCAAAATGTAGACTGGGTAGGTTAGGTTTAAACCTAACAACCTAACCTACGTACTTTATAATATTATATAACAGTTTATATTGACTAGGTTATCAGTATGTTAGGTTAGGTTACTAACGATTTCGAAACTGAACGGAACTTGGTCACTTTTCTAAGAAGGAAGTGAATTATCGTTCTCTCCCTGGATGTTGATAGATAATATCAAACTAAAACAGTCAGTCAATATTGATTTCGAGATAAAAGCATAAAAATACGAGAGGAGTCTTGGAAGGTTGGAACATAGTTTCTTTCGTTATATATTATGAATAAAATAGCAGACACAATGAATTAAATTAACAACGTTTGAGATAAATTAAAGGAAGACAAATACCTATAAATGAAGGCATGGTAACAACACATAAGTTAAGTAGGTATCTCGAAAAATTTGCATCGATACTGAAATTGTGTTTTGCTGAATATTTTTCTAGTTCTTTGTTAATTCTTAAAACCAATTCTTCCAAACGAAATTGAAAAAATGGCTCTTCGATTTTTGGTTTTAACATTTTCAAATCGCTATTTTCTATACGAACAAAAAGTGAAAATGTTGAAAAGTTTGTTTCCTTTTATTATTTATTCTGATCTCTGACTATCATACGAATAGATATTGTTTGTCAAAACAAAATTATTATCAGCTCTCCACTTCAAGATCTGAAGGATGTTCTGTCAAAGAGAGTTAAATGCCAAATTTCATATTCTAATTACAAAAAACTGTATATTTTGATACAGTGTAGCACTATTATTCTGCAGGACTTGGTTTGCCTACAAAAAAAAATGAAAATGAGAGGGGCAGAAAGAGCTAAGTAACGGTGATAGTGAAATGCTATTAGAAATAAGTCCAGGAATAATAACTTTCAAAAAGGAGCTAAGTTCAGAGTAATAAGAACCAAAGTATCATGCAAAATTTATTTATCACACAAAACAGCATAATTTCTTACACTAATACTACTGTGAAATGTATTCAAGAGATTATGTCAATAAAAATTTACCTATTTTCCTCAGAGATGTATGGCAGCATGGTCCGTAGTGTCTTTTTTTTCTTCACTGACGAAACCCTCTGCAGGAGAAGTGAAAGAAAGACACCTCTTGTGATCGACACTTACATAAAAAATTTAAAATATAAATATAAAATATAACACTGACAATAGCACTATGACAACTAACCAGAGTGGCACTTAGTTCTAATAGACTTTGAACAGCACCGCTCATACAATGCGCTCGTTCTTTGAGAAACTGTCGGAACTTCTAGGAACGGAATTAGCTCTTATAGGTACGGATTACCGCTGGCACATAGACCGCAATTTTCAAAAAGAGTGTGTTTCCCTAAATTAGGCACTTACCTCCCTTTGACAAAAATATCATTCACTACAATAATCCACTGATATTATACTCATATCTTCATATTTATATAGTGCACTATTCTTCATAAATAAAATAACAATAGGCATATACCAATACGGCCAATTTTTTTTTTCTAGGAAACGAAATGATCGCCAAGAATTACCAACTTTGCAACCAGAGAAGAATTCATCAACGAGCCCGATATCCAGCAAAATGAGCAATCCCGTTTTCACAGACAGATTGCGTAATCCTACAGCTGTTGCTATGGGCGGAATCCCGAACATCGCTGTGGAAACAGTCAGATCCAGGATTCCTAGCCCTAAGGTTCACCCCGCTCCACATCCACCCCTTTGGCCCCAGCCCATCGCTTCTCCTAGGGTAAAAAAATTGAGCTGGGGAGATGATAAGGTGAAGGCGACTGCTTCTATTTCACTAATGTTTCTTTTTACACCATCACGCTGCTTCCAAATTCTTGTAAATCTGCTTTCATATAAGAATAAACAGAAGGGAAAAGAGTTCACAATAACTGTTAATTGAACCATAAATTAACACCAAATAGGTGTGAAATGGGTTCCATTTTTTTCGGTGCAAAAGTTTTCTAATTTCAAAATATTGCTTTGCTTTTTTAGGTATTTTCAGCTACTAAATATTGTTATGCTTTCATTATGTTAATATGAGTTCCCATACATATCAACATGAAATGCCTTATATAGGGTGTCCCACATGAATCCACCTGAATCTTTCATTTAATATAATGTTATGAAAATATTATTGTCGATTTTTAATTTGAGAGGGACATCGATTGACATTATTAATTGTTTTGTAGTTGCCACCACTGCGTAGATCCAGGTAGCAACTTTTAAATTAAAAATGGCACTAAAGGTCATATGATACATCGCATGAAAGTTCTTTTGATATTGACTTCGAATTCGTGAAAAAGAAAAGTTTTAAATCTTAAGAGTATTCTTCAGGAAAAGATCAAGAAATCTTTTAAATTTCATTTTTTTAGTTTAAAATTGTTTATTGAAATCGAAAATTTATCACAGTAAATGCTCAAATTTCGTACCCAGTTTTTATGGGCAATTTGAGAGATGATATTTCAAAAAATAAACCGCAAAGCCCGCATATCCCTGAAGTGGCATATTTGGCCGCTACGTCAGCATGTGACATCATAGCTACACATTTTCTAGGGGCGGCAAGCCCTAAATTTGAGGCCCGCTTCCACTATTCAAACCCGTCAATGCGATTTATTTTTAGTGTTACTACTGAATCAGCTTTCTAAAAATCCAGAATTATTCAATAATATTCAATAAATTTTCAAAAGTAATTAATTTTCTTGATTTTTTTTTCGAGAATACCTTATTTCGTCAATTTAATTTGCTGGCTCCATTAAATATTCAATTTATATGAGATTTAAATTGAAACTTTTCATAAGAAAATTTCATATAGGTATAAAAAAATATACAATGAATATTAGTTATTTGGTGTTATATTCCATATTTTAACTTTTTCGATTCAAGTGGAAAAGTTCACATTTCAAGTCTATGTATAAGAAGAAAAAGTGCTTGCTTCATTGTTTTGAAATAATTCGATGTTGTATACAACATTGGCAATAAATAAAAAGTTTAATATATCACATTTCAAGGAGTAGTTAAGTTTATTAATTATTTTTTATGTATTGCAGACTGATTCAGGAAGTTCAGAAAATTTGGATAACCTGGACACTACACCCAAACTTACGGATAACACAAACCTGACAGTATATTTTTAATAATAATCTTTCGAACCTGTTAAAATTATATGAATTAAGATAATTATTGTCTACCAATTATTGTATTTATATTTTTGTAAATAAAAAACTTTGTACCAAATATAGATTTCTAATAAGCGTGTTACTGTTTAACTATTTACTTCATTTACTTATTACATACAGGATGTCCCGATTAAATTTTCCAGCTGAATATTTCGTTTAATATGAACTTTTGAAAAAATTCCAGACTAAGGTCGATTTTATATTTGAGGATAACAACGAATTACATTATGTATTACCTATTTGTTCTGCAATTTGAACTCCTTCATATATCTAGTTATTGTAGATACAAACAATTTCTTAAAAACTTTATGTTAAACGATGTATTCAGCTGCAACGTAGTTTTTAATCCATCAATACAATCACTTTTACAGAATTATTTTAAAGCTATACCTATATTATTATCAAAAATAATCATCGGGATGAATCAAATTTGAAGAAAGTAATATTTTACGTTTTATTTGATTAATTTTCTTCAAACAGTTTTAATGACTGAAATGAAAGTATCATGTGCGAATAGACAAAAATTCGAAACCATCATCTTTCCAGCTTCCTATATATATATATATATATATATATATATAATATATATATATATATATATATATATATATATATATATATATATATATATATATTATATATATATATATATATATTATATATATATATATAATATATATATATATATATATATATATATATATATATATATATATATATACTATATATATATATATATATATATATTTATTCGAATTGTTGTTGCCTGTGATCTATTTTTAATCTTTTGATAATTATTAGCAATAACAGGCTGGTTGAATCTTAAAAAACTCGATTTTATTAAAAAATTGACGTTTCACTATGATATTCGTAATTGAAATTTCTTTGACATTTATTGATGTGAAAAAATTGAAAAGATAGGGCTGCTTTGTCTTGCTAATTATTTATTATATGCTATTCAGTCTAATATTAACATTCAAAAATGTTATCATTAGATGGTAAGGGAAACCAAAGAAACCTTTACCTACGTAATGTTTGAAAATAAAAATAATAGGGTACTATTTATCTAACAACAAAGAAATCAGTCATGGGAAAACATTAAAGATGTGGAGCAAAATTATCGGTATAGAACGTTTATATGGAAGCAGCCGTTGACACGTGTTTCGGACTCTTTGGTCCTCATCAAAACGGCGTAGCAAAGCATTGGATTGAAAATTTGAAGATGAAAATAGTACAACAAACAAAATAGCATATAATAAATAATTAGCAAGACAAAGCAGCCTTATCTTTTCAATTTTTTCACATCAATAAATGTCAAAGAAATTTCAATTACGAATATCATAGTGAAACGTCAATTTTTTAATAAAATCGAGTTTTTTAAGATTCAACCAGCCTGTTATTGCTAATAATTATCAAAAGATTATATATATATATATATATATATATATATATATATATATATATATATATATATATATATATATATATATATATATATATATATATATATATATATATATATATATATATATATATATATATAAATATATATATATATATATATATATATATATATATATATATATATATATATATATACAGGGCCCCCGTAAGGGCTACTGGGGCCTGTGTGCAAAAAAAGATTTTGGCGCCCCTTAAGGCATTTTGGATCATGTTTTTTCATTTATTTTTTTGAAGGTAGGTGCTTGAAATAAAGCAAAAAACTGAACTTTAGAAGCCCTATTTATTTGTAGACTAAAATATCAAAATGAAACAAATCGAATAAAATTATAAAAAAATAAATTAAAATGAATATTTGTTCACACCTATTTTAAAGCATACTTAACTAATGGGGAACAGACACGTTGTTTATAATTACTAGAATATAACCCAAAACTAAAAATCACATCTTTTTTTGGAACGAATTACAGAAATATTGCCTAATGTCTACATATATATAAGTACTACTTTCTACTAATACTTTTAATATTTAAAAAAATATGCAATATGCAGATACTGCTGATAAAAAATACCTAGGTTACTTCGTTATAAAATCGAAAATGATAGCTGATAGCAGTGGCGTAGATAGGGGGGGATCAAGGGGATCAATCCCCCCCCCCATGAGCCTACGAAAATTATAATTGAATGACGTCTTCGTATCTACGTATTCAAGAATATACATGAACTTTATTCAGCACTAGCACCTTGTTGGGTATTATGTATGTGCAATTATATAAAAATCATCTAGATATGTTTTTGTGACGGCTGTGAAATTGAGTATTGTAAAATTTCCGCGCTTTCGAGCAGGCCGACCAATCAGGAGCCACGAAAACGAGCTATAATTATGGACACATCGAGCACATGTAAAGTAAAAATACTCATAATCTAAACATTATAATAAATCAAGAAATTAAACCGTTTTTCTAATTTTGGGTTAAGGAACTAGTAGTTTTGAGCATATTTTATTCAGTGTTTAATAGGTTAGTTCAATCGGCCACTATGAGCAAAACACGTGTTTAAAAAAGTTCAAATGTCTCTACTGGACAATTTTCATTTCGAAAAGAAGAAGTCAACCAAAATCTCCTCGCAATTCTTATCCTTCTAAATTTTATACTACACCATTGAACAAAACTGCTCGAGCTTTTGTTTAATAGTGTAATATTATATCTAAAGCTCGAGCAGTTTAGTTTAAAATAGTAGAATAAAATTTAGAAAGAGAAGAAATACGAGGAGTTTTTGGTTGACTTCGTGAATAAAATTTTCCATTTCATCCATTTGAGCTCTTTTAAACAAGTTTTTTGATCCTAGTGATCGATTAAACTTCCAGTTTACATTCGAGAAGCGTAACTTCTACTCATAGAAAATTTTCAATCGATATTTAATATTTCGAATATTTGTTAATGTAGAGTATCAAAATATGAGCTTCTTAAAAAAAGGACTAAATCTTGGCTTTGATTGTCAATTCATTTACTCCTTAATATTTTGAAGTTAATAAAAATTGTCGAGTCAGTAAAAGTTTCGAGTGATGGTGTTCAATCTATTTCTGGACTTCTACATCATGGATCTTAAAGGAAGACTTATCTACTAATCATGAGAATATAAAAGAAGAATTTTCGGTACTTTTCAAGCAAAATTTATACGAAATTTGTTGCGTGTGACACTGAAAATCTTAAAATAAAACTGTCAACTTAAATGTTCCAGCAAATTTGGAATTCAACAATATAGTATGAACAAGAAGATGTGTCCTTCGGCGGTCAATTTCTATGAGCCCATCATAAACTCGGCAGTAAACTGCACCCTTGTTCTTGTACCTGCTAAGTTCACAGATTCTTGTCATACACACAATATTACAAATTCAATCGTCGACGAGTGCACATCGCAACAAACGCCTCCAACATCAAAAAAGTATACCGAATGAAATAAATATCAATGATAGAAAAAGCGAGGTCATAAGTTATTTGAGTCTCACGAGTAGAATTGAAACGCTACTCAACAAAATTTACAAAGCAGCTGATAAATTCATCAAAACTGACGAGTTTTATCAAAAATTTCATACTGCCACACCTACAGTACTCGTTGAGTTGAAAATGTGGAAAAAATATTAAATTCGTAGATTCGATGTTGGGCCTAAAAATTCATTAAACGAGCTGGATGATTGCCTAGAAATTTTTTTTCCGAATATCAATATTAGCTACGTTGCCGGTATCGACGTTTGAAGGCAATAAAAACGATTCAAAGGAGCACGATAAGAGAAGTGAGTCTGAAATGAGCCTTCTGACTATATAAAATTCATTGCATATTGAAAACTCATGTTTGTCTCATTTTTTTTTATTGAATGGGTTGGCTCCTCTGGCAATTTATCATGAAATTGGAATCACAGCTGACGAAGTCATAAATGATTTGTCAAAAAAACGCCGAAACCTCGCTATTCTGCTCTAATTTTCCAAAAAATATTTTCAGAAATGTATATCCTATTTAATATAATTCAATTTTTCACTAATTTTTATTTTTTTTCAATTTATTAAAATTTTTTACAATTTAATTTAATTTCTCTACTTATTTTGTTATACATGAAAGATTATTTTTATCAACAAAAATAGATCTTTTGTGCAAAAACTTATGGAATTTCATACTGAGTCAAATCCCCCCCATCGCAAAAAGCTATCTACGCCACTGGCTGATAGCTAGGTATAATAGAAAAATAAAAAATAGCTATTGTAGTAGTGATATTTCCCGAGACTTTGCTGTTGCAAATTCATTAATTACATCGCTTAAATTTTTACCATCACAAATTTACAGATTAGGTACCTACAGGTAATGTCAGAAGAATTCTCAGTGAAATGCTCACGTATGGAAGGGTGTAGATGAAATTGTTTTCAAATATATATTGTAAAATACTTAAGGGGTCAGTATCATCAGGTAATGAAAACAACTTTAACGCTTTAATTTCATTAAACAAATCATTGGAGTCTATATCCTTATTATCCTGATCTGTCAGTCATTCTTCAAGAAGAGGACTTTAAAAGATCGCTGTCATTTAATTTGAATATGTCGCTAAAAAATCCGAAAATATTATCATACTCATTTAATAAGTCAAATCGGTTTTTTACAGAGCTTAAAGTTTGATCTATAATTTTTAAATTTCCCTCTGACCGTTTTTGACTCTGAGTTTTGGCGCCCCTAAAGGATGGCGCCCGTGTGCATTGCACACTTTGCACATATGGTAGCGGCTAGCGGGGGCCCTGTATATATATATATATATATATATATATATATATATATATATATATATATATATATATATATATATATATATATATATATATATGTATATATACACTACTGTGCAAATAACAAGAAAAGTAGTGTCTTTGAAAAAGAAATTCTTGGAAGAATACCTGTGTTAATGGAAAATCTTAATACGAAATCAGTTGAGCATCTCTTGTTAATGGAAAGTGAAATTATTGGTTTAACTAGGCAAAATGGACGTCGCATAGCAATATAACTGAATAAACGTAATAATGTTTCAAGTCCGTTTTCCTTTCAACGAGAATCCGCAGGAAATATTTAACTGGGGCATTTTCTAGCACTTACAATTTTTTTTAGCATGGCAGAGCAGTTGGCTTTAATTGAAAAACGTAGAAGAATTATTCAGTCTGCTTGCGTTAATCTAGAAAATAGAAGCGTATACTTTCAAACTATGCAAACACCATAATAATATGTTTAAATATGGTTAAACTTTTTCCCAAACTTGATTTTGTGTTGATTAGAGTTCTACATTATTATTCCATTTAGACTGTCTAAAATTACCATTTTTTTTTAAAGAATGAACAACAATGTGAAAACTGTTGGAAATTGCCTGAACATCAATAATTGTAATTGTAATTGTATTACAATTAGACAATATATATATATATATATATATATATATATATATATATATATATATATATATATATATATATATATATATGTATATTATAAAGACAACAATCAAATATTTTAAACCTATTTTGTACATTACGTGGGTGAAGGTTTCTGTGGTTCCCTTCCCATCTAATATCAACAGACCTATCTGTTGATGTTGATATTGGACTAATAAGCACGTAATTAATAAATGAAGACGGCCAAAGCCGTAATAAAAAATTTTTGAAAAAAAGATAAATAGTACCCTACCTTCTTTGACTTTTCAAAATCAAAATAATTTGAACCTATTTCGAACATTACGTGGGTAAAGGTTTTTGTGGTTTTCCTTACCATCTAATAATAACAGATTTGAATGTTAATATTGGACTGAATAGCACGTAATAAATAACAGAGAACGGCCACAGCCGAAAAAATTTGATGAAACGTAGTAGTCTTTTTTAACTATTCAAATTTCTTCATATCAATAAATGTCAAAGAAATTTAAATTTTTCAAAAGTTTTGATAAAGCCACGAATGTCGTGGCGAAACTTTTTAATAAAATCGAGTTTTTTGAGATTCACCAAGCCTGTTATTGCTAAATATCAAAAAGTTATATATTTTATATAGGTATATATATATATATATATATATATATATATATATATATATATATATATCTATTTATTTATTTATATATATATATTTATATATATATATTTTATATATTTATATATGTGTGTGTATATATATATATATATACTTATATATATATATATATATATATATATATATATATATATATATATATATATATATTATATGTATGTATATATATATATATATATATACCTATATATATATATATATATATATATATATATATATATATATATATATATATATATATATATATATATATATATATATTTATATATTTATATATGTGTGTGTGTGTGTGTGTAGTATGCGCATATGTGTATATTATATAGGCCCCCAAATTATTTGTTTTGATCCGGGACTGTAGTGTAGGTATAGTTAAATTATGTTTTTCAATTTTCTAATTACTTAAACAAAAATCAACTCAACCTCAAAATGCAAGTAGAATTGGACATGCTTCATTGATAATGTGAAAGCAAGATTAATTCCCTATTTCCTCGTTATCTGTCACCTGTTGTCCAGTTTCAGATCCGAGAAAAAAAAATCCGAAATTAATATTCGCACTTCACAGAACGGAGCTTGCATTCCGGTGTATCCGTAAAAAGTAGGTCAGGCAACCAACAGTCCGAAGAGGTAGATGTATCAATTTGCATTAATTTCACCACGACGTGACGATAAAAACCCAGTTAGGTAACTTATTGATGAAAATTATTCCAAAAAATATAAGTTACCTATAATTGTTATGTACACTTAAACAATACGCGTGAACAATCCGGTAAACCCAAAATGAGATAATTTGAATGTTAAATGAACCGTTGAATTGTTGTTTTCAAATCAAAAGAGAGAGTACTTACCTCACCTGTTTAAAATATTGAACTAATGTCCCCGCAGAGGTGGATTCAATGTAAATTCATAAAATATATACGATGACCTCTTTGCCTTAAATATAACAGAAATTTTTCACTAATATAAATATAATTCTACAGCTTACCAATTTTTAAATAGTGCTCAGAATTTTGGGAATGTGATGAGCCACTAAAGGTTTATAAACATTTATTTGTTTTAATAAATTTGGATGATTTTCAAATGATTTTTAAAAAAAATTCAATCTGACTAATAATTGTATTAACATTAGTGGATGTTTTTTCCTTATTTCTAGCATTTTATCATTAGTAATACCAGTATCAACATGAGGTACATTTCCATTATTCTAGCGAGTAGGTATATAAATGTCTAATTTTTCTTTACTTAAATTATTTCCGACAAAATTATTAGCTAATTCCCAGATACGCTAGGCACCCACAATTATTTTTATGAACGTAATGAAAATTAGAAAATAAATAATTTTATTCAAAAAGAAAAAAAATCGCGAAGTGCATTGCGTCCTGACTGCGATTCAGGTAGAGATGCGTAGAATAGTCTGCGCGAAGATCAGCGCAGTAGAGGAAAAGAGTTGAAACATACAAAGGAACGTATTTCAAGATGAACTCAATCTGAGTACCAAGTTTGAACTCTCTAACTCAATCAGCGGAAGCTGTGGAGTTGAGCAAATTTTCAAAAACTAGAAATATCTACGTAAAAATGGCGGCTATTGTAAATATTTACCCGGATTTCAATACATTCGTTCTGCATCGGAAACAACGCCAGATTAGTTATTTATGTACCAAGTGCGTTATAAAGATCCTAACGCCCGATGGGCGTTAGGATCTAGTAACGCACGTGGTGCATACAAGATTTTATTTAACACGAAAAAATTATTTTATTATAATGAAAAATCGATTTTAAAATCGGTTCATTGCTCCTATACTTTCCATATTCTTTCTCATAGTAGGTAGGTATGTCATTTGTTGATATTTTGACGTTTGTGAATATTTTTGTCATCATTTTTAGTGAATATCATTACTGCTTTCTTTGTGTAGTCTTGTAGAAATAATGGAAATGAAAATGAATTTACCCAAGAATATCATAGAAAATAAAGCCAAAGCTGCGAATAATTAATTGCCGGAAAAATCCAGAGTCGTATACGACAAGGATTATGAAGTTTTTGATCAATGGAAGTTGTTTCAGTTGTTCTCGTACAATGAGCGGGCGTTATGATTCATTATGCCCGCTCCTAACGACCTAGGGCATAATGAGTGTATTTATAGCAACCGTATCTAAGATAAAATCAACAAATAATATACAAGTGAAAAAATAAAACAAATTCAAGTTATTTGGTTCGATGGGAGCCGCTGGAGAAGCCAATATGTACCGGGAAAAATATAGATATGAAAACACAAATATCTACGTATAACTGGCGGCGGTTGGAAAAATTAATCCACATTTTATTAATTTCGTTCCGCCTCGAAAACAACCCCAAATTTCATCTTATTTTGTTAGATAGAAACCCCTGCAGATGCTAATATGTACGAGAAAAATAATAATAATAATAATAATAAAGGACTTTATTTTAACCTCAGCGAAGTCAAGCTAAAAGCTTCTCCACTTAACTGAGGACCATAGTATACATCACCTATTTGTAATAGACTCGACAGATCCACTTACAAAATATATAAACAATTAAATATAAATAAAACAATATAAACAAAAAATCAAAACATCACTTTAACACTTCATTCGGTTATCCGTTGTCCATTTGACGTTGCAAGATGTATTCTTTAACATAATATTTGAAGCCTGTACGCCTATCCTTAATGCTCTGCGGAATATCATTGTATAACTTAGCACAATTATATGAGAAGGAACGTTCGAAAAATGAGGTATTATGCTTAGGAATTGTGAGCTGGCCCGTAATGCCCATAATATTGACACTATGACATTCAGTTCTAAATTTAAGTTTTTCAAATAGATAGAATGGCTCACAAGACTCAGTAATTTTATGTATTAAACAAGTCAGGTGAACAACGCGTCAGTTCCTCAGTTTTAACCATCGAATATCATTGATGTAACCAGTACAATGCTCTCTACGCTTTATTGGACAAATATATCTTATGCATGAGTTCTGCAGTTTCTGTAGTTTATGTGCATATTCTTGATCCAGGCATGGCCCATATACAACGTCGCCATAGTTGGCAAAGCTAAGCACCAGGCTGTCACATAACATCTTCCTCAGTTGTGAGTCAAGCAATAACTTACTGCGATATAAGTTTCGCAGAGATGCATAACCCTTCTGTATTATAAGTTGTACGTGTTTTCTAAATCGCAGCTGAGCATCCATAACAAATCCAAGATTTTTTACTGAGTCTACATGATTTATGTTTTGATTTTCGACCTTGACAGTGAATGATTTGCTCACTTCCGTATGTGATGAGCCAAATATCATCAAATTAGTTTTATTCACATTCAGCCTTAATCCATGATTCGATGAATATTCAACCAGACTATCAATAGTAGCCTGAAGAGCAGACTGCGCATCCTGAATCTTACCTTTTTCAAATTCAATGTATATCTGAGTATGTAAATATCAAAACTCTAATATCAACGTAAAAATGGCAACGGTTGGAAAAATTCACCTAAATTTTGATAGTTCTATATCGAAAACAAACCCAGATGCAGAATTTCAGCTCATTTGTTCTGATGGTAGTCGCTAGAGCTGCCATTATGTTACGGAAAAAGAAAAAAAAAAGAAATATATATATATATATATATATATATATATATATATATATATATATATATAGATATATATATATATATATATATATATATATATATATATATATATATATATATATATATATATATATATACATATCAAATGAAAAATGAAAGACATTTATGCTACTACCCATAAAACTATACATAATACATAATCACAATACACACTGACACATAATTCGGATATAAACAAAAAGAATAGGATTCCCTAATATAATATTAAATTTAATGAATTATAAACAATTTTTAACACATTATGTGGATTCTCGAAAATATGGAGAGACTATATCAAACAAAATATTCATTGAATGTGATTTGTAATTTCAATACATAATTAAAACTTATTTCAAGCAAGATTTATTATATAAATTCTTATGAATATTAATATTCTAAAAAAATAACTTTCAACACTAATCTTAATAATGCAATCATTTCAATTTGAATAACGAATATTTGAATTAAAATTCTGAAAAATAATGATTATTCTGAAAATAACCATGTGTTTCAATTAATTTATTTGTAAATGAGCCTTACTCATACGGTTAAAAAACACAATAGCATACCGAACTAAAAAGTAGAAAATAATTTATTTTATTGTAAAAAAGCGTGATGTGTTTGATAACAAATGTCACCAATTTTTCATTGGAAGCTATTTATAAGAGAAGAGTTTAAAAAAAAATATACTCCACGCTTTCTTTACAATAAAATTATTTATTTTCTACTTTTTAGTTCGATTTGCTATAAAAACGTTTTTTTTTTAGTTTTTTCAAACTTTAATTCATTTCATTCGAATAACAGTTTCCTTAAGCCATCTCTGATTGTGTCTTCTATAACCACCACGTTCAATTTCATTTAACATCCGCTTCATGTCATCTCTTCAGTCAGCCGTGAGGTGAAACAGTTGAAGTGTGTCATGAAATTCGTGTTTATATCTGCTCTATTGGGCGCGCTCTTCGTCCATCAATGTTCCTGTATTTACCTGACGAATGTTTCTGTGGCGAAGACTAATTTTGCCAGCGAAAATCCAGCGATATGGACAGAACAGGGTATCTGGGGACCGCTACTGGAAGAATGGGCCCTTGGCTCTAAAAGGTATGAAAATGTTCTTCTAAAGGCTCTTCACAAGCATAAATTCCAACTTTTATCATTTTATTCTACAAACTCAATTTTCTCTACTTTCCTGAGAGAAACGTGGAAGTACTTTTAATCATTTTCAAACCCTATCAAAAGCAAAGAGTGTTTTCTAAACTTCTATTTAATTAGGTATACAATTTCTTTTTGTATTGCGCTACTTGATAAAAAATCACATTTGTGAAATTAAACTCTATGTTTCTCAGAGCATATTTTAAGTAAAAAACTAGAATAAGAAGAACTTATAGCGTTCTCAATTGGTAGAACTAGTGCGCACTGAGTGCAATTTTTATGGTCCATTGGTAAGCTCAGTGTGAGGGGTTCTTGATCCATTGGGAAACTAGTGCCGTAGAAATTGAACTGAGTGCATGTTTTTTGGCACGAGGTACGAGAGCTCGTGCCAGGGTCAGTGCAGTTATTTGATTTGAATGAATAACAGAATACTTAATATTGAGAACTTTGAATTAATAATTTTATAAAGTTTTACCATGATCTAATAAAAAATTATTCCTGTACTGCTTCGTGACGGTTAAATATAATGGAATATACATTTAATTGTGTGAAAATAATCCAGAAAATTGTTATAGAATGATTTAAACTTTATATAGTTACTTGAACCAATTTTTAGAGAATAAATGTATGTACTTCAAGAGTTATAATATCAATTAGTTGTTTTGCCAGTTTTTCAGCTAACATATAATAATAGTTAATTTCATCACCTTATAGGAAATATCTTGCATTTTATAATTAGTTATATAAAGTTTTACAGATCAAAATTAGAGAAAAATCTTAATCAGTGAATCAATACACTTTATACAAGGTAAATTACTGACTGCATGGTTACCTTAGCATACAACCTACCTGTCAAAACCTTCCATTCTATAAATATTTGGTAGATGTTCTTTCAATGAAACCATACCATTATTTATTAAATCAATAATGTAAGAACGAATAAATTCATCGTTATCTGTAATCAAAGCACACTCTCTCAAGAAGCAGTCTGGCAAGAAAAAGTTTAAATAAAAATACTCAGTTGTCAACTTAAAAAGCGTATCCCAGTCATCAATAGGGACACAAAAGGGTTACTAATTCGTTATTTCTTGGGTAATTTTTTTTACATTTCATAAACAAAGAAAAAGTTCAATTTTACGATTCATAATAAAAAAGCGGAACTTAACTAACATAACCTCAAAAAACAAAAAGCTCTAGTGTTACCGAAACCCGAAACGGAATTTATAAAATTTGTGATCCATTGGGACTGCCCTAGGGCAGCTTTGTGACAGAACTAATCGAGTTTCAGTGCCGCATCAGTTTTACCAATGGAGAACGCTATTAGTCTCTCCTTAGTAGAGTGCCAATGTCAAATAATAAATTCTGACAAAAATAATGAGAAAAAACTCTATCGCAGCGAGCTGCATTAGAAGAGCAGGTTTTCACAACGTATCAAAATTTATTCATTAAATTAAGGTTTTTTTCCAGATTAAAAAAAAATGCGCCCTCTAATGTGTATACAATATTTATTTTCCCCCCGGGTGATCAACCCCCAGCCAATTTGTAGCAAAATCAATCACATCCAAGGTATCATACGAAACTACGTACTAACAAACTTTCAACCCTATTTCTATGAAATTGCGCCCTTAATCTTGTAAACAAGATTTATTTCCTCCTCCGGGGGGTCAACCTTCCAATCAATTCATATAGAAATTAATAGCATCCAAGATAACGTACGAACTACCTACCTACAAAGTTTCAACCCTATGGTACCAAAATTGCGCTTTCTATCGTGTAAAAAAGATTTATTTCCCTGGGTGGTCAACCCCCAACCAATTCGCATTAAAACCTATCCCATTCAATATATCATACGAAACTGCCTACTCACAAACTTTCAATCCTATTGCTCCAAAATTACGCCCTTTATCATGTAAAGAAGATTTATTTCTTTCTCCAGGGGGTCAACCCCCAACCAATTCGAACCAAAAATCCCATTAAAGATATTATACAAAACTACCTAGATACAAACTTTCAACCCTATTGCTACAAAATTGCACCTTCCGTCGTGTAAACAAGATTTATTTTAGGTTTTCAAAGTGAAAACCTGCTAAAAATCAGAAAAGCAATATGGCTTATTTTTTTACTTGTTAATAGTAATTAATTATATTATGTCCCTCAACTCCTGCTCCAGCAGCTTTCAACAAAATAAACCTTCCAGTTCTATATTTAAGCAAATTCTTTACTTTCTTCCAAGACTTCCTTTTTCCTCTATTTTTACCCCGAGGCGAAGCTAAAGGGGTTATAGTCTCACGACAAAAAGTTGGGATCTAGTCCGATTTTGAAAATTCCAACGGATATCGATAAAACACATATGATTTCATACGGGAATTTTATTTTCTCCATTTTTCCCCAAGAAGAATAAAAAAAGCGTTTTTTAGATAGGCATTACGACATGCACATGCGCCAAGAGGTTTTATCAGTCCTAGTGCTACGCAGTAGGATGTCCAGATTTTTTTGATGATAGTTTTCTCCAGGTCATTGAGGATGGACGAAGTCCTCTTATACCATGGGAATTCCACTCAAAACCTTGAGTTATTGGTTTCATATTTTGTGTATGAACATCTAATATTTTCAGATCATGAAACAAGATTTTTGGGATTAATTCCATTGAGGATCGTTTTATTGGAAAAACAATTCATTACCGAGTTCTCCTCAAAAAAACTCTATTTTTTACTACACCTAAATGGATAATTTGTATTGTTATTTGAAATTAATTATTTTCTCTCAGGGAAAAACGAGTGATGCGTTCAGATGCTTTGGAACATATTGTAGTAGTAGGGAAAAATAAAACCAAGGAAAATCACGACGAAAGAGAAAGCAAAATACATAATTCGAAAATTGTCAACTCTAATAACCGTATTTCAAGTACTACACCGTCAAATATGAAACCACCTAGGCAAGTTTCAGAGACAGATTTGTATCTTCTTGGAGCCATAGAAAAATTAGTGTACAAAGTTGATTTTATGGAAAAGAGGTTGAGAAGAGTAGAGGAAATGCTTTACTTTGTGATGGCAGGAAATAGGATAGATCAAGGTAATAAACTTTGAAGAATAAAATGTTTCTATATATTAAAATAATCATCGCATTACTTGTCTAACAGTTAAAGACATCGACAACTTATGCAATTTCTTTCATATTTATTGCTTTAGATCCATGCACAGAAAACTTTACACGGGTTGGTATGAGCTGTTACTTTTTCGCCACATCTGCTGGAAGGGAGTACGACTGGAAAGCTGCTAGTAAGCAGTGTAAGAAATTGGGTGCAGTTCTGGCTGAATTTGAGACAATAGAAGAAAGCCAAGATATTATCACGCATCTTCAAGCTACACCACACATGAAAGGTAAGTAATTTTAATTTAGACGATACCCAAGATCCCTGTTGTTATTGTATGTATTCCATTATACATGCTAGTGTAAAATAGCACCTAAGTGGTGTAAATGAGATGGAAGGCGACTTGTTAACTTGGACATAGAATATTCATTACTACTATTCGAACTCTTAAATTTCAAAAAGAAAAGATTAAGGCTATTTCAAAATTCGTGTATCCGACTTAAACATTTTGGGAGCAGGTATATTCAACTGTATATTCAAGGTATAATTAGTTTAAAAAAACTATACAACTATTATGGTTCAATTTGGTTAATTTATATAAGAACGAAATTTTCAAATCCCTTATGAATTTTTGCTGAATAGCATGTTGTCAAATTTTTAGTTTCATTTATGGTGGATTGAAAAGACATTTATCTGAATTTTAAATTTGTACAAGGTATTCGGTTTGGTTTAAAATAATTTTGAACTAGCAGTTTCACTTTATTTAGTAATACTCCAAAAAAGTAATTTATTTTAGGAAAAGACTTCTGGACTGGGGGTTTAAATCCAGGACTGCTGTGGATTTGGAGCAACAGTGCGCGCCCAGTATCACCCACAAATAACAACTACAATAAAAAGCAAAATAATCAATCAAATAGTATTTTAGGAGATGGCCGATGCCTTAGATTGGCTTATAACCCTGCGTTAAGATCGTATGCATATAAAGGAACAGACTGTTCCATCCGCTACAACTACATCTGTGAACAACCAGAGAATTCATCAAGTAATGAAATAAACAGAATTGGGAGAAGTATGAATATATTGAAAGAAGAACTATAATTCACTCTTCGATTATATTAAAGTTATCAAATCGTTTTGAACTAAAACTAGATTTGAATTAAGAGAGCGATCAGTATTTAAGTGATAACCGTCAAGAATATTTAGGACAAAGAACATAATATCAATATGTAACTTTTAACGAGAATATATTCAACGATTTTTCTCTATTGGGTTACAAATTTATCAAGACATGACTGATTACAGTAGGTAACTGATAAAGTTATATATAATTGTAATTTTCTGTTTTTTTTTTAAGTTGCAATAATGATATTAACATATGTATTTCAAACCTAATTATATTAATTTAAATATGATATTGTAAGTCCTAATTTCCCGAATCTTGACACTAAATAATATGCATTGTTTGAGTAAGGTTAAGTGGGGTAAGTGTGTTTTCGGGGTAAGTGTGTAAGCGCCAAATAATTCTTATTCCTATAACATACTGGTGTGGCCATCTATAAAACATTATCTAAAGGTTCATAATAGGCCATTGTAAGCTACAGCCGAAGTTAAGATAATTGCAATATTGGCGGGAAAAGCTAATATTTCATAACCTCTCACCATACACAGTGCATGTAGTTGGTAGACGTTTACTCATCGTGTGACATCATACTTCCAAGTAAGTTTTTTGAAGTTTTCCCAGCAAACACTGAAACGCAGGCAATGTACAAAAACTGTACAGCGTTGCTGAACTTCACTGCAGCGATGGTAATGCAGTAACTGTATCAAAGCGGACCGTATATGTCCCGCTGAATAGTACAGTTACTGTACAGTACATACTGCATTTGAATTGCTGCAGCGGTGTACAATGGCTGTATATGAATGCTCATATACAGCCATTGTGCAGCGTTGCTGCAATTCAAATGCAGCGAGGTTTTGTATAAAAACTGTATAAAAACTGTTCAGCCTCGTTGCATGAAATGGAAAATGGCGTCCAACGTAGAGATACCGTACCGTACTGAAGAGTAACGACTCCGACCTACCCCACGACGGGGGCATCTTGGGATAGGTAGGAGTCCGATGCGATGCCGCGTGCCTGGTACAAGTATTCGGACCGTTTTGCGTTTGCAGATATTGCTTCACAGTTGCTGCACATTTACTGAACTTCACTGGATGCGTATGAGACCCTTCATTTTTGTTGCGCAGAAACTGTACAGCAACTGTACTTTAAATACTGCATTCTTTGAAACGCAGTATTATCAATACAGAAACTGTGCAGTTTTAACACATCAATTTATGTGCTGTATTCAGGTGGCACTTGTAATGCAGTATCTGTACAGTTGCTGTATGTTGTGTTTGTTGGGTTTTTACTACAAATATGGTAAGATATAGTTCATTTTTAACCTACAGTCGTTATTTTTATTTTAGATTAAGCGTTTATTATTATTTGGTACTAGTACACACTAAAATTCTACTCTGTGGAAGTGTGTATTAATTCAGCTGGACAAGTGTGTACTAATAGTGAACATGAGAAAAGTTCACTATTTGAAGAGCTGCTTCTGGAAATGGTGAAACAACACAGAAGAAAAGAAGACAAGAAACCTAGAAGAAAAATCGCGGGTGGAGCTGAAATTATAACTGATCCAGAGGTAATTTAACATTTACAGAAAAAACCAATTAAGAAGACAGTGAAAAAAAGTGAAGTCTCTAACGTAGTCAGTGAATCAGAAACATCATCAGATGAAGAAGAAGTTTGTGAAGACCAGAGTGACGATGATATTGACGAAGAATTTAGAGATCAGGAAGAATTGATCACATTTATGGATGAACTAAACAAAGAAAATTCAGATGTAGATGTTAGTGATTGGATATTGGTAGTATTCATGTTACTGTCAACAAAAAAAGAAGACGAAGACTTAAAATAAAAATTTTCAAGAAACGTTCATTCGTTAGATCCATCTGCTACAAATTCTTTCATCTGGGCTGATCCTGAGGAATGTGCTTTCATTGGAACTCAAAATATTATGGTTCTTCCAAAGCTACTTGTTATAGTAAAAGGGGTCTGCATCGATTTGGACTTTCTTTTACAGATTATAATGTTCATTAGTAATATAACTCGATTTATTCAAGTATTTTACTTTACCTTTAGGATATATTCATGTTTTTTCTTCACTTTTAGTTATTCAGTTAATGTCCATTTCTTGTTAAAAAGTTTGTAACTTGAAGAGTTTGTAAGATAAAATTTTTTTTTTGCACCAGTCGAAAAATGAAATATCGCAGTTTTACACACTTGCCCCAGACTTCTACATTTCTTGATATGTGCATTGCATTTGGCTTGCATACACACTTTCCCTGTTTCACAGGAGAAGTGTGTACTATGGGCATAGAAATATATATAATATAGAAATAAATGCTAAAATGTATCTATATCAAAGTTTTATTATGAGGACTTGTAGGCAATACCCATAACTATGTTATGCCAAAATTTGAGATCTGCAACTCTAGTGCTTTGTTTAAAAATATGGTGTATATACGAACTTTCCAAATATTGCTACACACTTACCTTACCTTAATGTAAAAGATAAATTATTTTATGTGTTTTATGTGTGATTTTATAAATTATCTTGTGACTGTAAATTCTTTAATTTATATTTTGTCAAGATCATTGATTAGATAAAATATGATTGATCTATTTTGTTGCAACGAATTTTTACTAAACGGGACCTAAGTCTGCTTTAATCTGGAAAGGTACACAAATGTAATTCATCTTTTGTTGAATTCAGAAGTCAGAATTTTTTAGGTTAAGTACTTGATCCCACCAATAACTAATTTTCTGGAAATTTTGATATAGACACAAGAAAACTTCGGATCTTAGGGTCTGAGGCATTTTTTGAGCAAGTAGATATTTTTGGATTCTCAAAAAACCGTTTGTTTGGCAAATCTCAGAGTGTTATATTCCATTAGGAAGTGATTCTGCTTCAACTTGAAGAAACGGATACATCATTATATTTCATGGTTATTTTTTTTTAAATTGTTGCTTCTCTAAAAATGAATATGAAACATATCATAATAGCATACCATATTGAAATTTAAATAGGAAACCAATCGAATCGGTCTCTTTAAGAAATACTCAAACGTAAACAAAAAATTTTTCATATTTGTATCACTCTCAAAACAAGACTGTTATTATACAGGGTGTCCGGGAAAATGTGGGAAATCTCTCGGATTCAGATAGAATATTAAAAAATAAGATGACAAGTTCCAAAGTTTTTTCCTAGCGGCCTTCCCCACGGAGATAAAAGACGAAACTGGAAATCAATTTTCTTGAATTACTTTTAAACTACTTAATATAATTTAATGAAAATTTAATATGATAAACAGATAAACAGGACATCTTAAAATTCTGCCCTTAAAACATTAGCTTGTTTAGTTTACCAGGGGCGAACTAGATTGTACATTTTAATGCTTACATTTTTAACGCCCTGTACGAGAAGGAGTTAAAAAAAATACATTTGGATACCTTGAACATTAAGCTAAAGAAAAGGTATTCTTGTTCATTGTCGATAAAATGAACCGTTTTCGAGGAAAAAAAATAGTAAAAGAACCATGATTTCTGAATTTTTGTCTGCAACAAATAAAAATTTGGTGCATTCCCCTCCGATTGATACTAGGGAGGAACTTTTACAGAGAATCAAAACATTGTGATGTGATAATAGTCCGGGAGCCCACTGTCGAAAAGTCTACGTCATAAAACATCCGGTTCGTTCATGATTTATTTGAAAGGATTTATACCAAAGAATATTAAACCGTTGGTCTGCCTAAGCTCATCCTGGCGGGTCATAGTTAATGAACGTAATTTATTTGGCAAAAACTGGTACGTCACCTACGTCACAAAACATCCGGCTGAAATTTAAACACATTATAGATAAATATTAGTTATTTGAAATTGTCTTGGTCTACCAAGCTACACCCTGGCGGAAGTGCTCGGCAGACCACCCTAAGGGCGGCCGCACATTTACTACAATCGGTTTCGATTGTCTGAAACGATTGTCGGATCAGGGCATCTGACGCTCAAATACCTATACTTTTATAGGATCATATCGCACACCTACGATCCGATATCGGATCGGACGTCCGACTCGGATGCACGAGCAGTGCGTCCTACCAATCGGACCGACTGAAAGTCTGATCCGACTACCGGAAGGCAAGCCGTGCATTGTTTTTGCATAGTCTACCGCAAACATACGATTATTTCTGTCAGCTTTTGACAGGAAGTATAGAAAAAGGAATTGTCAAACCATGTGCGATACTGAAAATTTGATTACCACGGTCGAAAAATATCCCTGCTTGTGACATTCAAATAAAATCGGACGTATTTTGTAGGCAGTGTGCACTAGTGGTCCGATTTGAAATCGTTTCAGACAATCGGATCCGATTGTAGTAAATGTGCGGCCGGCCTAAAGCGGTGACAACTAGTGTCAAATTGATCGGTCTCAGTCAAGCCAGATCATAGATTGACAAGAAAGAATGTATGATAAATTCTCTCTCTGCTTGTCAGTATACAAAGAGTTAATTTTTTTGTTTTATGTTGACTGTGATTTGTTTTGAAAAAAGCAAATAAAGGTTACTCTTTGGATGTGCCTGGCTTTTACCACCACTAATCAAGTATTTCAATGGAGTGTCGGCAAGTCATTTGCTATGATGAAGTTATATATTATGCTGCATTGCATTTATTTTTCTTATTCAGGCGCAAGAATAAATAAAGGAGATGGTTTGACACGTGAACATACCACGTACAATAGACCATGAGAAAAATATGCATTTTCTTAAATGAGACAATCAACACTCAATAATTGGTCTTGTGATTTGTTAATCGTCATGGTGAATGCAAGACGAATCGGAAATTGAATTCGTTTAAACTCAAAGGGCATATCGGTTGGGATCATCGGAATCCTCAGAATGAGAACGTTTTCACCTCTGAATCTTCCTTAGAGTGCGTCATGTGAATAACATTGATCAACATTTCTTATCACCAAACGCGTTCCATTGCATATGTTTGATTGGTTTAGATTCCGAATCATGATGACTACCGAGCCAACCTCAAGTTGTAAATTGCGTGGTGGTAAACCAGGCACATCCAAAGAGTAACCTTTATATAATTTTCAAAACAAATCACAGTCAACATAAAACAAAAAAAATTAACTCTTTAGCGATTTACAGCTTATATACTGACAAGCAGAGAGAGAATTTATCATACATTTTTTCTTGTCAATCTATGATCTGGCTTGACTGAGACCGATCAATTTGACACTAGTTGTCAACGCTTTAGGGTGGTCTGCCGAGCACTTCCGCCAGGGTGAAGCTTGGCAGACCAAGACAATTTCAAATAACTGATATTTATCTATAATGTGTTTAAATTTCAGCCGGATGTTTTGTGACGTAGGTGACGTACCATTTTTTGCTAAATAAATTACGTTCATTACTATGACCCGCCAGGATGAGCTTAGGCAGAACCACGGTTTAATATTCTTTGGTATAAATCCTTTCAAATAAATCATGAATTAACCGGATGTTTTATGACGTAGACTTTTCGACAGTGGGCTCCCGGACTATAAGGAACAATGTTGTGGCGAGTACAGCAGTCCTCTCTTCCTCGCGCCCGCGAGTGTATCAGAGTTCACGGAGCCCATGTTGAGTACCCTTTTATGAAATTTCTAATTGACTATTTCACTCATTCCATTTTTAGTGAGCTAGCAACTCTCGTTTCACAGGGGCGGCTATTCGAAGGCGGCTAAGGAGGCTAAGCCTCCTCCTCAATAATATTCCGTGTATCACTAATATGTTATATTGAATAGTCAGCATTCAGCATATTCATATTAATCAAAATCATATTATTTCATGCACCTACCTTCCTTTCAACCTACATTATATAATATAATATATTAAATACGATAGAAGGTATTTACATTTACTGCATTTAATTCATTTCAAGATTTGTGACAACGCTGCGGAGGCTTAAAAAGGTATATTCTCAACGTTCAGTATGCCTGCCACAGAAAAGCAAACAACGGTGCGAATACTGCCAATGAATACTTCATTGCAATAGAAAAGCAAAACACATGTAAATGGTAACATCGATGGAGCCTAAGTCTCACACAATGTCAACCAATCACAACTATAGACTTTCGGGTGAAATCGAGTGAATTCGTTGGAAAGCATTAATTTAATCGTAGTGACTAATTGCCGAAAACAGTTTGTTTACTTATTTTGCTCGCGTATTGTTTCAAAATGAGTTTGGTTACTGAAGTTAATTTCAAAAATTTCAATGGTGACTTAGTGGAATATTTGTTATCCTATACTTTTAGTGCACTAAGTTATGAGGATAAAGTTTTGATAAAAACACCTGAATTGAACAATTTGGTGCAGCGTAACAGACAACAAAATCGCGGTTTTAATATCAGAAACTATGAGAGACATCCTTGCCTAACCGGATCACAGGTAAAAAATAAATTATTTTGTTGGCAGTGTTTACTTTTTACTAGGGGAAATGTCTCTGTTTGGGGCCGCTTAGGATTTGACGATTTAAAAAATTTATCACGTTCTTTGGAAAGGCACGAAAAATCCCAGGAACATGTCGTGTCGCGGATAAAATTCAAAATGCTTGGAAAAAAAACATTATTAATGTCATTGATACAGCACGTGTTCAAGATTTAGAAAAATACAACGAAAAAGTTAAGGAAAACAGAGAAATATTGGAGAGACTGGTCGACATTATATTATTCTTATGTCGCCAAGATATAGCGTTTAGGGGACACGATGAAACAGACGAATCTAGCAATAAGGGAAATTTTAAGGAACTCCTTGATCTATTTTGCAAATATGACGAAAAGCTGTATAATTTCATTAACAACGCTACAGTTTTCTCCGGAGCCTCAAGAACAACTCAAAACGAAATTATAAACTCTGCTACCAATGTTTTGGAAACTTTTATCGAAAATGAACTCAAAAATGTTTATTTTTTTTCCTGGCAAGTAGATGAGACAACTGACATTAGCTGTAAATCCCAGTTGTCGATAATATGCAGGTTCGTAAAAGATAGAACATTATTTGAGCGATTTTTAGGTTTTCATTATGTCAGTTCCGGAAGGTCTGCCACCAATTTATTCGATTTTTCAAATGAGAAATTTTCGAAGTTTAATTTTCAATCTAAACTTATAGCACAAACCTATGACGGCACAGCGGTTATGGCTGGCCATTTAAACGTTCTACAAACAAAAATTAAATCTGTTGCTCCTCAAGCTATTTTTACACATTGTTATGCACATAACATGAATTTAGTTTTAAGTAACGCTTGTAGTTCTATTAGGCAAGTTAGAATTTTTTTGTCAAATTTATCAGCATTTTCAACATTTTTTTCAAAATCAACAACGCGCACAAAATTTCTAGATGCAATAGTAGGTAACAGAATTCCAAGTAACGCACCAACTATGTGGAATTTTACTTCAAGAGCTATCTTTACTATACACAATAATAAGGATAAAATTTTAGATGCTCTTAGTTCTATAGTTGAAAGTGAGGAATTTTTCACCGATAAAGTAACTTTAAATACCGCACGCGGATTAATATCTTACTTACAAGATAAGGAAATTATATTTTTTTAAACATCTTTAAATTAATTTTTGAACAAACAGAAATAGTTTTTCAAATCTTACAGCACAAGTTTTCAGATGTGATTTACTCACGAAATCGGCTCAAGTTTCTTTTGGAAAAAATTTCAGAATTTCGTGCAGAAGTTTATTTTAAAAAACTATTTTCTGTATTTCAAACTACTGATGATACGACTCCACGAATACGACTCAATTTAGCCCAAAAAGAAAGAAATTCAGTTTCGCAGATATGGAGCATCACTATAAGCAAATATTTTATGAAATTTTGGATACTATAAGGGGTCAAATAGAAAAAAGGTTATCTGATTTGAAAGAACTGCATTTCTTCGACTTACTCAATAAAAATTTGTTTACCGGATTAACCCTTTTTGATAAGGTGGCCCTAAAAAGTGAACTGTGTGTTGTTTATAATGACAATGAAATTTTGGGGCAAAATAAAAATCATGTGATGACTATCAAATACCTTTTTGATAATGATTTGAATCAAGATTTACCCCAAGTTTATAAACTCTTATGTCTAATTGTTTCTATCCCGGTGACATCGGCTTCCGTAGAGCGCTCGTTTTCCACTCTTTAGAGAATTAAAACTTATTTACGAAATTCAATGAGCCAGGATCGTTTGAAAAATATTAATTTGTTGTCTATTGAAAAGGAATTGGTAAAACTTTTGGCGAAAGACAAAAAATTTTATGAGGATATTATAGATCATTTTGCTAACGTTAAAGATCGCAGAATCCCGCTAATATTCAAAAATATATAATAACTTTTTATTTGCTCTCACCAGCTGTTCCACACATATTTTGTACATTTTATTCTTCACAGGTTTTGTTTGTGATACTATAGGTACTTTATTACTTAGTATTATACCAAATAATTCGTTGTTCCTTGTAAAAATCTTCAAAGAATTTATTTTTTGTTTAATTTTATGTAAACATTATTTTTTATTTGAGAAACATTATTTTTTATTCTGCCTTGGCATCTATGCAGGAATTATAAAAAATAGATGTCTATGCCAAAGAATTTATAAAAATTTTGAATAACAATTGATTCCTCGAATAAGTAACAAATTCGTTAAGTAGGTAGGTAGGTACCTATTTTGTGAAAGAAAAAAAAATTTGATGAATAGATGAATTGATTAGTTGGCTGAGAAGAGTTTTTGTGAATATTGTAAACAGGAGTTGTAGGTCTCAAGGTAGACACTCGAAAGTGAAAAAAATTTTTTTCCAAACAAATTAATAGCTTAGGGTGCTTGTTTTACTTTGAGTTTCTTTAAATTATAAGGCGGTTGACCTTGAAATCCTAAAAATTTTCGCCTATGGTGTATTTTTTAACACCTCTTGTGGCCTCCTCAATCCAAAACCTCACGAGCCGCCACTGATGTATATATATATATATATATATATATATATATATATATATATATATATATATATATATATATATATATATATATATATATATATATATATATATATATATATATATATATATGAGTATATATATATATATATATATATATATATATATATATATATATATATATACATATATATATACATATATATATATATATATATATATATATAATATATATATATATATATATATATATATATATATATATATATATATATATATATATATATCCGGGTTTATAACGTCCTACGCCTTCCGGTTCCCAGTACTATTTAACGATGACATTTTTGTCAGTTTGACAGCGATAAAAAAGGTGCATCCCTTTTTGTCACCGATAAAAACGCCTGTTCCTCATAACTAGACATCTAGTAGCCGTAGATCGTGGATGCCACTTTAATATTTATTCAGTCAGTGGTGATTATTTAACTTTGTTGATATAAAAACCTTAAAGATGAGTCGTTTTGGTGAAGTTTGGACTGAGCATATATTCTGTCGTTAATTTATCTTGGCAAAAAACACTCGAGCTTTTCTTCTATCAGATCAATTTCTCTTCAACTCAAAGTTTTGCCAATCACTAAATTTACTCGAAAAACTTTATATGATAAAATCGCTCCACCTTCGGTGTCACGATTTTATCATATAAGTTTTTCTCGTAAAATTAGTGATTGACAAAACTGATGTTTCGTTACAAAGAGAAATTTATCCGATAAAAAAAAAGCTCTTGTGTTTTTACTGTTGATAATATTTTGACATTTATCACATTCATAGAAGGCTTGGGAAATGAATACCATAAAGAAAACAAACAACAACGTTTAGTTAATCTATGATTAATACATATTTGTCAAATATATGGAGGGTTACTTCTACCCTCCATAGTCAAATATCACAATACGTGTCAAAAAGTAGATTGGGGAATTCCAAAAATGAGCTTCCAAGATGAAATTTAAACAGGTAAAATTTCTCTCTTGTAACATTCAAGTTTGTTGCTTAGGCAATTTTGCTCATGCATTTTTCCAAAATCGTGACATACAAATTTCATTCGCGAAATTACCTAAGCAACAAACTTCCATATTACAATCGAGAAATTTTGCCGGCAAATTTCATTAAATTATATTGAGTACCTAGTTTAAAAGTTCTTCAAGAAAAATTGATTTCAAGTGGCATCTTTTAGGAGACCATATCTCCGTGGGAAGGGCCGCTAGGAAAAAATTTATGAGAACTTGTCATCTTTTTTTTGAAGAGTCCGAGAGATTTTCCAAATTTTCCTGGACACCCTGTATACATTTATATTATACAACAGAATTGAAGAACATATATATTGAATGAAAATTATCTATTAAAATTAAATCATTAATAATTAACTTCAGCTACGTCATTTACCTAATACGGAATAAAGAGGGATTTTTAAAAATATTCCTGAGTTATTCCTTACACCTACGTATCAAATAAATTAGCAACAACATACTCTGTGCTATTTAATTTTAGAATTAACTGACCAGTTAAAATAATTCCAGAAATCCAAGAATATTGTTCTAAATCTTAAATGCCAAAATAAAAACCAAAGTACCGTATTCAAAATTAAGATGGTATAAATTTTGTATCATCTCCAGTAGGATAATAATTACAATATGAAGATACCTTTTTTTGTCATTTGGAAATATTTTAAATTTCTGAAGTTCTCTGATAACTGGTTTGTTTTGGTTTTGCTATAAATATGACTTGGTACTGCTACTGTCACATCTTATGAACTAAGTTAACCTAATTTTTTTATTTATACACCTATTTTTAATATATTCAAATAAACTCCTGATTGCATTTATATGGAAATATCTGTTTTCATCAGTAAGAACTGATTTTTTTTCACCACACATCCATTCTGTTGATACATATGTTTCATTAATAAGACGACCATTATCTGGAGATTATAAAACCGAGTTGCATCCACCATTCTCACATCATAAATAAGTACTACTGGACAATATCTTAATAGGCAACACGTTTATTTCATTAAAATTCAAAAATATATTAAAAAAACCTAAATCGGTATAACTAAGTTGTAGCTAGAGATTAAATCAAACTTGCATCAGCAAAAAATTTCACTACAACAAACAGGTATTATATACTGGTATTTTGACCGAGCTCTTCTAACTTGCTCAAATCTCTCATTAACATCTGCAGGGTTTGTCTAGTACGGGGGTAATCTTCATCTTTCTCTAAAGAAGAACAATTCTCTTCTAAATTTTCCAATTGTTTCTCAAAATTATTCAATCGTTCCATTACAAGTTCTTGAGAGTGCAAAATATGGTCAAACAGATTTAATTTACAATCTGCAGTCTCAATTGCAGCTTCAGGTTGAGGAATTATGGGCACTTGAGGTTCATTATTTTCTATCATACTTTTTAAATCTTTGTTTAATTGATTTTCTTCTTCATTTTCGAGTTTTTCTTCTGTAGTTTCTTCCTTCACTTTTTCTCCACCTTTTTCATCTAGTTTTTCTGGCAGAGGCAGTTTTTCCCATGGTTTAGACCACAAGTATAGTTTAGGATGATTTTTAGCTCTGAAAATTGGAAGAAATTATATTAATAAATAAAATATTATTATAAAATAGATTTAGTAAACGACAAACATTTTAGAACTTACTCAGCTATTTTAAGTTTGACTTTGAGCGTAGTTACAAAGTCTTGCAGTTCTACTAGTCCACCAGAAATATCATGCGACTTCTTTAACTTATCAAATCTTTTCTGCAATATTTCCTCATCTTTGGTATGATAGGATCCAACAGGAAGTGTCCCTTGTTTTAGCCAGTCTTGATCATGATAAAATTTTTTAGAACTCCTCTGTCTCAATGGATGCTGACAAATGTAACAGACATACTTTTCTGGAACCTCACTTTCTGTCTGTATATTATTGCAGTAAGCATGCTGCCAACACAAACACAGCTCACACTGTATCATAAGACCATCTTCTTCCATAAAGCCACAAGTGCAATTAATGATTTCTTCTTGTTTCATCCTAACAATTTTAATTAGCTGTCCGTCTTCCATTATAACATTACTAGGTTCGGGATTAGTGGCAGGTTCAATATCTGGGGGTGGAGCTGGTGATGGGACCTCCTCTTTTATTTCTTTTGTTTTTGTAGATTCCAAATGATCAGGTAAACCCTTTTTACGTTTCCCGCTAAACTTCGACTTAACTTTTGAGATGGTTTCTTGCGCAGATGTAGATTCGTCACTTTTATTTTCAGGTTTTCTAACAGGAAGTAAAGTTTTAATACCAGCCGGAGGTCTTGTGATGCTCAAAGTTCTCAAATTTATATCGTCCCTCTTTGGTATACCTTCGGATTTACTGAGCAAATCTTTCAACTTAATATCAGGATACATGTTAGGAGGCAGGCCAGATGGTAAGGGATCACTTTCACTCTTAGAATCGTAAGGTTTAGTATTCAATAATTTTATTATTTCAGCATCCTTTGACTTTGAATGTACTGGTGATTCAGAATTATTCTCTTGATCAATCAAATTCGGGGATGGCGGATTATTTTGGCTTAATTTAGGAGTACTACTCTTTGTCTTAGGAGGTTTAGCAGGAACTGGAGATTTGTCTAAAGAATCTCCCACAGTTCGTGCATACGCCAAGTCTGCAACATTTGGTGTGGTATCTAAGAATTTGCTGTATTCTGGGTGATAATGTTTAACATGCATTTGAGCCAAATTTTCTTTCCGGAAATTTTTTCCACATCCTTCAATAGGGCATTTGTAAGCATCGTCAACAATGGGTATCTTCAAGAGGTTTACTGCAATCGTAATTGGTTATTATACTCATTAATCAATAACAAACAGAAAAAAATATGTAGGTATGCCAAACACCCTAATCATCTACTTCGTATCAATGAATATTGCAATTATATTTATTTCCATAACGTTAGTTGAATTCAACACCAACAAAACTATTTTATCAAAATATACTGATTTATTCTTGAAAAACTAGTTTAACATATATATATTTATTTATTTCATATATCAAAATGTGATGCAAAATATCTAATAGAAGTATTAATAAAATTCTAATAATGTATAGATACCTTCTTCCTCTTGCACTGGTTCAGGCATATTTGGTTCATTTTCAGTTGATTTCACTTCAGTTGGTTTTCCTTCTACTGGTTTTTTTGTATCTGTAACCTGTGTAATTTTCTTTTGTCTCTGTCGATAAATACTGAAGTCAAATACTTTATCATCATAAACCATCAACTTTGTTGCTTCAAGGTAGTTTTTTATATCAGTTCGAGAGCGAAATCTCTTACCATCAGGACTAGAACAGAACAAAATAGCTTTGAACAAGGTTCAGTAAATTTCTCTTGTTGCACAGCTTAAGGGTAAAAGATCAATACCTCACAATAATAGTGTCCCATTTACCAGCATTCATGCCCTGGCATCTTTTAGCCAGGTGTTTAGCCCAACCTTCTGGAAGCCTTGGATCAGGAACAATTACTGATTTCTTCATTCCATCATGTGATTCTAACTGGGAATCAATACCTACAGGATAGCCGTCGATCCATCTATAAAATTGAGAAGTAGTAAATAATTATGATCATCAAGATTTCCTAATCTATTCATCAAAAGCAGGTGCAAGTCAGTACAAATTTAGTAAGGATGAGCCATGAGGAATTTCAAGATTATAAAATTATAAATTATTAATATATTATTTAAATTGAATTGATAATTGAATTTATAACAATGATTAGTGGTTAATACATGCAGATTTATAAAAAAAAGATGAAGGAAATAATGTTTTGGAACTTCAGTTATCAATAGAGCTAAGTATTAAAAATATTTTGTACGTAAGACTATTGACTATGATAAACTAAACTCAAAAATAAATTTTTCAATAAATACATTAGCTAACTGAAAATAATAAAGATTCTTGTAAAAGAAGTTGTGTCTCAATAAGACAAACTAAAATAATAAAGCACTTTTATTTGAAAAATCAGAATATCTTACTTTTTCACGATACTACAAATGATTATCAACAATGAAAATGAGGAAAACTTTATAAAGATATAGAAAGATATTATAAAGATATAGAAAGGCATCAAATTAGCATATATACTTAAACATATTCACCTTCCTCTAAAGATAACCATTTTAATAGTTTCATTTTGAGTCGTCATTAATAAATAAGGACTTAACTGATTGAAATAGAAGATTAAGCTTACTGATATTTGAATGCAAAATATATTTATCGAAAGAACATGAGCTTCCATATATGTTAATAACACAGTGTCACATGCAAAAATTTCCACATCCCTTTAACAAACCTATAACTTAATTAAGATTACCTCGGTAGCCATTTGCCATTTTCTTCCAGAACTTCGTCCTTTGTTTCTCCTGTTCTATCGTTAACATAACCAATTAATAATTCAAATGAAGAAAATTTAATAATATATGAAATAAATAATAAGAAAACTATTTTTAACGTCTAAGAAACCCTCCAAATTAATTAAGATAAAGAAAACTCACTCTGGTACCCAAGTCTCTCCTTCAGTGGAGGTTTTGGTAACAATTTCCATAGTTGAAGTGCCAGCATTTCGTATTTTTGGTGAACCTGGATGTGTTTCAGACTTTTGCCTTTTTCCAATTCCAAATAACTCAGCAACATTAATTTTACGCTTCTTATCTCTTCTTTCCTGTTTAGTACCTTGAACAGGATCAAAGAGAGGAGACGCTTGAAGTTGATGTGTTTTGACTAAACGATTCCATTTAACACACTTGACATAACCATCATCAAAAAGAACTTCATACTTATCTAAAATTGAAGGAAAATTTGAATAATTATAATATATAGTAATTTTTGTATAGTATTTCAATAGTTCAAGAGCTGAAATACTATCTAACCATTGTTAATTGCTTTAGTAATTGTAGCAGGAAACTTCCTCCTATCACTCCAATAAGCATGGCACCTTTCACCTACTTCATATTTTTGAGGTAAATTTTTATCCTCTTCTGTTTTGACTGGTATTACAGTTGTATCATCTGAATTTTTATCCGAAACAATTTCAGTTGGACAAACCTCCTCTGAATTTGGGATCGATTCCTGCCAACCCAAAGGGCGTAACCTTGGGCTATCCATGCATATCCATTCATCATATTCATTAGCATTATTCTCAAAATGAATTAATACTTCATTCTCCTCTTCATCTACTTCAATAATTTTACCCGGGTACCAAATGTTATTAAAATCAAGGGCATCAATACGATTATTAATGGAAAAATCAATAGGTTCTGATGAATTGATACCGCCTTCAATTTTTATTTCACTATAAACTGCCTCTGATTTTAAAACTTCATTTTTCACTGGAACTAGGTCGTCCTTGATTTCACTTTTACATTCCTTTTTAGGTTCAATATCTATTGGTTTCGACTCAGACTTTGAAGTACTGGTAGCTGCTTGAACCTTATTCTGGTGCTTTTCGGATTTTATAGCTTCCAGTTTTGATTTATCCCAAGGAAACACACTAGGGAAAACTCCCTGCCTGAGCATATATTTTTTACCTTTGAAATTGCAAAAATCAGCTCTCAAAAAATGTCTGGAGCATACATGAACTACTTTTACTGATTTTTTTTCTTCAGGAATTCGACAAAGTTTGAGCCACTTCATACGTACTTCTGTTTGCATTGGCACTTTATGAAAAGTAACACCTACATCTTCCACTCTATTCGAATCGGATAAACATCCCTGTACGCCACACTTGCGACCCATTTTTTTCAAAACAATTGTGAAAATTCAGCCAACAAACAACAATATTCGCCACAGATCTTCAAATGTTTCATCACACAATCTTCAAACAATATTTTTTTCATTTATTGATTCAATTTGACTGTTCGAACCATAGTTGAAGGAATAATTCAAATTACATTTTATTTAACTAAATAATTGTATTAGAAAAATATAACCTGACCTGGCCTGGCAACAACACAGTCACAATGTCTTTAAAGTCTTGCAGCTTGCAGTGTCTATATAACCGTTCAAAAGAAGTGTAGACCTGAAAATTTTTGTTGAAGTACCTTGAAAATTATTAAGTTTTAAATATAGACAATACATCTTCCTTCTAGAGTTCTGTAGGAATTTAAGAATTATGCCATTATAAATGTTTTTCAGCATATATATCTTGCGTATATATAATAATTATGATGTTTGTAAATATATGCGCTTATAGGGATTCACAATACAAATTAATCCACGTTTGTTATGTAATCTCAAATTAATAGATCTTCTTAAATATTTCATCCTTCTTCACAAGTCATTATTTATGTACATAGGCAGACTATTTATTTCGAAATAATTTAAGAATTGAATAAATACAATATTTAAAAACTATAGCATTTTGTAAATCAGGTATTATTAATGATTATAATATATAAATTTCTATCTTGAAGGTACGATATGAAGTTATTACAAGAGTCTGGCCACACGGAGTATTGGTTGGCTTATATAAAGAAAAACATAACTAAAAAGTACACGAAATTGTTAATGAAGCTGAAGCGTATGTCAATTGTCAATTGATCGTTCCGATTGTGATTTCCTTCGCATTTCTTTTTCTCTTTCCTTTTAAAGATAGAGTGCTTGTTCTCGTGTAGCTAAGGCCGATTGGCGACTTGCACAAAACACAAACATATTTATCAAAAAATGAGTTCTAACGCCGAATTAGTTTGTGTTTACTCTTCACTCATCTTAGCAGATGACGATATTGCTGTAACTGTAAGTAATAAACAAATTTATAAAAATTTTAACCTATATCGAAAATTAATCTTCTTTTATTTTATTAAAAAGTAATCATCTGCTTCCATATTACACTTCATATGATTTTAGATTGTCTGAACTACATGAATTATGTAGTAGTCTTCCTTCATAGCTATTTGTTGATTTCATTGTCCTCGGTGTGTTTTATCCTATTTGAAGCAGTCAGTGGTAGGAATATACGTTCTTCATAGTGTAGTTTGAAATTATACACGAGTTCATCGTGTTTTTTGGATAAATTGAAGAATTCGGCAAAACACTTCCAAATATTAGTCTTCATTCTTAGAAACATATTGAATCACTATTTATCCCTTAATTCTTTGATTCTGAGTCAACTTATGAATGAAAAATACAACTTGAGTCATAGAAGCCCTAGGATGCGATTCTTTTGAAATTCTTCAACTTCCAACTAATTTGGAAGATTCTAGGAACCAATGTAATATTAAGGAATCAGTAATAAGATTTAAATCCTTACTTAGATAAATGATTTGTAATTATTGAGTAACTACTAAAGTTGAATATAAAATCTTCAACATTTTGAGTCAAACTTTTTTCTTCATAGTGTTCAAAACCTTCTAAACAATGTGATCTATTATTGTGAACTCTTATTTATAGGGAGAAAAAATCCAGACTATCCTTAAAGCTGCAAATGTAGACATCGAACCATACTGGCCAGGTTTGTTCGCCAAAGCACTAGAAGGAGTAAACATTAAAGAACTCATTACTCGATTGGGATCTGGTGTTGGCAGTGCTCCCGCTGCTGCAGCGGCAGCAGCTCCAGCTGCAGCTGCTGCTCCAGCCAAAGTAGAAGAGAAAAAGAAGGAAGAAGAACCTGAAGAATCTGATGATGACATGGGTCTTGGACTCTTTGATTAATTTTACAAATTATTTGATAAGAGAAAAATAAAAATTTTTTTTTTAAAGTGTTTTACTTATTTTAGAAAATTGAAGTATTGAACTCACATGAATACTTTTATCTCTGTATGAAGAATTCAATAATGGCGAAATAAATTGATTTGTGGACTTCTTATTTCTGCATATTAGTGAAATAGATTTTAGAGTTGTACTATTTGTATTTAGTTTATAAGTAATTTAGTTTTCAAGTAAATTCTTCGTATATTTTGGGTTTGTAGTAAAAGCCTATAGAGTTAAATAATCTACATTGCAAAAATAACATTTTTCTGCTGCGGAATAACTAAATATCTGATTGCTAATATATAATATAAAACTGTTGGTGTAACAATGCTAGTTCAAAGCTGTTCTAATTTTTGCTTAAACCTTAACTAAAACTTCTCAAGTACAGGAAGGTGTGAATCACATTTCCTGAGAAAGTATATAGCTTACTACTATCACACATTTCACTGTTGATGATTTTCAGGTAACTTAATCCATTTGAAATATATTGGATATGAAAATTTTATTGGAAAAGCATAAGGTTTGAATTTATACAGTTGGTAAAAATTTTTCTGAAAATTCAATTTAAAGAGTTCAGTTTTAATCTACATTGTAATTTATAATATAGAATAATTATGTTACATTATGAATAGAACCAGGAGAAATTGTTAGAATAGGTACATTTAAACTCCAAAAGTGAATTTATCTATCCCACCTAACTAAAATATGCCACTTATGACTATTTAAAATTTATCCTATAAATTTTTAAGTTCACCTTTTACCTATGTTGTCATATCTTTCGTAGCTAACAATTAATTAGGCTTTGAAATCAGCTAAATACTTATGATATTGAAAATAATATCAAATCCACATTATGGCTTTGGATGTTTAATTATCTTGAATAAACTATAATATAGTAGTTTCATATACATGAAATTCTGTGATCCAGTAAAGAGAAAGATCAAAAAAATCAGGTTTAGACATCAAATTACCCGATCACAATGCTCAGCTATAATATATGGTTCACAGTTTACCATAATCTTAAAGATTATTCCCTCTGGTCTCCTTAAGGTATTTGGGCAGATCATTAATGAGTTTCATGCTCATATAGAAAACGCCCTTATCAGTCGCGTCCAATCTATGCACAGGATAGAAAATAATGACTATTTTCTCGAAAAAGAGGATATTTTTTAAATATATATATATAGGCCTAGAAAAGTTAGGATACTATTCTGCCCAAAAACTTTGCAACACCATTCCCCATTCTTAGCATCACCCTAATTACCCACTTCTGTGTAAGGAAAGCACGACCAGCCTCCACTCTACTACCCCGAAAAATTACTCAGTAGCTCAGCAATGACTGAAAACTGGCATAATAGATTACTTCAAGAATATCTATATCCACCTGTTTTTCAAGAGCATTCATCGTATAAATGACCGAGTTCAGTTTATTGCACAAATTTGCAACGTGAACTCTCCATTTCAAGCCTATGTGGATCTCAAGAAATTTAACAAAAGAGTTCACTTCTACAGGCTCACGATTATAAAAATTTTGATACGATGATTGGACTTAGACTGATTAGTGGAAAATATTAAACATTCAGTTTTACCAGCACTGAGCACTAGAGCATTTTCAATACACTACCAAGCTTCAACGGCTCTCATTGCTGACTGAAAACCAGCAGCAGCTGATGCCAAATCAGGGGCTGACAAAAGGACATTTGTGTCATCCACATACATGAACGTTTGAGCACAACTCACTGAATAGGAATCTGGGAGGTGATTAATATAAATCACAAAAAGGAATATCAACACATTTGCCAATACATTTATTACAAGTTCTTCCACAGTAACTTTCTATTATATTTTAAATCTACCACATTGCCCGTTGCACACCTGCAAGCTTATTATAATCTGCTAAATGTCTGAAAACTATTCTACTGAATCTCCATCTGTGAACTACACCTCTTGGTCGAGAAGTTAAAACACATCTTTTATTAACACGCAGAGGCGTAGAATCTAAGGGAAAAGCATTAATTTCAGCATCTGCTATTTCTTTAATTTCAGGAGGCAAAATGTCATTTTTTCTCAAAGCATTCACTCGTAACCTCATTGGTGCATATTCAGTTAATAATTTCCTTCGTTTCACGTCCCTTATCATCCACCTATTTGCCCATTTTGTTCTGATTTGTTGAAACTGAAAAAATAAATAAGTCCGATGAAAAAGATTTCAGTAATTTAACTTACTGTAGGGTTTATGGCAAAGGAAAGAGTTTTTATGGCGCAAATATTTGAAACTGTTCTAGAAAAATTCATAGTCAATTTAGATGTTAATGATTTATTCACAGCTCACTGAAATTGTTATGTTATGTATATAAATTTCATGTGAGTAGTGCTAGTGCGTAACTAAGTTGTCTTGTCAATAACTTGATATTGATAGGTTACTTTTGTCGTTTTCTTTTACATACTCCTCGTTTTCATATATTAACCAGAAATGTTTTCAATTATTAATAATTTATTTCCAATAAATATTCAAATCGTGCCTTCTCCGTAAATTATCAACAGTTCTGAGCTTTAATTTCATTCATGAGATACAAAAGACAGTTACAATAAACAACCATTGCTCTGTGAAGTAGATCACGTTCCTCCCTCAACTATGTGTGGGGAAAGCGGACTTGTATGTACAAGTTAGTGAAACCAGATAATTTCTGGTTCAGTTTTAGCCTTATAAGTTAGCAAGCAGTGACACGCTATGAGAAAACCTCATGGCAGACCATCGTCTCAGAGGTTGAATTCGAACAGTGTGTGCTTCGTCATATACACAGCCAGTGTAGCCAACTCTACAGTTTTAACTGTAGATTTACAGTTTTCACAAAATGTTTCCAGTTTTCAGTTTTGGCCTCCAAATCTACAGTTTTTAAGGATTCCGTACCAAAGGGTGAAAACGGAACCCCATTACTAAGAATTCGCTGTCTGTTTGTCCGTCCATATGTCTGTCGGTCCGTCCGTCCGTATGTCTGTCGGTCCGTCCGTCCGTATGTCTGTCTGTCACCAACCAACCATATCTCAAGAACTGCGATAGCTAGACAGTTGAAAATTTCACAAATTATGTCTTTCTGTTGCCGCTTTAACAAAGAATACTAAAAACGAAGTGTAATAAATATTTAAGGGGGATATCATAATGAATGCTGTACATGTTTCAATTCCAATAATTTTTCAAATCGTTTCGATAATTTGATGAAAAGTTTGATTTACAATATTTGTTTTATTCAACACCACTTTTGCATGAATTTTGAAACCATAAACTAAGAAAAAACTGTACATTTACAGTTTTCAAATTAATATCTACAGTTTTTGCTAAGAATATATATAGTTTTTCACTAATTTGGGGTTAGCAACACTGTACACAGCTATCTTTCTCAAAAATTTTCCATAGAGAGGGTTCCAAAGAATCTAATCCAGGAATACGGACTACCGTTACACTATCGATCTTCTAGATCTAAGACACTTACCACAGAGCCAAGTGAGAATTATGGTACAGCGTTGCTAGAATTATCGATTTTTCTTCAAAATTATGTTACAAATTTTTTTTTGTGCAAGCACAAATCAGAAGACTTTTTTTTTTAGTAGTACATATTGGGTTTTTTTTTGATCTCGTACTTGTTGTCAGGTAATTTCCATGTCGAAAAACCTCGTTAGGTTGAAATTATGTTGTATCGATTGAGAACAATTTGGAGAAATTATGTTACAAACGGCAACGCTGTCTAGAAGTGTTTTCGTAATATTAGATAATTGAAAAGCTTATTACCAACATAAAGTAAATTATGGTACTGCATTTTTCGCAACAAAAAAAATTCAATACACCGTTCATAAAATTCTTTTAAATGTATTATGTTCCAGTGCGCTTTTTATATGAATAAATTTTCTCATAAAGCACAAGTTTTCAATTTAACGTCAGCTTAAATGTGAATAAGTTCGAGCTTAAACATACAGAATTTTCTTTTGAGTAACTATATTTTCAATGTTTACTCTTAGTTTGATGTTTTTGAGCAGTTTCATGAAGTTTAAATTGCTTAATAGTTTTACATCACATACGAACTATATAAATAATTGAACATACCTATGATACATGTTATTTTTCGTTTCAAAACTGCACTTTTCTATGTTTCATGATCACCCTACATCCAAAGTTCATCAAAACAAATTGACAGAGAATGTTAATTGCAAAATCTTTGTTTACACATAGAAAAATTAACCAAACTTTGTAATGAATTGTTTTGAGATCAAATTATTTTTTTCAAAATTCATTACAGACATTTCAGAAAGGTTTTTCTTATGTCAATGTAAATGATTTTGTGAGGATCGAATAAAAATTATCTTTTTTTCTAAAAGTTTTGTAGTAAAAGCATTCTCATCTAAAGAAGGAATAATCAACCTACTTTATATTCTATTAAAAAAAAACTGTAATAAAATAACGTTAATTCTGAGCTTCTTTATTGGTTAATTAGAGAAGCTACATATATATCAACTAGATTCAAGTCTATCATCATCAGATATTAATAACAAAAGAGCAAACTACTTAACCTAGTCAGAAATGCCTTTCTCGTTCTTCAGATAAAATAGATAAATAAACAAAAACTTACAGTCATAAATAATAAATAAACTTAAAATTTGAATCATAAATACACTTTTTTTTCCTTCTGAACTCCTTCCGATGAAAATAATTCTGCTGCAGCCACCTAGAAAATAGCAAATAATAACGATCGATGAAGATGTTCTTGGGGCGTTTAGTGACAACAGAAGACACCGCTATGCCTAGTTATTTTTTCTTTTGTGCCTTCTCCGCGGCTTTCGTTACTTTACCGGCCGTGTCTTTAAAATTGACAGATTTGATTACGCCCACTGCCACCGTCTGACGCATGTCGCGCACAGCGAAACGCCCCAGAGGCGGAAACTCTTGGAATGACTCCACACACATGGGCTTAGATGGGACTAAATTCACGATGGCTGCGTCCCCTGACTTAATGGCCTTCGGATTCTCTTCAGTGGTCTTGCCTGATCGACGATCGCACTTTTCTTTGATCTCTGCGAACTTACAGGCGATGTGGGCTGTATGGCAGTCCAGAACAGGTGTGTAACCATTGGCGATTTGCCCCGGATGATTTAACACAATAACCTGGGCCATAAAGTCTGACGCCCCTTTTGGAGGATTATTTTTGGAATCTCCAGCTACATATCCTCTACGAAGTTCTTTAACAGATACATTCTTCACATTGAAACCAACATTATCTCCAGGAACAGCCTCTTGTAAAGCTTCATGGTGCATTTCCACAGACTTTACTTCAGTAGTAAGACCGACAGGTGCAAACGTTACTACCATGCCTGGCTTCATAATTCCAGTTTCCACTCTTCCAACAGGAACGGTACCAATACCACCTATTTTGTAGACATCCTGCAAAATAAATTTCTTTTTCATCATTCTATAATTGAATAAGAAATACTTCAAATATAAACTAATCACTAACATATGAATTTATTTTTTTTTTCAATAAGTGAATACATTTATACTATGCAATATGAGAAATAATCATTCTGTTAATTATTTAGACATTCAAACATTAGCAATATTGACAAAAATAAACAATGAATCCATGACAGAATCAGTTATTTCTTAAAAGAACCAATCAAAGTTTTATAAAGAGTGTTGACTAGTTTTTGACAATTTATTTCAATTAAAATAGCAATAAGAAAATAAAGTATATCGATTCTCATTTAAATCTATTAACCAAATATTAATCCAAAGAAACAGCCAATAAGAGTCATTCCAATTTCAATTAGAATAGAATATAAAAAGTTGTATTTACTTTACCAGCATATTTATTACTCTGAATACTTATTTTATATTTAAATACATTTATAGGAATTAAGTTATATCTTCAAAAAATCTTGATTATTTAATTAAATTATATAATTGATTTTTCCTTTATATACAGTATAGACTTTTAAATATATGCATATTAGACCTATCTCATAATTTGATGAGAAAAGGAAAACTCAATAATCTTTTACCTGCAGTGGAAGACGGAGAGGCTTCTCTGTAGGACGAGAAGGTGGCAAAATTGCATCTAATGCTTCAATCAATGTTTTACCTTCAGCTTTTCCCTCTTTCCTATCCACTACCCAACCCTTGAACCAAGGCATTTTGTCAGATGCCTCTAACATGTTATCACCATTCCATCCAGAAATGGGGACAAAGGCTACAGCTGCAGGATTATAACCAATCTTCTTAATATAGGAAGAGACTTCCTTCTTGATTTCTTCAAACCTGGGTTCAGAATATGGAGGCTCTGTAGAATCCATCTTATTTACACCAACAACCAGTTGTTTTACACCCAAAGTAAATGCAAGAAGAGCATGTTCCCTTGTCTGTCCATTTTTAGAAATACCCGCTTCAAATTCACCAGTGCCTGCAGCCACTATAAGGACGGCACAATCTGCCTGAGAAGTACCAGTAATCATGTTTTTAATGAAATCTCTATGTCCAGGAGCATCAATGATCGTTACATAATATTTGGCAGTTTCAAACTTCCACAAGGCAATGTCAATTGTAATACCTCGTTCACGTTCAGCTTTCAATTTATCCAAAACCCAGGCATATTTGAAAGAACCTTTTCCCATCTCTTGAGCCTCCTTCTCAAACTTTTCAATTGTTCGCTTATCAATTCCACCACATTTATATATTAAATGACCTGTTGAAGTAGATTTTCCTGAATCTACATGGCCAATTACTACAATGTTGATATGAATCTTCTCTTTACCCATTTTCGATTATAAAGTCTGCAAATAAAAAAATTCGGATAAATGAAACGAGCTAACTTATAATTTAATCTCATTTCATCTCGAATGTATCTTTCCATAAATCAAAAAATTATCCTAATATTGCATTCAAAAAATTAGTCACAAATAGGTATTACAATGATTTTCACCTCGCAAAAAGTGGCATTATGCAATTTTCCGCTGTAGGGGAGACCGATTTGAAAAAATATTACTAATGTATTAAGAGAAGTGAACCTAAGAATTGATTTCTCAAACGGGGCGGACAGAATAGACCTACTGTCCGTACTCCCCTAATATTGTAGGACTAACTTGTCAACAATTTGACGTTGGCAGCCATTTTGTTATGCAATATTAAATATAAATATTATATATATAATTGCGGAAATATAAAGACTGTTGAAAAAAACTTTTAGAACGTCATTAAAACTTCAACGGGACCAGCTAATCCGAAACCAAAAATAATAAGATCATCCAGTCTACTTATGAATATGAAGCTCATAAGGCCACTTTTAATACCCACCCGGCCGGCAACATTTTCACTGAAAAATCGCAAATATAAAAAGTTTTCGGTATTGGCGCTCATTTATTGTAGATTCTTACCTGATTATGAAAATATTTGCAACAATAGTAATAACAAGCAACTTCAAGATGTTTCACCAGTAGAATTAGACTTTACTCAAAACAATTCTTCCACAAATATTTTCAGTCAAACGTAAAAACTGTCATAATTTTGAAATAAAATTGATCAATCAATTGTTTAACAAATTGTATGAAAAACGTAACATACATAATACTGTCTTCTGAACATTGAGGAGAATAATTTGGAAAATGCCGGTCGATTCAACGCAATATTTTTACATATAACGAAAATAAACTACGATTGGGATCAGTGCAACATAAACAAAGATTCCAACTTGAACTATAATAATTATTATTTTAATTTAACGAAATAAATGAAGAAATATAAAAAGGAGACTACTCACCTGCTCAATTCACTTCTCGTAGGACTGGAATAACGAAGACTGTGCTTGTTCTATTACTTCTATTGATAAATTCGTATGCCGCAGACTGGCGGAAATCGAAGGGGAATCACAGAAGTGGGGATAATGAAAAGTATTGATTGATGCAATTTTTTGTATAAATGCACCTAAAGAAAGTAATATCCAATTAAATATTATAGAATTTTTTTATAATTTTAAGTGTTATGAAACATCATAAGTGAATCTACAATCTACATTGCAGAAAACTTGTGTGAAATAATGAAGCAATAAAAGGGGAATAATGATCATTAACGAAGCACCAATGAAATGCTAGAATTGATATAGCGCAAGTGACATTTTTAAGGGATGATGTAAGAGCGGGAAATTCAATTTAGATGGTATATTATTATTGTTTTATTTTCATTAAATAATTATATACATGTTAAATAAAGTAATTATATACAACATAGCAATGAAAGCTTTTTTCATTAAACTTATGACTTATTTGGTGAATTCCATACTGGTAGATATGAAGACCAACCTCTAGAATTTGCCTCCCCTTTGGCTACCATATCAAGCTTTAGAGCTTCATCTGGGCTCAATTTGAGGATGGTATTTAGAACTGGCACCAAACGACTTCTTTCATCGCCATTATGCAAAGTAACAAACTAGAAAATAGCAAGAATAAATATTAGGAATGCTATATTTATACAGCTCTATAACAGAGACATCTAATCAGACACACATTTCTTCAGATCTACCTAATTAATTGAACTTACAATTACAATAAAATCAAAATTATTTTTAATATCAACTCTGATATCAACCCGTAATTAATGAAGAAGAACAATTATAATTAATTTGGAATTTTTAAAACAGTTACACATATTCAGACAATTGTGAAGCAATTTTAACTGAATCAATCCTAGTCGTTCCTGAGTGGTAAAATGTAACTAAGGTCACTGATCTGATATGAATTAAAACAAACAAAAATTATTGAGATGCACATTGTCAAGGTTATGAGAAATGAAGATTTGGAAAATTGGAAAAAATAAAAGCTATCCATAATGCCTCGGAAAAAATGAGAATCATCTCATATACCAGATATAAAACTTTTTAAATAAGTATTAAAAACTTCATATAAAGGGGTATTAACGGAGATTCCCTATTCGTACATGAGATGGCGAGTGTTTAAAATGCAATATTTTATATTGAAATATTATAAAAATTAATACATACAATATTGAAATATATAGCTAATATAACCATTATAAAACTGAATTTTAATAAAATATAAAGCAATCATTGGACAGCAAGAAAGGATATCAGAAAAATTAATTTCAAAAGATAAAAACTCTTGAGACGCAAAATTAACACAATGGAATGTGAAAAGGACCATACTTCACTCAATGAAATATATTTTAAATCTAGATACTTTATAATTTTTCCCGGATGAAACAACTGCAACTGCTCAAGGTCAACAACGTTTAATATCACATTTTTAGCAATCTATGGAAAACTCATTCAGATTATAGCCAATAATTTCAATAGTTTCTTAACTTCCATGTAAATGATAAGGTATTTTTTTATATAAAATTTAGGAGTAACCATTCTTGTGAATCGGCTCTACAATATGTGTGTGCAACGTGGCGTAAGGAGATAAATGAAGATAAAGTGAGCTTTCAAAACAATTGATCGTTGTATCCTTATAAAAAAGTTAGAATTATATGGTGTAAGTGGCTGTGCATTAGATTGGATAAAGGATTATCTGAGCAACAGGTATCAAATAACTAACGTAGATAATAGGCTTTCAAGTAAAAGGGAAAACGAATGGGGTGTCCCGCAAGGAAGTGTACTGGGTCCTCTACTCTTCGTTGCTTATGTTAATGATATTCATATAGTATTGAAAAAATCATTTGTTAATTTATTTGCGGATGATACTCTTATTTGTGTAGCAGGAAATGATTTTGGGGAAATGTCAAATACCCTTAACAATGAACTAAAAATCTTGTATGACTGGCTTTGCCAAAATAAATTGAAACTGAACACATCAAAAACAAAATGTATGGTAATAGGTTCAAAGACAAACTGTAGAAAATATGCTGAGTTTGGGTTAGCCCTCAACATAAATGGCTCTAAAATTGATTTTGTTTCTGAAATAAAATATTTGGGTATTTTCTTGGATCCCCAACTTAGTTTTTCTAATCAGATAGATTATCTATGTAAAAAATTAGGTAAAAAAATTGGATTTTTTCGTCGCATTTCAAATTATTTGTCACAATGGGCAAAAATACTTGTATATAACACAATTGTTTTACCGCACTTTAATTATTGTTGTTCCTTATTGATATCTTGTACTCAGGAAAATATAAATAGACTACAAATTCAGCAAAATAAAGTAATGCACATTATCCTTAATTGTAATAAATATACCCCAATAGTAAGCATGTTGCAGGCTTTGGATTGGTTATCTGTCGGGCAGAGCATTAAGAAGGCGAACCTGGTTTTAATATATAAAATAGAGCATAAAAAATTACCAAAATATCTTCACGATTTTCTGAAAAAAAGATCAAACTTTCATGAATATAATATTCGTTCAGGCCAAGACTACAACATTCAGTGGGTTAAAACGGCAACTTTACAAAAATCCTTATTTTGTGAAGGTGTTCGCATCTTTAATGCTCTGCCTGGGATAATAAAGAATGCTCCTAATTTGAAAATTTTTACTAAAAGAGTTTGTACATTTTTAAGGGAAACATAGTAAGATAATGTTTATTTTTGTAACTAACAACACGCTTTGAAAATATTTGTATTTCTTTTCAATAACTAGCCAAGTGCTAAATAAAGATTATTATTATTATTATTATAAATATATTTTCCGAAACTATTTGCAAACATCAGTTTCAAATTAGCAGCTTCTTACAATAAATCTAAATATTATATAAAAGTGAGAAAGAGAAACATAATCAACTGACCTACTTTTAGTCTTATATTTTTCCTTACAAAAAATTGCGATATTATGCAATACATTAAATTTTGCAGTAACATGTTGTGTTACTGTGTAGGTTCCATCGAATAATATCTATAAGTTTTGATAAATCTGCTTATTTTTAAAGCCATTAATACCAATTTCACTGAAGGTCTGAAGAACTGTTGATAAAACTGTATTAAAGTCGCAAGTGTTCTTAGTGAAATTAACGATATAACAAATGAAATAATTTTTTTTAGAATTTTTCATGACATCTTGTGTCCAAATAATAATAATAATAATAATAATAATAATAATAATAATATTTAATATAGAATATCAAAACAATATTACATTGAAAACTACATTACTACATTACATTACTATGTTACACTATGTTCTATATCCAATGAGCTGCACGATAGAATATAAAAAACTGTGTGTGCAGTAACTCCCAAATTAACAAAACTAATATACTATCTATATCCAGGCATGTCGAAAATGATGACCTACTTTGAGAGGTATTCTCCAGTATTTACAAAACACCTCGAGCATTAAAATTAAATTTAAACCCGCTTTCTTTAATCCACATATCGATCCTGAGCTTATTTCTTTTGTATGTTCCTACTTTCAATTGCAGGGGCAAGGCATTAAAAGCCTTTGGACCAGTAAAATTTATGTGCCTTTGCATGGCCAAGTGCCTGGCGGAGGGAACCAGTACATTCTGTTGAGACGCACCCCTCGTGTTTAATTGATGCTTCAATTCTAATTTATAGTAAGGCCTTTTGAGCATGAATCTGATCACTGACTTAACGTGAAGTTGTTCCAATGTAAGAAAATCATAATTTTTAAACAAGATTTCAGTTGAAAATCGCTTATTTTAAAATACATTACTTTTATCACATATTTCTGCGCCACAAACAAAGGTTGCAAAGTATTGAGTATGTATCACATTATTGTACAGTTTTACCAAATATCTAATATTATTTACCCAAATTAATATATTACAATAGAGAATATTATTATTGAAATATGTTAGCATACTGCAGGAATGAAGTGATATTATTAAACTCAAAAAAGTAACCATGGTTGGGAAATATACTTACTTTGAAAACAACATTTTTCAAATATTCCATATTCTCGGCATGTTTCTCTCTTTCGACAGCTCTTTGATGCCTTCTAATTTCCTCTTTAAGTACTTTGTTCATTTGCACATGTTTGACAAGATCTTGCTCAGTATCAGCCAGCAGTTCAGTTAAATGTGCCAGTTTAGACGCCTGTTCAGTGAGTTGTTTTTTCAATATATTGACATTCTGATCTTCCACATCACTCAGCAATTTTTCTAAAGGAACTGGAATGTTATTTATACTTTCTATGCTTTCCGAACCCTCTCCCTCCTCTCTGAGCATTGAAGATAAAGTAGGTAGTAATACTTCTGTAGGGGAAGGAGTTTTTTCTACTTTACTTTGAAGTTCTAGAATTTCCCTATTATGTCGTATTTCCTGTTCAGATAATTGCTGGCGATAACATTGCCCCAATGTTTCTGCATGTACCTACAAGAACCAATGTATCTTTACTGTCAAAGTTCATATCAACATTTATATTAAAAAAGAATGTCAACTATATATACAAAATGAATGGAACAAGGAAGTTTATTTGATAATTAGATCATCATTGCTATCAAGAAATCCCCACTGGTGAGAAAAACAGCATTGTTTCTATCTTATTTCCCTAATTTGTTATGTAAGGTAGCCGGTTTGAATGCAATGCCACAATGTTACAACTGAAAAGTCGATTTCCCAATTTATTTCATAATTTTTAATTATTCAATAATAATGGCAAAGTTACTGATTACCTTTAAAGATCGTACAGTCTCATTATGCTCCTCTAATGCTTGGTTGTACTTTGTCATCAACTGATCATACTGAGACTTTATATCACTCATTTGATTGGAAACTTCCTCATATTTCAAATTTGAAGAATTTTTTTCATCTTTGAGACAGTCATTTTCTTTCTGCAAATTCTCAATAATGTTGCTGAAAAACATTTAAAATAACTTCAGTGCTTAATTTGAGCATTTTAAATACATATCAGTTTATGAAATTAAAACAAAATCAAATTTATTTTAAGGTATACCAACATAAAACTTTAATAAATTTAAATATGTATTAATACAAATGATACACAATATAGACTGATTAAATTTACCTTAACTCCTTGATTTCCGAGCTCAATGATTCCACTTGGGATGTCAAGCTGGAGACATTTCCACTCAATTTTTCCTCAAGACCAATGTCTCTGTTTTGATTCTGCCGAAGAACACTTTGTGCTCGAATCTTATAATTTTCATACTCTCTGGATATTGACAAGAATTCTTGCTCCTTCAAGGACAATTTTTGTTGTAGTTGTCTGCTAGTTTGTTGTGAATTTAAGTGCTGTAAATAGATCACCTCTTTTTCTTCCCTGAGTGTGTTTATAATTTTCTGTCGCACAGCTATGTCCTTCGATAACTCAGTAGACAACTCTTCTATCTGAGATCTAGTATTCTCAAGTTGCTGATTGAGATTTAAAATTTCTTCTTCTTTAAGTTGCATATTTTTTTCCAATTCTGTAGTTTTCTTTTTATATAAAATTGTTTCATTTACTGCAGTATCCAGATCATTCTCATGGACTCTAATTTTCTCCTCTAGAATACTATTCTGATCACGAAGAGCTGTAATAATTCCTTTTTGTGAATCAACTTGACCCTTCAATTTTGTTATATAATCATTTTTCTTATCCAACTTCTGAGATAAATCTTTAACACTTTTTTCATAATCTTGCATTTCCAAATTGAGAACCGTATTTTTTTTATTTTCATTAGTGAAATGCTGCAGAGAATTTCTAGTTTGTTTATGATTTTCCATCTCCAACTTCAGAGATTGTTCCTTAGCCTCTAAGTCTGCACTGAGCTTCGATAATTTCCTTTCATAATCTTTTCTAGATGCATCTTTTTCCTCTAATTCTTTTCTTAATGCTTGAACCTTTAATGCAATTTTTTTTTTCCAACTTTCAGTACTAGCTTTTTCTTTTTTTAAATTATCAATTTCCACCTTCAACTCAGATATTTGCTTATCCCTCATACTTAAATTTGCTTTATCTATTTCTGAGTTTGTTGAATAATCTTGACACTTTTTATTAGATTTCTCTAACTCTTCTAAAACTTTATCATTTTGAGATTGTAGCATTCTCAAGTTATCATTATTATTATTCAATTCTTGCTGCAGTTCCATTTTCTGATTTTTTTCTTTGTTTAATTCTGATATATGTTCTTTCAATTTAGATTTCAGTTTGATAGCCAAGTTTCTCAATTTACTATACTTTTCTTCCCATGATCCCTCTAAATCTCTCATCCTCTCTATTTCATCAGTTCTTGAAATTGTTGAAGTTGACATCATATCACTGTCAGCATAATTATAGTTTTCATTATTCAAATTGATTTTCTCTTTCAAAAACTCTATTTCACTTTTTAATTTAATTATTTCTTCATCTTTCTCATCGACATTCATTTTGCTTACCTCCATTTTCAAGACACTAATTTTATCTTGTAAATCTAGTATCATTTCCTCTTTCTCAGAAATGTTATCTACATTTCTGTTTGCCTGGGCTTCATAAATATTATTTTTTCTTTTAATTTCTTCACATAATGCTTCCAGATTAGAAATATTTTCACCACGCTGTTTCAGTTCTTGGTTCATTTCATTCATTTCCATCAAAAGCTGAGAATTTTCTCTTCTCAAAATAAGGAACTCATTTTGGAATTCCTCGTTTGGTCTAAACTCTTCTTCAGTTTGTATATCTGCATTAACAAATTTAGATTTATTCTTTTCGTCTATTCTTTCATAAACTTCATTTTGTTGTCGAAGCATCAAATTACTTTCTGTAAGTGTTTCTATTTCATTGGACAGTTTCAATATTTCTTCACTAGATTTCTTAGCTAGCTCTTTTTCAATGATTAATGTCTCATTTAGATTTTCAATTTTTCCTTCCAATTCAAGAATATGTTTTTTCCTATCATTTTCCATTTCATGAAGACGTCCAATTTCCTGATTTAAATCAGATTTTTCAACAAAATATTTTGATATTTCATTTTCAAAACTTTCAATCTGCATTTTGAGTGTATTTATTTCAACATTTTGTTTTTGAACAATATCTTCAAAATAGTCTCTACTTTTAGTAACTTCATCTAAACTATTATGATTCTCCAATGATAACTGTTGAATATGTGTCTTCAGCTCATTTTTTTCTGAATTTAACATTTCAATTTCCTGTTTTAAATATTTATTTTCATGTTCCATCTTTTGAACAAAAATTTCATTTTCAACAGATATTTCATGTGAATTTCTCTTTAAAATATCAAGCTCATTTGATAATTTAGAATTTTTCATTTTTAAGTTATCTATTTCTTCTACCTCTTTACTTTTTTCATCATCTGTTTTATGAGCTTCTAATTGCATATTAAGATCTTCAAAATTCTTCCTAAGTTCCTCATTTTCTTTTTCACAGTTTTTCACAAAGAGTAATAAATTCTCAGATGCAATATTCAGTTTATCTTTCCAGTCCTTCACTTGTTCTGTATATATTTTAAACTGGTCTAAAATTACATCTTTATCTGCTTTTAAATGTTTTATTTTAACAGCTAGTTTCACAATTTTAGTATGATAACATTTCAGTTTTTCCATTAACTTTTCAACTTTTTCAGTAACCATTTGTTCATCAGATGCTTCATCTTCCTTCATAAAACTATCTGCAATTACAAGTATTGGACCTTCTACTAGAGTGTTTCCTTTTATATTCTTCATTTTCTTAATTTCTTCCAAACTTATACTCAACATTTTTTCTAATTCCTGAACTTTTTCATTATGCGCTGCATTAATCTGAAGGTTATTGTTTCTCTCCTCCAATTCTAATAGTTGATTACGTTGTTCCAAACCAATTTTATTCAGTTCTTCAATTTGTTTTTCTAAAGATTCTAAATGACTTATCAACTGTTCATTTTCATCAGTTAACCTTGTAACCTGCTTTTTGAAAACAACATTCTCATTATCTATTCTATCTAATTCAGTTTCCAATCGTTTCTTTTCTTCTTTGAATTGATTCAAATTAGTCACCAAGGATTCATTTTTAAGTTTCAAATCTTCAATTGTGGAAACCAGGTTCAATTTCTGTTCTGTAAAATTTTGTATTATTTCATCTACAGCAGATGGTACTTTCTCATTTGCACTAAACTGTACTTTTGCTTTCAGGCACTCAATTTCTTCTTGCAAAAGGCTCTTGCTCTGTTTAGCTTTTTGTATAATTGTGAGAAAGGTTTTGCATTTTTTAACCAATTCTTCTTTGCTCAAATCTTCGAAAGCAATTTTTTTATCCAAGTTGCTTTTAGAATCCATTATTTGTTTTTCTCGGTATACCTTTTTCTCTATTCGTATTCATGAATTAATCTATCAATATTCTTGATCTTATAACATTAAAATTACATTCTTCTAAAATTACTAAAATAACCTATCAGAGTTTATCCACGACACATATTTTTGACGTTTACGTGTTTATTTTCGTCCGCTTTCAGTGTAGTGTGTATTACTTGTAATGTACAAAACATTCACAAAATCAGCCAATTTTTAGTGATTCACAAATGAACTGATACAAGCTCAAGCATAGAAATCTTAATGGGAGCTTTCCAACTACGACACAGAGCGACACAGTGTTCATCGCTTCTTGTTCCAACTACGACACAGTGACACACGGACGAACACAAAAAAAAGTTGAGTTGGAGCGTGTAGTGTTTCAGTGCTACCAACATTTATAGTCGATTTATTGCATTAACGTTGGCAATAGTTTTAATTATTAATTTATTAGATGATTATCATTGCATTATATTAATATTTCACTTACAGTTTTCATTGGTTAACGTGATACAAAATTGGCTAATGACGGTGTACGTAATTCGTAATAAACCGAAACAGAAATCACTTGTCCATTGCCTTTTGAAATAACGATGGCTGCGCTCTCTGGCGTTTTACATAAAAATCAAACAGGCTTTCCAACAAGCACCCGTACACCGTGTTCGGTAGTGTGACACAGAGTGGCATGGTGCTGCCTTGTTGGAAAGCTCCCAACATATATCGAAAATTTGAATTTATATACTCTAAATTCTAAATAAAAGTAATTTTTGTCGTATTGTCAGTAATAATATCACAAGAGCATCGAAAATAATCGATTATACTACCGAGTCACGAGACGTATTTTGCGAAACACCACGAGAGCGCAGCTCGAGTGGTGTTTTAAAAAAATACGCCGAGTGACGAGGTCAGTATAATCGATTATTTTCGATTGCTCGAGTGGTATTCGTTACGATTATATAACGAATAAAAAATATTAATTTTTTTTGACAAAAGTCAAAACACCGTGAATATGAAAATATATATACATTTTGACACGAGGCGAAACACCAAAACGATTATATCACGTCGTCAAGGGTATATTCACTTATCTATACTACGTCGTTATGCAAAATTCACGGATTCTATTGGCTTATTCATACATGAGTTATATAATCCCAGAAATAATAGACTATTGGACTGTATCTTGTGTTTTATATATATATATATATATATATATATATATATATATATATATATATATATATATATATATATATATATATATATATATATATATATATATATATATATGTGTGTGTGATTCCCATCATGTACCTCTTGAAATTTCATTTAACATTAATGATATTACACTGCTATCTTCTAATGCTAAATTATTTGACTATAATAGAGCGGATTTTGACTCAATTAATAATGGTTTAATGAATATAGAATTTTCTGACAGCATTAATAGTGAAATTGAATTAGAAAATTTTTTAGAATCTGTCATAACTAAATTCAAAAACTTAATTAACTTACATGTTCCATCCTTTAATGTAGTTAATAGGTCTTTTCCGTGTTGGTACTCTCATGAATTGAAATGCTCTATATATAATAAAAAGAAATTCCATAGATTTTATAAAGAGCTGAGGTCACCTTACTACTATAATCTATTTAAACTTGAAAGATCTAAATGTAAAATTTTATCATTTCGAGATCACAAATTATTTTTGCATAATACAGAGGAAAGTATCAAAACGTCTCCCAATAAATTTTATAACTATGTTGATTCTTTGAGTGAAGGTCATTCTTTTCCATCAGTTATGCATCTTGATGGTACTATTGCTGATAATACTGTGGGCATTGCAAATCTCTTTGCTACTAAGTTCTCTATGTCTACTTTTTATCTGATCTAAGTGAGACTCCAATTCTATTTGATTTTCTGGATTGCTTTGGTAATATAATGTTAACAGAGAGTGAGGTGAGAGAAGCTATTGTTGTTATGAAGTCCAGGGCTTGATGGGATTCATATTAGAGTATTAAAATATTCTATTGACAGTATTGTTCCATGGTTAACTAAAGTCTACAATTTTTCTCTCAAATATGGGTATTTTCCTGCTTTATGGAAATTATCTTACATTCTTCCTCTTTTAAAGGGTGGAGATATTACTGATATTAATAACTATAGACCTATAAGTAAATATAACATTTTGGCTAAGATATTAGATAAATTGGTCTATAATCACTTACGAGTATACCTTCAGAGATTTATTTTTAATCAACAACATGGCTTTATAAAAGGTAGATCCACGGTAACAAATTTAATTTTGTATCATGATTATATTGTTTCAAATTTAAACAAAGGTGCTGTTGTTGATGCTATATATACTGATTTGTCTAGAGCTTTTGATGTAGTCAATACTCAATTATTGATTAGGAAATTACATGCGTATGGCATTAATGGTAGTTTGTTAAAGTGGCTAGAATCTTATTTAACGGATAGAAAACAAGTGGTCAAAATAGGTAATTCTTACTCAAACATTTTTTCCATTTTCTCTGGTGTAGGGCAGGGTCTTCACTTGGGACCTTTATTATTTGTTATTTTCATTAACGATTTGGTACAAAAATTGGGAAATTGTGAAGTATTACTGTTTGCTGATGATGCAAAATTGTTCAAGGCTATTTATACATATGATGATATGTATGTACTTCAAAGGGACTTAATATTTTTTCAGCAATGGTGTAAATTAAATGGATTAAATATAAACATTTAAAAATGTCATCATATGAGATTTGGTCGGTCTAGTAATTTACTTATCTTGCCGTACTCTTTAAATGATAATATTGTGTCCTTTTGTGACTCTGTAAAAGACTTGGGAGTGATTTTCGATTCCAAACTTTCTTTTAAACTACATATTGATTACATTTATCTTGCAGCTTCTAAAATAATCTACTTCATCAAAAGATTTTCTTCTTCATTTAGAAGTGTATTTACCTTTAGGTCATTATATTTTTCTTTTTTCTTTTCCAAAGTTATGTATGCTTCAATTGTATGGAGAAGTAATGAAATAGGATTAAAAATAAAATTGAATCCCTGAACAGGAAATTTTTAAGATATGCAGCATTTAAAACTGGGAATTTTGTTCCATACTTTGATCATGACCTGAGTCATCTTTACCACATCTTCAATTTAGCTACCTTTGAATCAGTATTGTTTTTATTTATAAATTGATTTCAAATTATTTAGATGTGCCTGATCTCTTAGATAAATTAAAATTTTATGTTCCACCAAGAACTTTACGTCACAATAACCAAATATTTATTGTTGACTCAATAAGACCAGGTCAACTTGAATCTATTATTAACAGACTATCAAAAATTTGTAATAATAATGCACTGTGGTTTGATCCAAGCATTAATTCTTTATATTATATTAAAAACAAATGTAAAATATTATTTGTATATGGATAATTTCTTTGTTTTTTTTTATTGTTAAATACTTAAATGATGTACAAACGTTATCTTATATTTTATAAATTAATCTTTATTGTATGGGGTTCGTCCCTGTTGAATAAATAAATAAAAAAAAATAAATAAATAAATATTTATATATATATATATATATATATATATATATATATATATATAATAAATTGAAAATATTCTTCATATATTGTGCGTAATTAATTATAATTATATATATATTCAGTGTTTTTATTGATATTTTAAATATTCTGTTCTTGAAGATAGAATAAAAGTAATACAAATTATTTAACATAATTTATATATATATATATATATATATATATATATATATATATATATATATATATATATATATATATATATATATATATATATATATATATATATATATATATGGACATAATTATTATTCAATAAGTTAAAATTATTTCGTTCTGGGCCGATTGAACTTGAAGCAACTTAGGTATTTTTCATTTATCGATTATTATACGTGCTCATTAGGCACTTGCTGACTACTGTTTAAAATGTCTGAAGGAGATAGCAAGAAATCCACATAAATTGTCTAAAATGAAAATTCTCCTATTTCAACGTAATACTGTCTACATTCGGAACCTTCCCTTCAACTCAATATTAATTTTCGTTCAGATATTCCAACATATATAATATTTATAATACCTTCTATTTCAAATCTGGCTGTTACATTATATTGTAAGTAAACAATTCAAAATGAAATTATTTCACCTGAAATATGTATCCAGGAGTTACGTATCCAGAGTTACGTTTTATAAATTCCTGGATAGTATACAGTTCCATATCCAATAGCATAATATATATATATATATATATATATATATATATATATATATATATATATATATATATATATATATATATATATATATATATATATATATATATATATACTTGTCGCAATGTTCAACGTTCAGAAGTAAGTTGCAGGATTCCCAAAGAAATGGAAGGAGATTAAGCGTACAGATTAACGATGGATGCAGGTTTTACAGTATTTTAAGGAAAGCGGTATACAGTTCAAAAATTGTTTGACAGTGGAAAATACACCTATTCTTATCTATATATGAGTATCGGATAAATCTCCACTGAAAGCTGATATGTTCCGTCGAAACCATTTCATAAGTGAAGGTGAAAAATAAATTATGACTATATGACTTCAGTAAAGTTATCCTTGTTTGTTTCCTAGTAAAAATGTTCATTTCTTTACTATCACAGTCTCACTCCAACCAATGTCACGCAAAGATTTTTCGAAAAGTATATATGTATATATATATATATATATATATATATATATATATATATATATATTATATATATATATATATATGTAAATATATATATATATATATATAAATGTAAATATATATATATATATATATATATATATATATATATATATATATATATATATATATATATATATATATTATATATATATATATATAATTATATAATATATTATATAAATTATATATATATATATATATATATATATATATATATATATATATATATTATATATATATATATATATATATATATATATATATATATATATATATATATATATATATATATATATATATATATATATATATATATATATATATATATATATATATATATATATATATATATATATATATATATATATATATACATACATTATATACACATACATACATATAACTGGCTACGCGATTAAAGAATATAGGGCTACATTCTGAGGATCAATGGCGAACAGTGATGCAAATTTCAGAAAAAAAATCTAATTATGTAAAAATACCACTGAATGCTGCACTTGTTCATTAATTTTAGTACAAATTAATAATGTAATAGATAAGAATTTCAATAAGCCGTTTCTGTAGTTGTCTAGCATTTATTTATCATCAAATAACAAAGAGGGAAATTTTGTTTTTAAGAGGAAATTTTCTACAGATTCCCAGAGTTAATTAAGTTATAAAGTTGGTATCTTTCATGCATGGCGGGTGTAGTGTGCGGTTTGTATCAATTCTATGACGTTAACTACATTTAGCGTTCTAAATAAAAGTGAGTTATTCGGTATTCCTTCCGACTTTAGGATTTACGCATAGTGTTTAGCAATCTTCTTAATTCGATATTTTGAATTGTTTCCTTCAGTCGTTAATGTGAGTTTATTATATACTGAAAGTAATTTAACATTAATATTAAACCTCCCTAATGGCGTGTTCTGAAACTTTTTCAAGATAATAATTGTTTCATTTGTTTAACAGATGCGTCGAATAAGTACCAGAAGCTCATCAAAATCGAATGCCGAAACGAAAAGTGAACAAAGAAAACATTCACGCACTTCAGAACATAAGGAGTTATCCAAAAAGTCTCCAAATCCAGAAAACTTATCTTCCTCTAATTTGATTGAGGATACCAAAGAAAGTAATCAGGATCAACATAATGATATTAAATCTAACTTATCAGGAGAAGTACTGGATAGAAAAAGTGTTTCAAAGGAATTAGTCGATGACCAAAGTACTTCTAGTAAAAACTTTGATAGTTCTAATGCACATCATGGAGGTCACACACCTCCACCTATTGGATCAACAGGGAATGAAGCACCAGATAGTAAGGAAGTTGACGTTGTAAAAGGTAAGTGTAAAGGTATAAATAGCTCACAAGTTGAGGAGAATTCTGAAATAAAAATGAACAGTGTCACCTCCGAGAGTGCAGAAGAAGTCTCTAATCAAAATGATGTTAATCCTGAAGGAAATCTTAATGATAATAGTGCAAGTTCAAATGACAATTTGGTTTTGCCAAATCAAAATGTTAATCAACTTTTGGAAGTAAAACAGCCTAATGTTGAAAATAAAAATATTACTCCTGATGAGAAGGAAATTATTGAGAAAGAAGAAATTAAAACAGATATTGTTGAGTGTTCAAATGTGAAAGATGTTGAAATGGAAGAAATAACTATCAAAGATAGTGCCACTGAAAATTTAAACAATGCTGATTTAGATGATGACCAGGCTGAAGAAGGCGAGATAAGAGAATCAAAATCTGATGAAGAAAATGAAAAACATGGAGTAGATGAAAAAGGTAAAAATTTATTTTGGTGAATGATAGTTGAAGTTGAATATCTGATTATATACTAATTTTATATACACAAAAAATTCCCTCTATCATTTTTTTCAGAATAGAAAGTTTGATGTGTTATTAATTTAGTTCATTCAGTTTACTGAAGACTTCACACCAATTACCGAAATTGTTTAGATGAAGTTGGGCAACAATTAATTCCAAATTTTATGATTTTCATGTATTATGGTTTACAATTCAAGTGAAAATGCTTCAAATATTGAGCAGAAATAGATGTTATAATATACAGAGATATTACCAAAATTGTTGATTTTTCTGAAACTAAATAAGGGCCCTTCTATGTATTATGTATGATTTTGTTACAGAAAAGATCTAGATTTTATTTTATTTTTCAGTCAAAAAATCAGCAGTAAAAATCAAGCTAAGAAGAGACAGTTTCTTTGAAGAAATTGAACAATTGAAAAAATCTGGAGCACCTCAAGTAAAAAAAAATAATTGGAATCCTGAACGACATCTATGTCTGAATCATTTGTATTCAAATATATATAAATTACATATAAATGATTTTAAAGCACTTTCATCAGACTTGAAATTAGCTGATGAAAAAGACATTAAACTAGAAGATATATACACACCAAAGTCAAGTGAAACAAAAGTGGCAAAAAAACGAACGATTTCTATGGATATTAGCAGTGAGGAGGTTGAGAAACCGGTGTTTTCCAAGCAGTCCTCCATTGTCAGTTCTGAAGATCAAGAAAGTACAAACATAATAGCTTTGAACAGGAAAATTAGTATTGTTGATGATACAGCAAGTAAATTGAGGCCACCACCTAGTCCGCCTAAGAAGCCAATTTCTTCAATACTCTTCATCTCAAACTTAGTGAGGCCCTTCACTATAAAACAGCTCAAGGAATTATTAGAAAGGACAGGGGAAATAACTCCTGATGGATTTTGGACCGATCGCATAAAGTCTAAGTGTTATGTCCAGTATACATCATCTGAGTAAGTATTTCAGTTATTTGATTCAAATGTAGTTTGTTAGAGTACTTTTGTTTCTTTTTGAACTGATTATTGCAGAGATTGAGTTAACGTTTCAAATATATTGTTTCACATTTCTCTAAACTTGTTTCTTCTAAAAGGTTATGCCAAAAAATCTGAATTCTGAAATTTTGAATTTTAACTTTAAAAAAAAATTGTTTTAGTGTATTCCAGTTTTTGTTTAACCCTTAACAAGCCAGTATGCGACTGACACTTAAGAGTCACATGTATGTTGATGAGTACTTTGTGACTTAGGGGCCGTTCAAGTATTACGTAACGCAATTTTCGAAGATTTTTGACTCTCCCTCCCCCCTATGTAACGCTCCGTAACGTTTTCATGAACCCCTCTTCCCCCCTATAAACGTTAGGTAACACCCAAGTTACCATTTTTACCTAAAAGTCACAAATATGTTGCGCAAAGTACCGGAAAGTTGCTAAAATACCGTTTTTATTGTTCTAATCGTGTTTTCGTTAATAATGAACAAAACAAGAGATTTTTATTTAATAAACAATCATACATAATGTGATATGTTGAAAAGGGCTCAAATTTGTCCTAATAAACTTTTACTACTAATCTTACATTTAATTATGCCGTTTTCCTGACTTAGCCCTGTCGTTGCATACATTTTTAGCTAACTTCATCCACCATTATTTTTCTCATGCATTATTCAATTTTCGCTTATTAGCAGGTTTTCAGTTTGAAAACCTGCTTATTGAAATGGGTGCGATTAGCAAAGTAGGACCTAGGCCCAAGATAGTTTTTCGTTTCATGACATTTCAGGATGCTTGGCGTCAAAAACCCAATTTCAAAAGTCTCTCTTTCTCTACATATGTATATGATATATATATATATATATTTTTTTTTTTTTTTTTTTTTTTTATTTATTTATTTATTTATTCTTACACAACTTATACAGTTATTATTATTACCAATACAAATTCAGGCAATTAATTATAAGTAAATACAAGAAGCAATCCATGAAAAAATTATATAATACTATAATATAAGGTCAGGAACAATAAAGTAATGAAAACGTTTAAGTTCATGCACCTAAGTGACTGAACACTTGTGTTGTGCAATTCCAAAAACACTTTACAACGATGTAAACATTTTTCAGACATGTTTGAGCAAAAAATCTCAGCAATTTATCATCTTTACTTATTCTAAAATTTTAATAAAATCTATGTAATTTCGAAAAATAAATTTTTTTGATTCAACTGAAAAACTTTTTAGTCCAGTCATAAGCCTAATCTGTATTGGCAAGAGATTGCATGCTTTGGGCAAGGTGTGAATGAAAAATCGATGGCAAATTCCTTTCTTGAATCTTTGGGTCGATAGAAACCCACCAGTACACCCACGGGTTTGATATACCAAAGAACTACAATTCCGGAAAAGTTTGTTTTTGAAGGCATGTACACATAAACTATGAAAGTATAGTGTCCGGATATTGCACACATCTTCAGTATAAAGTAGGCTGGTGTGATATCTCCTTTGTTTCTTGAATATAATTTTTAGTATAAAGTTTTGAGTAGTAATTAGTTTCTTTAATGAGTTTCTGTACATACCCCCCCATACAAAGATGCCATATCGAAGAAGTGATTCGGCTAGAGACTTGTAAATCAGTAAAAGTAACTTTTGTGAGAGAATTTCTCTTAGCTGGTAGAATTTGTAGATGAGTTTCCTCACCTTCTTCGACAAATAATCTACATGATTACACCACTTTAAATGCTTATCAATAATTATACCCAAGTACTTGACTTCATTAGCCTCCTTAATTTCATCTTGCATATCAGGGACTTTTATACCAGAAAAATCTGGTCTATTTGCTCCAGTTATACTGAAGGCTAGATAATTCGTCTTCTTAACATTTAATGAAAGTTGGTACACACTCAACCATATTGTAATTTTGTGAAGATCGCGCTGAACAGCTATTTTGGCTTCCGCCCAGGAGTTTTCACGAAATATGACGACTGTATCATCTGCGTAAGACACAATCGTTGCACCCGTCACCAACGATAAAAGAGAATTTATATACACCAGAAACAACACAGGACCAAGAACAGTACCTTGAGGCACGCCCACTTTTACAATCCCAGGTTGACTTATTGTGTCATTGACCTTTACACACTGTTCACGATTTGAGAGATAATTCTTAAAAACATCCAAAACAATCCCTCGCACGCCATAACACTCCAGAATGTGCAGCAGCTTCTCATGGTTGACAGTGTCAAATGCTTTAGCTAAATCCAGAAAAACCGCTATACATCTTTTATCCCTATCAAGACCCTCTGTAACGTCCGCAATAACCGAACACATAGCATCAGCCGCCGATTTGCCAGCGCGAAAACCAAACTGTTGCTCACTTAAAATATTATTCTGATCAAAAAATTTAACCACTCGACTTTTCAGACATTTTTCAAAAATCTTTCCAAAATTATTGATCACACTTATTGGTCTGTAGTTTGAAATTTTTGATCTTTCTCCCCCTTTATGAATTGGAGTAATCATTGATGTTTTAAACTGACTGGGGACAACCCCTTTCAAGAAAATTGAATTTATGATATGTTTAAGGGGTTCTAATATATATTGATGATTGTTTTTTATAATATCTGCTGTTATTCCGTCCATTCCTGGAGAGCTAGTACTTTTTAGTGTGGATATATGCTTTATAAGTTCTGCATTTGTAACTGGATTTAGAAACATACTATTAGAATTCATCGATAATTTTTCTGAACAATTTGATTTATTTATATTTTTTACCATATTTAAGCCGATGTTGATGAAGTATTGATTACAGTAATTTGCCATTTGATTGTTGTTCTCAAAGGCAACATTTTCGTCGTTAACAAGTTGTAATGTAGATTTTTTATTCGATTTTTCGTTAGTAGCATCGGAGATAAGTTTATAAACTTTTTTTATATTACCTTTATTTTCTTCAATTTGCCTGTAATAATAATCATTTTTGGACTTTTTTAATAATACATTTAGTTTGTTTCTATATGTTTTGTATTCACGTTCAAGTTCTGGCGAGAAGCGTAATTTCCATTTATTTTTTAATTTATCTCTATGTTTCATTGAAACAATTAAACCTTCTGTTATCCAAGGTTTGATCTTGAAATATTTTTTCTTATCCTTTATATGGGTTTTAGAATCCTCAATGTGTTTATTAAACTTGCTTAAAAAGCGATCAGCAGCAATTTGTGGGTCATGAAAATTTAAGACATCACTCCAGTTTGTATTCCTGATTAAGGTCTGTAATTTATGTTTGTTAATTTTAGTAATAATTTTTCCATTACAAATAGAGTTATTTTCTGTCTTTACTTGGGGATTTACCTGTAGTAAAACCGGATAGTGGTCTGTGATGTGACATTTTAGGATAAATGATTCAAACCTTAAGCTTGATCTGCTATTAGATGAACTCTTTAGGAAAATGTGATCCAAGCATGATTCAGAATCGCGTGCAACACGGGTAGGATTCAAAATATAGGGAACAAACCCATATCTAGCGAGTACACATAAATATTTGTTCACATAAAAATCACTTTCATTTAATAAATCAACATTAACATCCCCAATCAACAATCCAATTTCAGCATTCAGTTGAGATTGGTCTAAAAACGTATCGAGTTCATCAATGAAAGAAGTCAAGTTACTTGGGTTAGGTCTATACAATGCTATTATTTTAAAAGATATATGATTAATAAGTAGCTCTATTATAGATAGAGAAACTCCACATTCATCAAATTTATAATTAGATATGTTGTAATTAAGATCAGATCTAATTAATGTTAAAACACCATCATTTTTATTGAAGTCACCTCCATTGTGTATGGTGGTGTAACCTGGAATATTAAAATTATTTGCCGCTGCAGTCTGAAAACACTCACCCAGAACGAAAGTATCATAAGTTGATAATTTGTAAGTTTCAAACAATGCAAGAAATTCATCAAAGTTCTTGCTTGCACTTCGTATATTAATATGCATAATATTGATATGTTTATTGGATGTTAAGGATACATATCTATCTGGATCCATATAGGTCCCCCGATGATTCTGTTCCAATTGATTCAGATTGTCCAAAATAATATCTTGATCAGTTAGTACCATCAGTTGAGTAATCGATTTTAGATTGAAGCAGCTTGATGTGGTATTGCATTGTGGGGCACTCAGTATCTGTTGCGTGGTGGTTAGTATTGTGCTTTGTTTTGTAATTATTATTTGACAAAACACAATTAATGCACACTTTTTTTCGTCTTGGACAGTCTTTTTGTTCATGTTCTTCACCACAATAGGGACATGCTAGTTTATTTCTACAATTTTGCTTTTTATGGTAAAACTCCTGACAATGGAAGCAACGAGGAACTGATAAATCCTCGTAAACTGGACAGCGCTCCCATCCAACACATATCTTTCTTAGTTGCATCAACTGCTCAAAAGTTGATGCTGAACATTCTCCATAAACTGTTTTTTTCTCCGTTTTCCTTTTTTTTAATGAAAGTAACATCAAAATCTTTCAATGTTTCGTTTTGTCCTAAAATTGAGTTCACAATTTCTTCCTTATTTAAATTCTGTTTAAGATTTCCTATTTTAACACGAGGTTTTTTCATAAGAGATGTCTCAATGGTATACGAGTTTGATAATTTATCCCTCGCTATATTTTTAAGAATTTCAGATTCGTTTTTAGTTTTACATTTGATGATCACAGCTCCGGATTTCGCATTTCTGATGTTTTTAATTCCTATTTTCAATTTAGCAGGATTGATATTCGCGATGATTTCATTCCTCGTTTGAATTGTACTCTGATTAATTTTAGGCCTAAATATTACATCTGGAACATTATTTGATGCAGCGAAATGTTGTTCATTTTGTTTGAATGAAACAACCTTTGCGTAAGATAAAGTGTGTTCATTCTTTTCTTTCTCTTCAAAATTTTTAATCTTTTCTTGCAGCAATTTTATTATTTTATCCTTACTATTAATGATTTCTTCCTTATCCCTGATTATAGTTTCCTTATCTTCAATTTTGCTTTTCAATAATTTCAGGTAATCATAATTGCGACATGATTTACAGTTGAAATTTAATAAACGTTTTTGCAATGGTAGACATCTTATTTCAGAAGAAGATAGTTCCGTGCATTCCATACATATCAAATTTCTGCAAGTGTCACATGGTTGACATGGGCTTTTTATATCTTTGGTTGGTTGCTTAATCTCTTTACATAAGAAGCACTCCATTATCCATTCATAGTTACTTTCGATACCCTTTATAAAATAGACACCCAAAAATACAAATGCCGGCACTGTTTATTCTTCGGTCGAAACTGATAATCTTATTATATATATATATATATATATATATATATATATATATATATATATATATATATATATATATATATATATATATATATATATATATATATATATATGTTCGTATGTATGTAGGTAGATAGTTTCGTAGTTTCGCTCCTGTGTATTACGTGTTTAAAACACTTAATGAAAACTGGCAACGGAAACAAAATATAAATGACGAATAATACAGTCGAGGTATTCCCCATAAAACATAAACGGATAGAGTTGCCAACTTGGGACAACAAAATAAAATTGACTTACAATACAATCGAGGGATTCCCAGTAAAAAATAAACGAAAAAAGTTAACAACTTCGGAGATTCAAATTCTCTAGTTTTTTATTTCAATAAAAATCAATGTTACGTAGCGTGTTGTTCGAACCCCCCTCCCGCCCCTGTAACGCATCGTAATGTTTTACAAGACCCCCCTCCCCCCAAATTGCGTTACGTTATACTTGAACGCCCCCTTAAACAGAATAGAACAAGCGTCCAGAAGAAGTTAAAAAAAAATTGTTTTTATCTTTGGATTATTGACTAGTTCTGTATTTTATAGAGAAGCAGAAGCAACAAGAAATGCTCTGCATGGCGTCAACTGGCCTGTTGGAAATGGCAAGAAGTTGATAATCGAATTTGCGACGGAGGAGGAGATGACGAAAGCAAGGAATCCACCAATACAGACGGCACCAGTACCTGCTCATATGACCCCTCCTAGAGATAAAACCCCTCAAAAGGAGCAAGCGGTAAGCATAGATTGTTTGCATAACCAATTATATTATGTAATGTAATGAATACAGCCGATCGATTCTGTTGACCCAGATAGACATATAATAAAGGGATTAAATTCTTTTATTGCCGCAAAATTAGATAATAGTTCATGGAATCTGTTGTTAAAAAGAACTTGATTTTACTATGTTTATTATCACAAAATAGTTGAGAAATATATATATTCTACTATTATATTATATATCGCCCCCGTAGTCCAACAACTAGATAACTCGAATTTTATGCATTTTGAGTTATCCAGTCAAAGCTGACCTATTTTTCATGCTCTTTTCAATGCAACATCTAGATATCTAGTACGAGCAACCAAACTCGTTTAAATATTGACCAGAAATAGATAACTCCGAAAATGCACATTCTATAACAAGACATCTTGAGCTATCTATTTGTAGCACTGGCATTATTGAGTTACTCGCCGACAGCTTCTTGGTCTCTATGAGATATCTAGTTGTGTGCTTAAAACAACAGGTGGATTTCTGTGCTACTGAATTGGTTTTACAGTGTTTTTCAAACGGAGTCAATGCAAAAATGATGTCAAGGGGTAAGAAGATTTTGGAAATTCTGCGTAGTGAATCACAAAATTTTGTATCTTTGTATCAAAGTCAACTACCTCTTAAAAAAGAAAAATACGACGACCTAATGTCTTTTTTCATAATGAAACCTCCGGCACTCCCTAGCTTGTATGAAGCATTTTATCAGTCTCCCATTCCAAGGAGACCAAAGTAAAAGGCTTCATAACACAGAATCTTCCGAAAGTGATGTCACTGATATTGATATTCAAGTCGTGTTAAGTGTTGAAATATTTTGTGTTTTAGTTGAACCATTCTTGTTCATTTTTCATTCTAAATAAAGTTGTATTTAATAAGTGATTTGCTTTCAATTGCTAGTGGTTATAAATAGATAACTTTATTTTTTTTTTGACTAGATTTTCAGCAACAACTAGATATCTCAAGTTTTTGATCAAATTCTGCAAATATATAAAACCTGATTGTCTATAAAATTGACTATACATAATTTGATATGCAACATATCTCTATACACATCAAATATTTTTGACTGATTAACGGTTGCATTTTTTTAAAGTTTTGAAACTTTAAAATCGATTTTCTCGAAACTATAAATTTCTAGTTATCTAGTTGTTGCACTAAGGGGGCGATATACTATTGCAATTTCGGTCATACTGCCAACATCTGGCAGACTTAGTTTAGAACTAACTAAAAATGTCATATACAGCTACTACCTTTCCAGGAAGTTCTGTTAGGAGCCTTTGAAGAATGTATATTGAAGGCAGGTTATTAAACTGGATTTTCAACTTGATAAGTTGAAAGTTCTTGGAATACATTATGGTTTATATATATCCAATATAGGGGAATAAATCAAGTCAGAAAGACATTACCGTTTTTATTATGATGTTTAAAAATTCCCAGTGATAATAAATAATTCAATTTGTCTCCTTTTGACAATTTCTGTATAATGTGGAAATTATCTATGCAATATCTAACATTGAATGTTTTATTTTAGGTTTGAAAGCAATGTTATTATTGTTGTTTCACAGGTACTCTTAGACAACTAGACTGCTTTCAAACATTCATTAATACTTCACACCCTAATATAAAATTCACTTTAGAGATGGAAAAAGATAACTCAATTAACTATTTGGATTTGAAAATAACAAAAGTGGATAACAAACATAATTTTTCAATTTTTCGCAAACCATCGCACACTGATAGTGTCATACATAGTACTTCCCTACATCCTTTCCAACACAAAATGGCAGCTTTCAATAGTATAGTACATCGTTTAGTAAATATTCCACTTTCAAACGCCAATTTTAACATCGAGAAAAATATAATTAAACAAATTGCCGTAAATAATAATTATGATCCCAATATTATAGACAATATGATAGATAAACAGTTTTTCAAAAATGCGATTAACCAGGTGTACCGCCTTACTAAAAATAATATCAAATACAACAGCCTCACTTTGATCGGAAATTCAAGTAAAAAACTTAAATCTCTCTTATCTAAGCACAACATTAACATTGCTCATCGTACCGGTAATAATTCAGGAAATCATATAAAAAATAATAAATCCAAAGTTCATAAAGATAATAAATCGGGAGTTTATAAAATTAATTGTGGCGATTGTGATAAGTTTTACATTGGTAGAACTTTCAGAAGTTTTCAAACTAGAATTTCAGAACACAAACGTAGCTTTGTTAATCAGAAGTCGGATTCACATTATGCAAACCATTTAATCCAAGAAAATCACACATTCAATTTCGATTTTAAAATATTAAATACTGAAACTAAGGGAATTAAACTTAATTTTTTAGAATCATTACAGATACATAAAACAAGCATTCCAGTCTCCTATTGAATAGCCAAATTGATCATACTTCAAGCCCCCTTCTTAATCTTTTCAAAATTACCGAACTACCTGACTAGCAGTTCAGAATTGGTTTTTCCTTTTCTAATAATTATTTGTAACCATCTTTGTATTTAGCCCTTCTACATAATTTGTCATTTCTTGTTTTCGATATAACAGAGAATCATAGTTAGTTTGCCATTAGCATCTGAAGAAGGTGAAGTACCACCGAAACGTGCGTCATGCGTTATTTCTTATAATAAATGTGTAAATTGTTATTTTTAACCATTGTTTTAATATGTTTATTAATTTACACCAAGTATCGGCCCAATCAATCCAAAAAAAGCAATTTTCATATTACATTTAGGTATGACTTTAGCTACTCTTTCTGTTAAAGGACATTCAGATTCTCTATTTTCGATTGAGTATTTGTGTTTTAGGCAAGTTCAGTATGTTTCTTTTTAATCATTTTCTGTCAATTTCTTTTTCTAATTTGATTTTTATATCTGGGTGAATGCTATTGAAATAATTCAAAAACTGACCCGGTTGTCTCGCCGTGTCCTTAAAACAGGCGATTATATCGTCAACATATCTATGCCAAAAATATATATGCCGAGCTCTAGTAAATTGGAATATTAAGTTCTCTATATGTGACATGAAAATATCTTCTCAAGGGCGAACCCCTTCAGATTGTTCTGAAATTGTATTATTAAATTGATTATTTTTTTCGTATAATTTTCAATTAATCAGAACGATCAATTTAGTTAAGTTACCTTGTATAATTTCGATAATACTTAATTATACATAGAGTAGCTCTACCAATCGAAAATTTTACAATAATTTAGTTTATTAAAACAATGGTTAATAATAACAATTTACACATTTATTGAATGAAATAACGCATGACGCGTTAATTTACACCATGTATCGGCCCAATCAATCCAAAATAATTAGTATCTATAGTAAACACATCAACATCAATATGCATCAATACACATACTAACAGGACCGTCAAATTTTCACGTTTATCAATAACTATTCAAAAATTATTCGATTCGGAGATTTTTACTCAATTCACTCAACAAATAATCGTAAAAAATAGAATATGCACTTCAAAATAAATACGGTTATACATCTCAAACTTCCTGCATAATTACAAATCGTGTCAGTTTGACAGAATAATCCTCCCGCTTCGCGGTCGTATTATTTAGACTGTCAAACTGAAACTCTTTGTAATTATGCAACAAGTTATCGATGTATAACCTGATTATTTTGAAGTACTTATAGTATTACTACTGATTATATAACTCATGTGTGAATAAGCCAATACAATCCGTGAATTTTGCATAGTTACCGCGTATTGAAGAGTGAATATACGTGATATAATCGTTTTGGTGTTTCGCTCGTGTCAAAATGTGAATGTTTTCATATTGACGATTTTTTGACGTTTGTCAAAAAATTAATAATCAAGTTTGGTGAAGTTTCGTTTAATATTTCAATATGAAACGCTTTGGTTATAGTTCTGGCGGAATAGTTTATTTGTTATATAATCGTAACGAATACCAACTGCAGCAAACGAAAATAATCGTTATCCTGGACCTCGTCACTCCTCGACGTATTTTCGTCGTTAAAACATCACTCGAGCTGCGCTCTCGCGATGTTTCGCAAAATACGCCTCGTGACTCGGAAGTATAATCGAAGTATTTTCGATGCTCTTGTGATATTATAACTGAAAATAATTTTGAATATAGTCAATATTTGATTGTTGTAAAATGTAAAACACAAGCCATATGCCAGTATATTGGAAAACATATTATCAAAATTGAAGCTTGCAAGAAAGGAGTTTGTAGCAGTTATAAAATTTTTAAGTTTTTGGAATAAATTAACAGACTTCTTTACTGTGAATTATGGACTAAAATGTTATTTTTCTGAGTGTTTAATTGAAATCTGTTGCCAATTTGTATGTTGGGCTATTTATGTGTGAAACCACTGGTTGTATCAAGGAATTTCTAAACTCGATCTGCCCTATGACGGTTGTATGACCAAAATTGCAAAAGCAGTATATATTTTTTCACTATTTTGTGATAATACACATTGTAAAATAAAGTCTTGTTTTTATTAAAAATTGCATATGTGGAAACATAGCAACGTCAAAAAACAAAATTTGAGTGTATAGAGAGGGTGAACATTTATAGAACCCGTACTTACAAATATAAATTTACATGTAATTTAAGTTGATAAAATTTAAAAAAAACAATTAATGTACAACAAAGGACTTCTTTTTCAATTTTCAGAATTGTAGATAGATTGATACCTTACTAAACAAATACATGGTAAATTAGTCTACAACAGATACAACTACTGTTAATTTTCTTCAAAACCAATATATTTGCTATTACATAGGCTTACCTAGGGTCATATTGTATTGGAATTTTTTATATATTTTTTTAGATTTTTTGATTTGTAAATGTTATTTGACTAAGTTTTGCAGCTTAGATAGAGTAAGGTGCAACATTTTGTAGTTGTATAGTGTTTCAGTGAAATCTGTTTTGTGAGGTTAGTTCATGATATTTTAGAAAGGAGTTAGCACTAATAATTGAGAGATGTTTATGAGTATCAATATAAATTAATTTTCTTACTACAATATATTCGGTATAGTCCATTTTAATCAAATAGCGAAGCCTCATTTTGAAGAAGGTGAAAAATAAAAATCAGTTTTGAGAAGAAATTATTTTTGTTCAACGTAATTATCTTCTGCAGATAAATAAGTCAGAAGTTCTTTGGGTGGCCATAAAATTCTTGTGTGGATAGGAAATGTCAGTTGCATATTGAAAAGTTTGTAGGATTGTGAAAAAATAATACATTCTATAACACATTTATTGGAAATTATAACAACAGATGAATAATAGGTTTCCTCTTTCACATTTGAGACGTATCATATCTTTACATTTCTAAGGTTAGCAGATAGGTGATAATTAGTATATTTATATAGGATTTAACATTTTATGCATAAAATTGTCAGTTCAGTTTAACGTAATGTCCAGAGGCCTAGGCTCTAATAAAGTTAGTTTCAAGTGGATGTATCAAGTTATACATCTATGTTTTGTATACAAGTTAACTCAGCTGAAGTCGAAGTAGACATGTCCCGCTTTTGTTAACCAGTCCATGGGCCTTTACCATTGTTCAATTGAAAATACTGTGCATTGATTTCCCTGATTCAATATTTGAATTCGAAAGAAAGAATCTATTGATAGATGAATTTTCACGTAATGGTCATACTGCAGTCAAAAGATAAAAATCTATGAATGTTTTCTTTCGATGGACCAAAATCGACGGTGCAACATGATCTCATTGCTGGATTAATGTAGGACTTTTTCTTAGAAAGTCATTAAAAGATTTATTTCTTGCTGTTACTGAGAATAATTTATAATTATGCCTATTTACCTGCCAGGTCAAGAGAGGTACTCATCTAAAAATTATTGGAAATTTTGATTTGCTTTAAAAAATATATAAAAAACTTAGAAGTCATTGTGAGAATATGTAAGTCAGCTACCAATGTAGGGAAAGTAGTTTTGGTTGTAATGTATCTAGTGCAGCCATACTCAAACTTTTTTTTTCTTGGGCCTCTTTCAGATTTTAGTTGTGTCTCGCGGGCCGCTACCTACATGAATCACATCTGTTATTTAGGTGTTAATAAAAAACCTATTACGTTTAATTATTTATTTATCATATTATAGTGAGAACTATGATATTGGGAACATTTTAACGTCATCGAGATGATAATCCGTAAGTCGGTTTCTATATACCTTCTTTGCATACCTATTTCATTTTGGAATAAGATGATTCACAAAGATATGTCGATGCAAAACAACGTAAGCAGAATTTGAGCAAATTATATCAGTCATAATTTGTTGGGCACTATTATCCAAAATTCAGCATACTCCTTCTTTTCTCTCGTCTCTTTAAAAATAACTGTATCATTTTTCATTTCAATGTACACGTCAAACAAGTCTGCATAATTACAATCCAAAACTGAAGCCAATTGTGAAATACTTATCGGCTTCTAAGTACCATGTATTTTCTACAAGCAGTAGAAAATTTTTAATTTTCCTTGAGTCATGAAATCCCCTCTTAAATTCGTCTGATAGTGCAGATATATAATTTGAAATTATCAAATAGTTTTCTTCGAAAATATCAGTACAGTAAGGGTTCAAAAATTTTGAATTTAAATATAAATAATATAATAATAAATACTTGGTTTAAAATATTGGCAAATATTTTATTTGCCATTTGTGAAATTATTTTGTTTTCACCTTGCAATCTTCGATTAAGGCTGTGAGTTTCTCAATTATGTCGCATAGAAAAGCTAACAAATGGTGGTGTTGTTAATCTGCAGTTCATGATAATTTTTATCATTTTGCTGTAAAAACAGCATTATTTCTTGACGTAAAGAAAAACACTGCGCCCTCGGAAATTTAAATAGTTAATAGGTAAATAGAATTTGGAGCTACAACGGGTGGGCCACTTTCAAAAGCCTGGCGGGCCGCAGTTTGAGTATCGCTGATCTAGTGCATTTATACTCAATCAATTGCATCTAGCCTGAAATGACCAACTCAATTTATTTTATTATTTTTTTCAATAAGAGTTTTTTCAATTGATCACCTATGTTTACAATGAAACTCAACGTTTTCTTTAACAATTCTTATTATTACAAAATATATATTCTTCAGAACACCTATATTGCGGTGTTATTTTTTAATGAATATTTCTTCTCTATGAGTGAAAAATCACTTGTGTTCAAACTGGTAATTTACGATAAGATAATATACAGCTTGAGTAAATATAATATAGTGGAATAAAATAAGCCTAACTGATTGTTTCCTTTCTTTTGGTAGTTATATAAATTAGGAAATTGTCTATTTTTTTAAAAGATTAATTAATGTATAGTTCATATCAGAAGCTGTTTAACTTAGCAATAATGTTAAAAAATGATAAGCTATGATAAAACTTGTGTTTTAAATTTTTTTTCTGTTGTATAGCAATTGGTCAGAAATTGAAGAAATATTTCTCATAAATGTAGTTGAAAAACAATATTGATAACCGTATTAAGTGTTTTTTTTTCCTGTTAACTTTGAAGAATGTGATACTTGTTTTAAAAGAACTGACTGAATGAACTACAACTGGTTTGCATTCAGTTTTTTTTAAAATCTTCATCTTTATAATTATTCTTATCAACAAAAATTTCGATTTTAGGAATCGGTGCATGTGACAAGGAATGGAGACAGAAAAGAAGAAAGAAGAAATAGTGAAAGAGAAAGGGAGAGAGGAAGGACAACTTCTACAAGGGAATGGGATATTGGCAAAGATAATCGAAAGGAACATTCAAGATCAAGGAGTAGAGGAGAAAGAAGGAAAAAGCACAGTAATAGACGATCAATCACTCCATTAGAAGGTACAGCAATTTCCATCATCCAGTGATAAATGTAGATAATAGGGTTGGTTTTTTTCCAGATTTCATTGCCAGAAAACAGAGAAAACTAGAAGAGTCGGTTCCTCAAAAGCTTATGGATGATCTGTTTCAGAGAACTAAAACAATGCCGTGTATATATTGGCAGTCCCTCTCTCCAGAAGAAGTAAGTAAATGTATTTTATAAACTTTTCAAGAGAACTGGCTAAATGAGCACTCACTCCCTATCCATCATTACTGTAAATAATCAGATAAATGTCACACAATAGACATCTGTTTCAGCATTATTGGGTGTTATCAGTACTCTGCAATGATGCGTTCATTTTGGTTGGTGAAGAGCTAGAATGTTAATGACATTGATTAAGCTTAATAAAGGCGAAACATTTATGTTAGTTTTGAATTGAGAAATGTATTCTTTTCAACGTTTTTGGTACAATGAAATTCTAACGAACTTGATTTTTTCAGATATCGGTGAAGCAGCAACAGCGTCTCTCAAAAATGGAAGAACACAAGCGAAGGCTGGAAGAGATTTCGCGTAACAGGGGCGCCAGAGATCCAGGGCGGGGGGCGTATAGAAGGCGTTATGACTGAAATTTGGTATTTTCAGGACTTATTCCAAATATTAATCCTTACCCTTAATGGTATGACTGAGTAGAGAGTGTGCATACTTTAACGGAATTCTTGAATTTTTTAATTTTTTTGTGCCTTATCGTTTTTTAGTTTTTCAGAATTTTATTAGTTTTTAGATCCCCATCAGTGAATAATGGAGTCAACTCATTCCCACAAAAGAGTAAAATTAGATTTTTCTGTTAATTGTACAAAAGCAAATGAATGAATGTATATTCCTTCGTGTTCCTTTATGTACCATATTTACTAAAATAGGGATTATCTAGCAATACTTAATATTTTGTCATTGAGGAGAATCTTCATGCATGTCTGACGTAATGAGCGAATTTTCTTCGTCACGTTTGTCCGAGTGAAGTAATATCTTTCCAATTTCCCAAGATTGACCTCAGCTTCATCCTTTTCATTAATGTTAGACTCACAGTTCCTCAGAGTGCTTGTGGCTGAATGATACATTGTCATTTTTGTAGGAATTTGCAGCAAGGAATCTTCGTGTTTAAAGCCGTCGAGGGATATTAATTTATTTCAGAACCGAAAAGTTCAGTTTATTTATCTAAATTATCATTTGGCGTTCATCAAAACTTCGAAAATAATTTAATAAAATTTTATCAATAACATATCTAGACTTTGTTTTTCCCTTTACAAAAATTTTACTAATTATGTAGAATTTTCGATGACATTGCAAATACATATAATAAAAGTTGTGCATACAATAAGAACTAGCAAAAAGTTTAATACATAAAAGGATATCATAGACAGTTTTTATAAATTCATTTAAAAATTACAAATCTATCGTTCCATGCTCAATCAAAATATCTAAAAATATCAAATTAAAAATGATGTCACTACAAAATATCAGATTTGAATCTTTTCAGAAACTAAAATAAAACTAAGATGATATTCCTTCAAATTGTAAGTAGTCTAGCTTTTTCCAATTTATTCTAATAGGGGTCTAAGCGATCGTTCAGTTTAATTTGTACTTTGATTATGATAAAATGTGTAAATGATTCGATAAATATTTTATAGCACTTTTTTTCATTTGAAGAAAATAATTTCAATATAATAAAAACATAGGAGTAACATTGCCAAATTATTCTGTAGCCATTTTATTATTTTTATAATATATAAAATACACTCATTTCATCAGATTACTCGATTGAATGTTTAGTATATTATCTGTCAAATTTTTGTTGAATAAAAGTAAAATTTTAAAATATTCACGCATCTTTTCTTGGTTGCTTTCATTTTGAAGGGTTACTTTCAAAGTCTACTCTTGAATTGCTTTATAAAGAAAATATAATTTCTTTAAAAATATTTCAATACATTTTATTTTCAGTATTGTTAGGCAAAAAAAAATTTCGGTAAAATTACCAGCTCTACTTCAATGTGCTAGCTTGGTATACTATTTCAAAGATGAAACTAATTGCTATTTAACCTGAGCTATTAGTTTTGTCATGAAAAAATGATCTCTATTTGTCCGTACTATAATTTCTCAGCTAACCAATAAATGGATGAAAATATGTGTTTTTCTATAATCTAATTTAATATTATACATGATTAGAATGCTAATAATTCAATATCTATTCTAGAGATTATCTTCACAAGCGGGTTGTTCTATTGTAGCAGCTAGGAAAAAATACAAGATTAAATATATATACAGATAGGTCTGGCTACATGATACAAACCTTTCTAGCAATCTTCGTTTAAGGTCTGGTGGATAGGTTACATATATATATTCATTATCTTTGTCCGGTGCCAAGTAATAACCCTCTGTATATACTTGCTGTCCATCCACGGAACTGTGTGCTTCAGACCTATGGGATACATGAGATGGTGATGGGGTTGAACGGTCGGTAAGGCTGGTAACACTTCCGTCGTCAGTGCTTAAAAAAGTGATTCCATTATCAAAGATCACACCTTGATATCTAATTTTCCAAGTTCTCTTTTCTTACTAAAACTAGTTTGGTTTTGAAATTCACTGCAAGCAACTTCCCTACACGTTCTTTGCTCATTTAATTAATGAAAAAATAAATTACGCAATCTGCTTAGAGTAGTGCCTTATCACAGTTTTGGATGAAAAGTCGTTTCTTAATATAAGTATAAGCAATTCTTGATAAAGTTAAATAAAATTATCATATTAGCGTTATTTTATAGAATTGAAATTCTCATTTTCAATTTTCGTTATTATTAACAGTATAAATCCTTTCATTTTATTAAATTTTTTTTTTCAAATTACAATAGCTTCCAGTATCAAACTGAATTTGAAGAGTTATAACTTTTATACATATTTTAAATGTATAAAAAAATGTAAACTTCATCCTTGAAAAAAAGAGCTTTTATGGATGTCCAGCATTGTTAATGTGCGGTTTTGTAGTTGATTTTGTTCATTTAATAATCTCATTTTTTGACATCTCTAAAACTGAAGGGTTATATTATATTCAAATAGTGGGTGTGATCAATTAATCAAATCACTATTCATATTAATTTGAAAAAGTCTACTTGTCCTTTTTTCAAATACTTATATGAAATATCTGAAATTTTTTTTTCCTTCTATATATTATCAACATTTAATATAGAAAACGGGATTTTCCAGCTGAAATTATATATATATATATATATATATATATATATATATATATATATATATATATATATATATATATATATATATATATATATATATATATATATATATATATATATATATATATATATATTTATATATATAAATATATATATATATAAATATATATATATTTATATATATATATATATATATATATATATATATATATATATTCATTATTGCAGATTTTGTAAAGTAGGTGCTATCAGGATTATGAACATTTTATAGTTTTTTTAGACCTTCAACTAAAAAGGATAAATACATTTAGAAAACATTCTAATATTTCATCGCTTTATATATTTACTAAAATTCTCTGTAAAAAATATACTTACTCAAAAAGTACCCAAATTATGTAGTAACACATGCAAATTCCAAGAGAAAGTACCATAATAATCATACATAACAATCCCCACGGAAAACTTCTGATGTCCGTATGAAAATCTTCCCAATAACGATCACATGTAAGATACCAACATACTGCCCTATTTAGTTCATCTAGAATAACAAAAATCAATTATATATATATATATATATATATATATATATATATATATATATATATATATATATATATTTATATATATATTATATAATAAAACTGTATTTCGAATTTCTGGTTCCTTGTGGAAGAAATGGAAAAAAATAGTTAACATAAATAATCTAATTATTACCAATATCTATAAAAAAAATATTCTATTAAGCAAAGCTGTCTAATTTTATCAAAAATTCATCTACTTATATTATATAAAGATCAGTTCAGAACTACAGAATATACTTTGAATCACACAATTAGCATCAATCAATAAAAATTGTGCTTGAAATGCACAAGTATTACCTTCTACTTCTTTGAAATCCTTCAATGATAACTGGATAAGTAAACCAGCTATACAATCCCTTATCAATATTTCACATTTTGTCTTTATTTTTTGCAATGTCTCTGGTTTGCAGTTTGCCTTCAATTTTTGGAGTTCTTGAATTCGTTGATCCTTATTGTTCAGGGTAGGTAAAGCTGAATCTACAAGATCATTCTGGCAAATATTATTAATACTAGAGTTCTGAGATTTATCTTCTTCGTTTGTATTGTTTTCATCTGTAAAACAATATTGTTGATAGGAGTTCCTAGATAGTGATTTTTCTTCGATAAAACTGTGATAATGTGTACCTGCTGCTATTTGTGATTTGGGTTAGGTTGATGATATGATGTGTATGTTTGTTTGACAATATGTTTTTTATGTTTATATTTACTTGTTAGAATATTAATTTATATGTTTTTATATTTTTAGTATTGACGTGTCCTACACATTTATTTTGTATAACTGGACAAATAAAGATTATCTATCTATCTATAAAGAACTGTTTTAACATTATTCATTTGAAAGGTAGTTAATGAAGTTACTCAAATCCATTTCTCAGAATAATATGGAATATGAATATTACTTTTATTTTCTCCTATGAATATAGAACATTTTCATACCATGTCCAGTTATATCTGGGTTATCTGGTTTTTGGCAATACTTTCTCGCCTCACTATTGGATTTAAGTAATTCTTGAGATTGTTGATCTTTGAGAGTATACTTTGCTATATCTCTTGGACCAGAAGTTGCTAAAGCTTTATTGGAATATGAAGATCCCTCTCTCCAAATCTCAACACCTGTGGTTTGACTATCAGGGTAAACAGACTTTGGATCTTGGGTAAACAAAACATCACATCTCATAATGTCACAGTAGTCTGCAAGGCACACTGCATCTTCTGCCTGTTGAGATATAATTTCACTACAATCAGGGTATTTAAAATAGTTTTAGTCAGATGTCAGAAGTGTTCATACAGATGGAAAATTGTAGAATGGTTCTATGAGCATGATACTAGTGTGATTATATTGAGTAAGTTTCAAAGTCAAGATCTATATGTAAATATCGAAATATCTGAAGTTATTTTACTTTTAATTATTTGTTTTTGAATATTTTTCATATTTCAACAAGAAAACAAAAGAATTTTAATTTGAACGGTTGCAGGAAAATTCGCTAATATACATAATGAAAGACAATTTTATGAATTTCAGCATAATAATATCCCCATATTAACTATAAAGTTTATGTTCCCCACTACCTTTGAAATTTAAATGAAATATGTAGTGAATCCAGTTGATATTATTAGCAGGTATGAAAGAAGATATCTATTATAAATAAAATATGCTACCTTATACCCTGACGATAACACATGTAATTATATTGCAAATTTACTAGGTAAACACTTTTATAGCTGATCTACATATGAAAGTATATTGCTTATGAAGATAGAAATTTCTCACCATATTGATATGGTTTTTATGGCGATTATCGAAATGTAAATCTAATTGCTTCTCATCATAAAAGGCTTGACCGCACAAACCACAGGTCCACTGTGAAGATCTATAGTGATATTTGGCTGATTCTTGAGGGCCAAATATATCTCTCATAGGATGGAAAGGGCATTCTATAGGTAAGCTTACTTTGTATTTTTCTAAAATAGGAATCCATTTGGTTCTAATTAGATTTCTTACAATACGAGCATTATCTCTCGGACAAGATATTTTGAATATGCTTGGTCCAGGCCAAGGAATTAGAGATGATATAAATAGTAGAAACAACTAAAATATAAAGAAAGTAGGAGTTACTGCGATATACTTCCACATTTTAAAGTATTACCTGTATATTCAAGTAATTCAGCGACATTCATAGTATTTATCCCGCACTTGTTATATTTATTTTAGGTATAGTGCTTTATTCATATAAAATTCAATGCTGAAAACTTTTGAACGGCTATATTTATTAGCTAAATGAAGAAATAATTGAAATCGTCATGCTGTGTCTGATTTTTCTTTTTTTCGACGGATAACATTACGCGTGGAAAGAGCGTATTGATTTTTGAAAATTTTTGGTTAATCTGCCGATGTTTGTCACCAAACAAATTAAAAAAGAAGAAAAGCCATTATTTTCAATCATTGACTAATGTAATCTGGAAATTTTGAATTAAGCCTACTACTATATAAAAGTAAATAGTCCTCAAGTCTTTTATATTTATGAAATTAAAAAAGGAATTTGAGACCTTTAAACGGATACGGTATTCAGTTTCTTTCTAATCAAGATTATAATGTCTCACGATAGTATTGGTATACTAAGTTTGTTAACGTAGAAACATTTCTGAAAGTACAATTAACTGAGTTGAAATCGAATGGTTCTCAAAACATGGGTGTACGAAGCACACAATCTGATCGTCGAAAAAAAAAGTTTATCATTAAACTTAGTTTAATAAGATACGTAGCAAGAGCTTCTGAAGCTGAAGTCTCTTTTATAAGAGGAGATACAGATAAGAAGAAAAAGAAAATTAGTCTCTGCTTTAGAGTAGAAAATAGACATAACCTCTTAATAAAATACAAAATATGATATAGTTATAAATTGTAAAATCAATTATTAAAAATGATATTTATGAGGAAATGTAAACTTTATTTTTTATGTTTGAATTTTTTTAATCAAGAAACCTTATTTCAGCTCTTCTAGAAGTTATAAACCCTATTGTTCAAACGAAACGACTTAGAGGAAAAATAAATATTCAGAAGCCAAAGCCACCACATTTCGAAAAAGCCAAATATTTGGCACTCACTAAACCTTTTTTCATTAATCCAAGGAAGAATTTGCCAATGATTGATCTGTGCAGTAAAGCATCACCCACAAATAAAAAAGATGTAATTGAAAACCCATTTCAGAGAATTCTTGCAGAGGAAGCTCTAGGATTTTTCCAATCATCAAAACTGATAGGTTTTTATCATGCAAATCCTATGAATTCTCTAGATCATTTCAAAGCATTTGCTATGTTTAAAAAAGAAGGTATGCTTCTGAAAGGATTTGGAAAGAAAACCCTTGAAATGGCAGTTAAAGGAACCTCTTATGAAGCAGTACTGGACATTTACGTTTCTCGAAATATAATTGTTTTTAGCACTGAACCTAAAATAAAGGAGCTGTTGAAAATCAGTAAAAAATTCCCACAACTAATTTTAATGGGTAAGCGATTCATTTCAATATAATGGAAATTATTAATTTTACTAAATTTTTGTCATTTACAGCTGGTGTATATGAAGGAAAATTTTTGCATGTAAATGATTTAATAAAATATAGTTCAATCCCGAACTTACAAACTGCACAATCAATGCTTGTTCAAAATTTGAAGTCTTCTGCAGATAGACTCCATAGACAGTTGAATTCCCATCAGACCAGCTTGTTGGCGCTTTTAAATGATAGAAAGAAACAATTGAACTGAATAAATTTTAATGTAAATAAAGTTATATAGATTTAATGATACTGATTTCATTTTTTCTTTTTTTTCTTCTTCTTTTTTTTTGACTTTCTTCCTGGCAAAATTTTTGTTACTGAAGTTTCTGGTTCTAAAAAGGTATTCAGGTGAAAAGCAAAGTTTGGTAGACACATAGCTCTAATAATGGGTAAATTTCTGAGGTATATCTTGCAAAAGAAGCTCATGATATTTCTGCTTTCATCCATAGAAAATAACTTCAAACTGTCAGGTGGTGACTAAAACAAAGCTTAAGCTATTGAAGACATTTTTATTGGAAATTATACTAAATGGCTTGTAGTAATGTACTAATAGATTTCATGAATTTCAATATTTCTATGATATCAAAGTAATTTAGAGTAAAATAATTCTGAGATAGTTTCAAAACTGCATACCAAACTGTTACTTCATTTACTTTAGTGTATTTTAGTTATGTATTATATAATTTATCTTACCGCAACAGAATGGCACAACATAATTTCTTTGAAATACAAGTAGAGCTTTTCGGCACAAATATTGAAGGAGCTTGTAAAGATTATATGAGTTAAATAAAATTGTGAAAGCAGAGCACCCATTTGTTTCAAGTTGAAACCATTTTTTCTTGTGAATTTTACGATAGTATACATGAGTTCTCTGAAAAGAATTTTTGCAGGTTGCTTGCATGATTTTGGAATTCGAACATCTGGAAAAATTAAATCATAAGAATCTTGAAAAGTAGAACACGACTGACTTATAAAAAAATAAAGGATTTTACCCTTGCTTCAATACAAAATCTTCTCTAGAAGCGTATCATTTATAACAAACAAAAATTTGTATACATATTAATTAATTTCGTTCGAATACCTATATATATATATATATATATATATATATATATATATATATATATATATATATATATATATAACTGAGATTGAATTCTCGCACATCACTTGGTGAAACATCATAAAGAATAAAGTATAAACTTTAAAATAAAAAACACTTGGCTTATGTTTCACAATATAAAAATATTTAGATACTGTATTTAGCAGTAACGAAAAGTCGACATGTTTCGAGTTATGAACTCATTATCAGTCTTGATAATAATAATCGGTCCACCCGTTCAAGCGTGATGGCGGGACCAAGGGAAATAAGGATTCATTTTTATATATAAAGATATATAAAGATATATAAATATATATATATATATATATATATATATATATATATATATTTAAACGAAGCAAAACTTAATCACTGTTTTTTCGTCAAAATATTGATATTTCTATAAAACAGGTAAATTACTTAACATGTCAATAACTTTTCTAAAAGTTAACTCAAATACACTTATCAAGTTATTTGACGATTTGAAGTCATCGCTACTATCAGTTTCTTTTGATATTCTGTTTTGTATACCGCTGCGGTTCAACTAAATATATGGCGAAAAAATATGTGTAAATATTTACTTAAAAAATTTCTTATTTCATTTTTGTCCTTCAACATATTCAATTGTTTCAAATCTGGATCGCTCAAATAGTCATTTATGCAAATTTTAGGCCATTGAATTTTGCATAATGGTCCCTTCAGTACGATTTTTGTTGACTTCTCAATCGTAGTTTCGCCCTCTATCAATTCGGTCTGTTTGTCTTCAATGCATGAATAAGGCAAGTAATTCTCTACATTTGTTTCGCTCCTAGTAAAAGCTCCTAACAGAATGTCGAAAACTTGTTCATTCTTCATGCTAGTTTATAAAATTAATATATTTTGGAAGTGACAAATCGTTCACTCAAATATTTTGTCAGTTATGCGGCAAATATTCAATGTAGAAATTCATGTAACCATTTTGAAATACCCGCCTTCCTATAAACTTTTTCCAGAAAATTATGGACTTGCGCAATTAAAAAGTTCATATTTGTTGACCTTTATTCCTAAAATGGCTGACTTGGTAGACGAAATCATGGATACAGAAGAAAAAGACGAAATTATTGTTACTTCCTCTGAAGAGTAAGTTTGTTTTAATCATTATGAAGAATGTTTCTGAAAGTTTACAAATTGTCTATTCGTTTAAAGTTTATTACATTTTTGTTTACCTGTAATGAATGTACTTAGAAGAAAGAATGGATACGTAGAAAATTTCTTTGTGCTACTTGTAATCCCTTATCAATAAAATGTTTATCATTCGTTGACTTTGATATCTTATATCAGCTACACGTGAAAGTCTATTTAAACTGGCCAATATCGTACTTTTTAATTTTCTTCATTCTCTTATTTCAGACCTAGTGTTACAATTACTACTACTGTCTATAAAAAAAATAGAATTCAGTTTTCCGTTTGAAACATATAGTAAATTTTTTATTATGTAGTAGATCCTCGGGACGGATTGAGTGTGAATAGCATACAACAAAAATTTGCTATTGAATCTCATTCATTCAATTTATAGTAGGTAGCTATGTACTTGAAGACTTATATGTGTCACAATTTTTAATGTCCCATAATTCATATATCCCAATTTATCTTATTATTGATATTGGATAGCTGAAAAATATTAATAATCTCACAGATGAAAATGCAATGTCAAGAAGAAAACACTTGACGAAGTAATGTCATTTCTTTTTCGAATTACATCTTGTGTAAAGTTGTGTTTTTAAAAGTTAGTATAATATGGATACAGCTTTCTTGTACAGTGCATGTGAAACTTCTGATTTGTAAGTTGCATCTTGATTGAAATCAACTTTTAAACAATTTAAATAGTAGTGTAATTCATTTTTTATAATTTAAGGATGATTATAAAAAATCTTATATTAAATTATTGCATTATACCTATGTAAAACCAATATTTATTTGATTCAGTCATTTATTATTGATTGACTATGTTAGCCAGCATGGTTACTGCAAAAGGAATATATTTAGAAAAAAATGTGAATCATTAAAGGAATGGATAATATTGTTCATAGAAATTTTCATAGGAGTATGTATTTCAAAATAAATGATTCAATTTGTTTACCTATTACTTTTACTTTTTCAGGTTTTTTTCATAGCATTTTAGTTAGTTAAAATTTTTGCAATTTTATAGAATTTGTTGAGCCATTTTTGGTTTCAATCACTTGTTTCACTAGAGCAGTGGTAACAAATATATATTAAATATAGTATAATTGAATAGATTTTTTTTACGCTATGAATTCTGAACAAGAAATAAAAAACATATAGTATAATCCTGCAAAATTACTGGATAAATTTTCTATGGATAACAAATATCGCTGATATATTTATTTGAAAGTGAATATATCGAAGGTAATTTATTAATCTGAAAAAAAATCTAAATTATTGAAATGCAAAATATTAATTGAATGATATTGTTAAATCAATAAGCTGTAGTTTACTTTTATGTTATGAATTAGTAAACTAGTTGAAAGTAATTTTAATTCAATTTTAGTTGTATCTAAAATCAATAAAATTCCAATATAGAAATTAAATATTAGAGTTATTGTGCACCATATGCATTATTTATGAAAACTTTCATCTTTAGGCTTGCTGAATCCAAAAAAGAACTTGGTAATGAGTTATATAAGATCAAACAGTACCATACAGCCCTTCCATATTATACTGAAGCTATTACTTTATGCCCTGAAACTGCTTCCTATTATGGAAATCGCTCAGCATGCCTTATGATGCTAAATCGTTTTCGAGATGCCTTGGAAGATGCTCGTAAGGCTGTTAATTTAGATAAAAACTTTGTGAAAGGTTATGTGAGAATCGCAAAATGCGCTGTAGCTCTTGGAGATTTGGTAACAGCAGAAAGTGCAATAAAAATTTTGGAAAATATGAACGAATTAAATGCTGTCGGAAGTGAAATAAGAGCTATGGAGAAATTGCAAAAATATGAGTCAGAAGCTCTGACAGCCTATGATAAGAAAGATTTCCGAAAAGTTGTCTATTGCATGGATCGTTGTTTAGACGAAGCTCCTACATGTCCACGTTATAAAATCACAAAAGCTGAATGCTTGGCTTTTCTTGGACGTTATGCAGAATCTCAAGAAATTGCTAATAGTATCTTACATTTAGACAAAGGAAATGCTGATGCGATATATGTTAGAGGAATATGTTTATTTTATGAAGATAACATTGACAGCGCTTTCAATCATTTTCAGCAAGTACTAAGGCTTGCACCTGATCATGCAAAAGCAATGGAAATATACAAAAGGGCTAAACTCCTGAAAAAGAAAAAAGAAGAAGGAAATGAAGCATATAAAAACTGCCGATTCCAAGAAGCACTGAACCTTTATTCTGAAGCTCTGAATATTGACCCTTTGAATAAAAAAACGAATGCCAAATTACATTTCAACAGAGCAACTGTTTTATCTAGGCTTAATAAACTTAGGGAAGCTGTTGAGGACTGTTCAGCAGCCTTAAAATTGGATGACACTTATTTGAAAGCTTTGCTCAGGAGAGCAAAATGTTATATGGATTTGGGAGAATATGAAGAAGCTGTTAAAGATTATGAGAAAATAAACAAAATGGATAAGAGTCGAGAAAATAGAAGACTGCTGCAGGATGCAAAAATGGCACTGAAAAGATCTAAACGTAAGGTATGTATTTCTTAACAATTTATCTGTTCTAAATTGAATTTTAATTTGCAAAATTGATACTTAGTATAATTTGCTATGCATTTGGGAAATTTTCAATATTAATATTTTAGCTTCACAACATAGCTGTAATTTTTAATTAAGAATTATTAATTGGAAAGGTTCCTTATTCTTGTTAGTAAATATAATCAATTGTGAAGAACAAACATAAAATTTTTTGTTTTATATCTGCCTACACCTGGTTTGATTAAGTGGGGAGGTTCTGGGGAAAATATTTTAAGTTTAAAGAAAAATTAAAATTATGCTCTACCACTAATTTATAAGCAAGGAGAATCTAAATTCCAATTTTGTGATATAGCATATAGCTAAAATCATATTAGGATATATTTTATTATCTGTAATGAACTGTTGTTTGTCCTCTTTTATGGGCCTTTCATTAACTTCTATATTCTACAGTATGTGTCAAATATGAGTTTCATGTTTTTCTACTCATGGAATCTAATATAACGAACATATGTATTTTCTAGGATTACTACAAAGTTCTAGGAGTTGATAGAAATGCTACAGATGATGAAATCAAAAAGGCATACAGGAAAAGAGCTCTCATTCACCATCCTGATAGGCATGCAAATGCTACTGATGGTGAAAAAAAAGAGCAAGAGAAAAAATTCAAAGAAGTAGGAGAAGCTTATGGTATCCTTTCTGATCCAAAAAAGAAATGTCGATATGATTCTGGTCAAGATTTAGAAGATATTGATGGTGGAATGTCAGGTGAATAACTCATAATGAATATACATAATAAATGGGTGTATCAGAACAACAGTGGTCCAAGTCCATTTTACAAAGTTTTGTTTAATTAAGATATTTGCGTTTCTGTTTATAGGTAATTTCTTGTTATTTATTTCAAATTGGATTCATTACATTCTTTTTGGTGATATATGAAATTTTATTTCTCTTATACTTCACGAATGATAAATTCAAAAACACCTAACTAATCAATCAATTAAGAAAAAAAAATGGACTTAGATCAGTGTTGCACTGAACGAATTCATATTAAGGTGCATTGTTTAATCCAAGTCACAAGAATAAAACTGAATTTAGCTAAAAGATTTTATGTTATTTATTTTACTTGCTCTGAGAACATTCTTTTACAATTTTACAGAAAATAAATTTGAATTGTAGAGTTACAAATTCAAATTTGTGAGTATTAGGATTGTACAGATGTTTTTAGACTGAAACAAGTAAGTTAAATAAAATTTATATAAAAAAACAATTCTAACATGAATATTAAAAAAACTAACTAATCTATTCGTCGAATTGGTATTGTTGAACTCTTCATCACTCAACAACTGATTACTCTGATCCTGACCATCTTGGGAGAATGTTCTTGTATTATTTTTAACAGGAAGATTTTTATGAAATTGATGAAAAATAAGTGGTATAAAAGGTAGAACCGATTTTTTATCGTTCTTCTTTACTAAAGTTATGACTCGTCATTGCATGTAGGTACAGAGGCTCACGATTTACCGCTGCTAAAGATGTAAATTTCTTTCCAACGCACTTCTTTATTAAGGAAATCTCTCGACAGTCCATAACATTTAAGACATTCCCTCTAAATATTAAAGAAAATGGTTGTCCACGTTTGAATTGGATGACTCGAGTCTTCAGTTAATTAACTGTATTTTTAGTCACATAGTCACATCCACTAATTGAAGCAATACGTGTCCTGACAGGAAAAGTAGGACTTGAGTCACCTTTGCTCTGAACATTTTCATTTTTAATTCAGAGCAATACCAATCTAGTGGCATTTTAAAGGCAACTATTGAGGAGTGGACTTGGATCTTTGTTGTTCTGAAAAGCACAACATAACCGTATTTGGGGTACTGAATCGAGAATAAAAAGAAAATCAAAATTTTGGACTTGAACCACTGTTGTTCTGATGCACCCAAATATGAGTATTTTAAAAATCCCTCAGTATTCTCATTTTGATAAAACTTGTATTATATTATATGAATGGTTTATAGCAGAGATTTCCTAACTTTTTTGTCTCATAGACCACTTGCCATGCTTTTTGGTTTTGAGTAGACCCTCTGCTTAGCTAACATTGAATTTTTGCATATTCATTAATATTAAATGTGTTTTTGACAGGTGGTAAAGTACAACTTCGATAGATTTAAATTTATCACTGTTGTGAAGTGAAATGTGACAAAAAATTTTTAGTAATATTATGTTAATGTTATGTGAATCTTTAGTTTTGAGTCACTCAAACTATGGAGACCTGATTTATGGACCGTGCATTGATATTCGAACCTCAACTAGAATCCAAAGAGTTCAAAACTCATGTGTTCGTTTCATTTGTTCTTTGAGAATGAGAGATCACGTAACACCATATATGAAGGAACTAGGATGGCTTAGTATGCGGGACAGAAGGAACCTTCACCTTGCGTGTTTTGCCCATAAAGTTTTAGATAAGGGAACTCCTTCTTATATTAGAAGAAAGATGACATATCGGTCGGTTGTCCATGATGTGAACACCAGAAATAGGAATCTCCTTGTGATACCCCGGCATACGACTGCTGCGTTCAGGAGATCATTTTCATACTCTGCAGCAAAAATACTCAACTCTATACCATTAAACGTCAAAAAGAAATCATCCTATGGATTTAAGAGAGCTTATAAGGAATATCTTCTGGTCCTTTGATGATTGGTTTTATATTCTTTTTAAATTATTTATTGTTGGTGTTTTTTCTTCTGTGCAATTCATTTATGTGCGTCTTACATTTTAAAATTTGTTCAAATTTATATGTAGACATGTTTTGTATTTATTTTGTGTAACTGGTACTCGGTTAAGTAGAGCAGTTCATCGGGACTTCGCCGAGGATAATTAAAATAAAGACATATTATTATTATTATTATTATTATTATTATTATTATTGATATACTATTTCTAATTTTTGCCCCTTATATATGTATGTATATATATATATATATATATATATATATATTTTTTTTTTTTTTGTTGTTGCAGATATTGATCCTAGTCAAGTGTTCCAGACATTCTTTAGCAATGGCCATAGTAGTGGTGCAGAATTCTCGTTCGGAGGAGGATTCCCTAGCGGGTTCTCCTTTCAGTTTGGCTAAGTGACTCTTATTCTGACTGTTCAAAGAAATCCATTTCATTTGTAATATAACCGTAAACTCTCCATTCCCACATTCCTAATTTGCCAAATTTCACTTGTTCGTCAAGAGAATGTTAACCTTCTCATTAGTATTTATTACTAGGATCTTTATTCAGAGTTTTCCTTTTTTTTTCCTCCATTTATTACAATGTAATACATAATCACATTAATATTCTTATGAGGATTTATCTCTAGCACTATAAATTTTTGATTTTAAGAAATGTACAAAAGGTAGAAATTTTGTGATAATGTACTGAAATAAAAGAAAGTTATTATTTAATCATGTTTTAAATTTTTTCAATTTTTTTATAAATGTATCTTGTATTTAAATGAAAGGAAAACAGGCGATACTTTTGAAAGAGTTGGCATATCATGATAGAGTAGTAGTTATATAGATGTTTGTTTATTAACTAGAATACATTAATTTAATTGTGTATTAAATGCATTTCTGTTTTCAGTTTGATAGCTTGAAATAAATATTTACATTCTAGATCTATTCTATTTTGGGAGAATAAATATCTGAAGCCCTACTTATTTTTATCAGGAAAGTATTGCGTGGTTAAGATTTATTTTGAAATTGGAGCTATTCCCATCTAAAAAAATTTATAATCTTTCAAAATATCAGAATGTAGTTGAATTAAAAATAGAAATATGTAACTATAAAAAAATATAACTCAAATATAGAAATAAGGAAGTATCAAATATCCATAATTTGTGGTTATGTTTCAACCAAATTATCCACTCAATGATAGGAATTTGATGTAGTTTTTGTTGCGAATATGATCTTCCAAAAAGATTTAGTACATTTCTATTTGTTAGAATGCCAACGTTGTTTTATATACGAAGTATATAGAAATGTAGCTTTTTTTTCTAGAAGAATCGCAAATTTGGAACGGCCTAAAATTCAAACGGCAATCATTATCATACATGTTGGTTAAGGACGACATGACTTTTATTTTTGAACACCTCAAATTCAGTTAAAATTATTATTATTTCACTTTTTGGTTAGAGTCTGTATTTTTTTTCCGTCGACCTCTAAATAAAAGCTTACTTTAACGTACACGAAATTGATCATTAATGACCCATTTTAATGTGCAATTTCTCCTATTTTAATGTATGATTGTCATGGGCAACCAAACAGAAGTATTCAGCACGGAATAGTTGCATTATTCTGTGTCTGTACTGTTATTCCACAGAGAAAAGGAATTCACAATTCAAATCGAAAAATTTAACTCTATACAAAATAAAGTAGAAACTGCG